>JARHVA010002050.1:362500-380000 GCA_037957365.1 Torreya grandis
TATTATGAACATGATATAGAATGGGTTATTAATAGGGATCAATCATCAGCCATGGGAGGAGATTTGACTTGACCAACCAACCATAATGGTTAGGAGAGTGATAAACCATAACTAAATATATACATTTGTGTGCTCGATCAAGATAAATGCATTGAACAAGGAAACAACCACGTTTATTTTTAGGACCAAAAAAACATCATGATTTGCTTTATCATAATAGATATTTTGGTTAGTGATAATGATAGTGAGGATAAGAATCATAATAGAGATCTAGGTAGAGAGTCAGGATCATGATATAGATTATTTCTAGTGATAATGGGGATCATGAATAGATCGATTTACAACTCCACAATGATATAAATGATTCAAAACCATAGAGAGGATAATAAATCAATTTGTTTATGTTGGCATAAGTAGTCACTCTAAATTTTTGAATCACATGCATCCATCATCCAAGTTATGTGGTCCCCTATCTATATATCTAAAAGTTTTGGGGAGTATTTACTCTATATTTATATCTATAATTGGTGGTATGTTCAGTATATAATAATCATTAACTCTAACTTATAGATCAGACCCTACTATGTATGAGAGTTTGCCATTATTATTTTCTCATTCAAGCTTTCTCTTGATGGAAAGTCTCATGGGTCTTATACTCACACAATACTATAGATAAGAATACTGTAACAACCCCACTCGGTTTGACACTTAAAAACATGGATTTTTTAGTTTAATCAACATATTTTTTATTAGACTTCACCATGAGAATAAAATCAGTAGATATCAAAATCTAAGTATGATAACTATAATTAAGCACATGAAATCTAAGGGTTTATAATCACTATAGAAACATTAAACACATCAAAACCAATTATGGAAAGTAATTAAACATGTCCATCCATGGTTGGTACAATGATACAACCACTATTACCAAAGTATATATAAGTAAATAAATTTACAACTCATTAGGTAATGTTTCAATAATAAATACAATACTATATACAAATACAAGATACATGACTCCATGGAGCATGAGTTTCCTAAACTCTCTATAGTATCTATCACAATCTCAAGTGTCATCTCCAAATAAATACTATTATGAGGAGGGAGAAAACCATCTGAGCACTTTTACACACCAACCATAGGCCATTGATGTCCCACACAATACCCCATTAGGTAGTGTCCCTCCCTTCATGGATGAGTAAATAGTGATGGTGTGAAAATCTAGAGAGACAAGATAGTACCCGTGTGCTATATGATTTATAAAAAAAGCATGCAGTGTATCATAAAAAGCCTATTCTAATAAGATATTGCACAAACATGTAAATCATACACATGAAATGAAAATTTCTCAATAACATTACTTTGGAATTTTTTTAAAAATAGTTATTGATCTCTATGATCAATCAATTTCATACACACCACCTGATCAAATTAACTTCATCTACCATTGTGATCCTAGTAAGATAGTGAAGTCCATATCACTACTTACTCAATATTAGTAATGCAAGATTTAGTTAACATATATATATATATATATATATATATATATATATATATATATATATATATATATATATATATATATATATATATATATATGAACAATGACCTATGACATTATGAGATGTATGATGTTTTATAACTACTTATAATAATTTGAAAATTGTAGTCTAAATATATGTTATACCTAGGTGGTACAAACTATGATTTTTATGTCAATTATAAAGATTCATTCATAAATTTTATGGGTTAAATGTATGCATTTGAATATGCTTGTGCTTAGCATGTTTTGTGATTTCTATTAGGAATTAATTTATATGAATATGTTGGATATATATATATATATAGCCAACATATTCATATAAATTAATTCCTAATAGAAATCACAAAATTATATATATATATATATATAGCCACCATATTCATATAAATTAATTCCTAACAAAAATCACAAAACATGCTAAGCACAAGCATATTCAAATGCATACATTTAACCCATAAAATTTATGAATGAATCTTTATAATTGACATAAAAATCATAGTTTGTACCACCCAGGTATAACATATATTTAGACTACAATTTTAAAATTATTATAAGTAGTTATAAAAGATCATACATCTCATAATGTCATAGGTCATTGTTCATGAGCATGACTACACAATTACAAACAACCAATCTTACAATTTCAAAAATCAAATGTCCCATAATCTTAAATAATAGGCAAGCAAGTAAAGTTTATACCAATAGGGTATATCTTATGTTTAAATTGCATATTACATTTTTAAAAGGTTGTATGCATAGATAAGTAGTTTTACATTCTTCAGGGATGTATAACTTAATTTACCAATCATAAGAACTATAACTTATAGTCACACATTATGATGCACTATTATAGGCTATATACATGTGTGTGTGTGTGTGTGTATTAACATATGTACATATTAATATACTTGTAATATGTTTTTCTTATCAGCTTTCATTATTATATGTATATGTACCAACAATCATTCTAATCAAGGTATTTATAATATTTCAACAACCATTATAATTATATACTTAGGTTAACAGATCAGGTACTAAACTTAATGGACTATCTATATACATATTTTTCTCTTCTCAAGCTAGATCAACATTAAACACTCATATGGATATCTCATCATGACTTTAGAATATATACACCCCTATATTAAACATCATACTGAATATACTTGAATCCATACTCATTTCAATCCATGGATGAGAATTTTAATACTGAATTTCATGTTACTATGTTAATATAGCCAGTTTCATGATAGACATTAAACACACAGTTTACGCTTCTATTACATAGTCTGAATACATATTACTCGATTATTATAGTAGTCTCAGAGATCATTGTTAGGGTTCCATAGTTTACTACATAGACATTTATAATGTCTTTGAAATAAATATATTGTATCATCCTAGTTATTATACAAGTCATTACTGTGTAAAATATCCCCACATAGTTTATTATGGTCTCATGTGTCAAATAATATAAGTAGATGTGGGTATCAATACATGGGGATAGTAGATATTATAAACATAATTTATAACTTTAGATATGAAAATGTCACTATGGCTAATATTTTATGAACATAGCTATATGTAACTCTCTCCACTATTTTAGGACTACCTTTTTATTCAATTTGCATTTCCATTAGATCTACTAATGCATAGAATTCTAATATGATTTAGGACATTTAGGATTTAATGAATTTGTATGATAAATATGATATGAGTTAATTATTATCATACAAAGCTCATAAGATACATTAAACATACATTATCTAATAACTCATACCAATATGTATATCTCATCATATCCAAATTCCATAAACTATTATGCTAGCTAACATCTGATTTATAGTGTATGATATAATAATATGCTATACCCAATATCATATAGCCAATGTTTGGAAATTAAATATACAAGCTATGGTGATTCATATATGATCTTGTGTGTAAAAATTTGTATTCCATTATATGCTTATATGAAATGTATGATAATGTATAGAATTATATCAAAATTATGCCAGGTCACCATATCATTATTATCTACTTCAAATTGCTTTTATTCATGTCATAAAAAGGAGAAAGTAGGTTGATAATTAAAGATCCATTGTAATTAAATATTTTAAAGCTTCATTGTATTAATATAATAGGTTCACTTTATAATTAAATCATTATAACGTAAATCTATTTCTTGTTATATTTATACCTAAGGTTTTAATTGAGATATCAGAGCTCGTTAGGATCAAATTGATGTATAACCATATTATTTATATTAAAGGGAATGATATACCAAGATTGAAATTTTAAAGAGGTAAGTAAAGGTGCACATGGATACCTAACAAGGTGTGGTTTTGGGTAAGATCTGTGTGCATGGATGTGAACATTGGTATAGAAACAATGGACAAAACTGCCAAAACATCCTTGGATTTGTATGTACAAATATACAAGGGTTCTTTTAGTTTCAAGATGGGTCTAAGAAGATAATATAGAGAGATCAAGATAATATATGTGCTAATACAAATGGAATTTTCACAAAAGTGACAGTGGTAGTAGATATTAAGACACATCAACTAATACTATATTAAAATACAATAGGAACTAGAAATATCCCTAGTCCTGACTATGTGTATATGCAGTGCTATAGTTTTATATGTACTTTTATGTGTATATTAAGATGTATATTATTAAGATACAACTAATGAAAATGGATTATAAGTAGCTACATTATCAAGTCCGCTAGACATATTAACTAATATGATAGGCACACAACATAGACTTCATAAACATCGATACATATCCTAATGCACATGAAGGATGTAGGTGTACTATTCATCTCCAAGCACAGTGACTCAAAATCGATGGTGCATGGTGAAGGAAGATTTGCACAGTCATGTGTGAATATGAGGGATGAAACTAGCTCAACCTTGCATGGTGGTAAATATAACTCTTATTATTATCACTCTTAAAAAATACCTATAGTTCATGTATTTGTATATTTTTGCCTTCACCATACTAGAAACTTTCCTAGATCACTATATAGATATCTAATGACAAGTCCATCACAATACTTAAAAAAATAAGAAACAACCACAATTTATTATGTTGATTCAAACACAAAAGTAGTACATGAAATGCAATTTTGAAATATCCAGTTCATAGATGTCCTTATGTTATTCTAAATCTCCAATTTTTGCATAAGCAGGAAGGATGTCAATAAAGGTTGTATATTATGCCTGGATACCTATAAGTTGCATTTGCTTAAAATCTACCAAAGCCTTATCAACAAACCCATTTTGAGCATATCATCTAATCATTATAGTCGAGGGACCGCATCCCCTTGAGTCACTTCTATCAAAAAATTTAAATCCTCCACAAGAACACCATCCAAAATACTTTTTTTCCCTCTCCCAACTTACACCAATAGTTTTTTTTCCTTTTATCTCCTTTCTGATTTCATGTCAAATTTTTTCCCCTTTTTCTCTTTATGTTTTTTAATTCATGATTTTCTTTTGTTTTTTAATGTTTTTCAAGAATATTTCCTTAAACCTCTAATTCATTAAATTTTCTCCAATTTTCTGTAGCACACAAGTAAGAATCCTTGATTTATTCTTTTTGTTTTTATTTACTTTTAATCCTTTATTTATTCTATTTTTTATTTACTTTTATTTCATTTTTTTAAATATTTTCCAAATAACTTAATGATAAATAATTATTTGGTACAATTAATTAATTATAACATAATCAGACTTACAACACTATGCATTTAACCTATGCATAATATCCAAGATGCAACCACACATGATGTATTCCATATATATGCAATAAATTAAGCTAACACATAATTAACCATATTTAAACACTATCTAAATGTAGACAACATCAAAACTCACTATGCTAACCATTCAACTCTGCATCTAACATGTACTAGTTAATGTGGTGTGTGCAAGGTTCTAACTATTTTCTATGTCATCCCTCAACAAATTCATCAATGTCACCCTATCTGATGATGCTCTCCCTCTGTCATGATCTGAGGGATGAATATCTCTTGCATCCAAATCATGAAAAGTAGATAGTTATTTTATACCATCATGATGTGTATATCATAAAACACTATTGAATAACAAGTCAACATGATCACAAAGTAAGGAATATACACTATAACTAACTCAAAATAGTGAAATCATGAAACCAATTAAACATACCATTATCCCATAACAACATATGAATTACTACTTAGTAATAATCAAGTCAAATTATCAACTATAGAAAATCCATGGATAATCAAGTAAGTTTGCTTAGCGAGAAATCATGATATAACATCCTTCCCCCCTACATCTAGTCATTGTCCCAGATGACACTTATTCAAACATTAGTTCAATAGAGAAATAACATAGTATAAAGTATAAAATAAACAATCTTTGATTTATTCTATTTGTTTTTATTTAGTTTTATTTCATTTTTTTAAATATTTTCCAAATAGCTTAATGATAAATAATTATTTGGTACAATTAATTAATTACAACATAATCAAAATTACAACACTATGTATTTAACCTTATGGATAATATCCACAATGTAACCAAACATGATGTATTCCACATACATGTAATGTATTAAGTTAATACATAATTAACAATGCGTAAAAACTATCTAAATGTAGATATCATCAAAAATCACAATGCTAACCATTCAACTATGCATCTAACATGTACTAACTAATTTGGTGTGTGAAAGGTTCTAGTTATTTTCTTTATTATCCCCTAGTAAATTTATCTATGTTACCCTCTATGATGATTCTCTCCCTCCATCATGCTCTGAGGCATGAATCTCTCTTACGTCTAACTCATGACAAGTAGATACTTAGTCCATAACATCATGACATGCATAACATAAAATATTATTGAATAACAAGTCAATATGATCACAAAGTTAGTAATATACACTACAAATAACTCATAACAGTGAATTCATGAAGCTAAAGCAACATATCACTATCTCATAACATCATATGACATATAGCTTAGTTATTAATAATCAAATCAAATTATCAACTATAGAAAATTCGTGGATAATCTAATAAGTTTTCTTAGTGAGAAATCATGATGTAACATCCTTCCCCCCTAAATCTAATCATCATCTCAAATGATACTTATTCAAACATAAGTTCAATAGATAAATAACATGGTATAAAGTATCAAATCAAGCAAATAAATGTAGAAATTATTTTTAAAACTCATCATAGTCCTCCCAAGTAGTATTATCCTCAAAGTATTGGTCCTACAAGACCTTGCACTGTGATATCTCCCTATTATGCAAACAAAGTTTGCAAGTGTTAATTACTCTGATTGGTTCTACCATGACCACCCTAGGTTCTAGAACTATCAAAGCAAGCCTATATGTTATATGACTGATCACTTATAATACCTTAAAGGGTCCCACATATCTCAGTGAAAGTTTCACTGACTTCCTAAATTTAGGCTTCAACTAAAAGCACATAAAACCATCATAAAAACCAACAATAAATGGCTGAGGAGAGTTCCAAAAATCCTCTTGGTCCCTCTACACATCTCTCTATCCTAAAAGGGTTTTTCTCATTCTGAATAAAAGTGTTTAGATAACCTAGCAATAATGATGTGTATAATTTAATACCATTGCTACTTCATGTATCTCTTAATAAGTATAACATGTCAATACTTATACTAATCCACGTAGCTCTTGACAATTATGATGATGAATAGGAACTAGAAATACTACATTTCTAATGTATACAAAATTAAGGAATAAACATTCCATAGCATACATGCATATGGACATATGACTGAATTTGACAAGTCCCCCTTGCCAAATCCTAAATTTGACAAGTTCCCCTTGTTAGATCCAAACTCAGTAATTACTGAGTCAATGTGAGACTAAATAGGATCCATTCCCATACCATTCATCTCTTATCTCTTCATGAACTTATGATCTCTAAAATGTTCACATGGTTCAATGAATCACAAATATATACTAACAAATCCTAGAGTGCAATGGTATACACTAAATAATTTGGGATGCATCAATATCCATCACAAGAAAAAAGATACAAACATTTCATAATTGTATTAAGTTTCCATTAGCCAAACATAATTAGTATCATATTTTATAGCTTAACCTATTCTATTATATTCATAGTTAAGAAGAAATAATATTAAAACTATCATAACAAATAAATACCAAGAATCACACCATCCTTACAACATTATAAAAGGAATAAGTGAGACAATGCCTCCCTACTTGCTTGGTTAGTTACACAACAAGTTATAATTTTAGCTTAACCCCTTAGACTAACAAGATGTTTTGTACATCCTATTTCATACTCATTCTAAGAAAAAGGTACATATTTGTCTCTTAAAAAGAACATGTTTTAAGCAAGATGAGAATAATACCAATCTAATGAAGGTAAATAATAACATAAAAATTATAATCAACTTATAAATCCTAATCTAAAACCAATATAAATTCAAGGTTTGCCACTCCATATGGTTAAAGTTCACAAGTTTAGATAAAGTAGCACTAGAAAGTATGACTCTAAAAATTCACAAGTGGAAAGTAGTGAGCTAACATCTCAACAATAAAACTCTTAGATACCTTCACATGGTATGAAGAAAACACTGTAACCCAAGTTACCAAAATCACTACACATTTACCAAACCTATATGAGTAGTATCACAAATTATTTCCACAACTGAAAGGAAAAATATTATCCACTTAGATGTATCAATCCATACCATTCCTAAAAATTCTCTATCAACATGAAGTATAAGACACTATCTTATGATCTTTAGGGGATATTATCAAAACAACATTTCCTAACGAGTTTTTGATTAAGGGAACAATTAATCAACATCATGAAAATATGCATCCAATCAGCGGGCTTAAAAATAATGTCAAAGGAGGGTGTGAGAGTAACAACTTAACACCTCTTCCCAATCCACATTAAAATATGGGGTACCATTACATGAGTAATAATCCTAACACATAAGAATCCTTAACAAAGATAACTACACTCCACTACAAGGAGAATTCCCACTGCACTAGGTGGTACCAATCCATAAATGATCTTTTAGGATTCCTTCCCTAAGGTTAATGTGCATAAGACACAAAACTCTATCTAAATGCACATATTATTAAATTTGAAGCATCCCATTCTTTTTAAACACTCATAATAAAAAACATAAGTGAAGGAGGCGACTTGATTACCTAGTAAATATGTAATCAATCTTGAGGTGTTCGATCTAAGTGACCAAAATATTATAGGAATATCTTGTTCATGACTAAATAACTATGCTATGCACTCACCTACCCAAATATCATATACAACCATCACCATCGAGGTAATCAATAAACTGACCCTGTAACTACTCTAAGAGGGTACAAATGCTCCTAAGAGCACACACTTGATGTACCACACACATTTCATCCATATAGGTAAATATAATTCTAAGAATATTGTATGTATATTCCCTGCAATAGTCACCAAGAAATATATGAGGATTTCCTAAATCTCACAAATTTAATCATGGTATAGCATGATTCTGCACTGAGGCATTACGAGTCAAAAATAAACCACTAAACTAGTATAATACACCATGTCACAAGGTTCTCCATATGTGGGTACAACCTATGTTCTCACACCCTAAGGGTTTTCTTGCTTAGCAAGATGCTTTTTAGGTAAATCCTAGTATACTTCCTATTCAAGGTTCTGACATTCATATTTTAGAGTTGGAATTTGATCCTTGGTTTCATTCATGGTTACAAGAATCTGATCTAGATTTGTTTCTTGTTCGATGGCAAATCAGTTAGGATTAAATGGAGGGTTACTACCATTAATATTTAAAGGACCCTCTCCAGATACTCTAGATTTCACCACACTCATTTAAGATAAACATAAGGATACAAAAATTCTAGTAGACTCATTAGGTCCTAGAGTTTGATCCATAGCTTTGATACCACATGTAACAACGCCATTGGGTTTTTACATTTAAAAACATGATGTTTTTAGTTTAATCAACATAATATTTTATTATACTTCACCATGAGAATCTAATTATTCATTTAAATATAACACTCTATGTATTAACTATAAGTAAGCATGTGACATCTAAGGGTCATTGATCACTATCAATTTATGAAACACATCAAAACCAATTATGGAAAGCAATTACAAATGTATAGACATGGCTAGTACAATTATATAGTCACTGCTACAAAAGTATAGTTAAGTAAATAATTATAACTCATTAGGTAATGTTTCAGTAATAAATATAATATAATGTACAAATACAAGATACATGGCTCCATGGAGCATGATTTTCCCAAAATCTCTATAGTCTTTATGGAAATCTCTCAAGTGTTTTCTCCAAATAAGTAATGTTGTGGGGAAGGAGATCATCATCCAAGCACTTTTCCACACTAACCATGAAACATTGATCCCCTACACAATACTCCATCAGAGAATGGCCCTCCCTTCACGGATGAGTAGATAGTGACAATGCAAGAATCCAAAGAGACAAGCTAGGACTCATGTATTATATGATTTTTTTTAAAAAAAACATGTGGTGTATCATAAAGAAACTCATTCTAATAAGATATCACACAAACATGTAAATTATACACATGAAATGAAAATGTCTCTCTAACATTACTTTGGCTAAAGTATTTAAATAGTTATTGATCTCTATGATCAGTAAATTTTATACACATCACTTGATCGGATTACCTTCATCTAGCATTGTGATGCTAATAATCTAGTGAAGTATATCTCACTAATTACTTAGGTATCAGTAATGCCAGATTAGGTTAACATATATATAACAACTAGATTCATATAGATTACTTTCTACAAGCAATCACAAAACATGCTAAGCATAGGAATATTTAAATGCATACATTTAGCCCATCAAATGTATGAATAAATATTTGTAATAGACATAACAATCATAGTTTGTACCACCTAGGTATAACATATATTTAGTCTACAATTTTCAAATTCCTATAAGTAGTTCTCAAACATCATACACTCTATGACATCTCATAATATCATAGTTCATTGTTCATGAGCACAACTACACAATTATGAACAACTAGTCTTATAATTTCAAGAATTAAATGTCCCGTAATCCTAAACAATAGGCAAGTATAGTTCATACCAAGTATATCTTATGTTTAAACTACATATTACATCTTTAGAAGGTTGTATGCATATATAAGTATTTTGTCATTCTTCAAGATTGTATAACTTAGTTTACCAATCATAAGAACTATAACTTATAGCCACACATTATGATGCACTATTATAGGCTATACATATGTATTAGCATATGTACATATTAATATACTCATAATATGTTCTTCTCATATGCTTTAATTATTGTATGTATATGTATTGATAGTCATTCTAATCAAGGTATTTTTATTATCTCAATAACCATTATAATTATACACTCAGATTAACAAATTGGGTACCAAAGTTAATAGACTATCTGTATACATATTCTACACTTCTCAACCCAGATCGACATCAAACACTCATATAGATATCTCATCATGACTTTAGAATATATACCACCCCTTTAGTAAACATCAGACTGAATATATTTGAATATATAATTGATTTTTGAAGTCAAAATATTGAATATACATATAATATATATTTATGTCAATCTATGGATAAGAAGTTTAATACTGAATTTCATGTTACTATGTTAAAATAGTTGGTTCATGATAGACATTAAACACCATTTTCTCTTCTATGACACAGTCTAAATATACCTATAGAGTTAATATCTTATATTACTTAGTTATTGTACTAGTCTCATAGCTTGCTGTTAGGGTCCCATAGTTTACTACATGGACATCCGTCACATTTTTACAATAAATATCTTGTATCATCCCAATTATTATACAAGCCAATACTATGTGAAATCTCCTCACATATTTTATTATGGTCTCATGTGTTGAATAATATAAGTAGATGCAGGTATCAATACGTGGGGATAGTAGATATTATAAACATAATTTATAACTTTGGCTATGAACATGTCACTATGGCTAATATGTTATGACTATATCTATATGTAACTCTCTCCACTATTTTAGGACTAGCTCTTTACTAAATCTGCATTTCCATCAAAACTAATAAAGCATAGAATATCGAATGACTTAGGACTTTTTGATATTTAAATACTTTGT
The DNA here is from genome assembly GCA_037957365.1 of Torreya grandis. Taxonomy (NCBI): domain Eukaryota; kingdom Viridiplantae; phylum Streptophyta; class Pinopsida; order Cupressales; family Taxaceae; genus Torreya; species Torreya grandis. The sequence continues at coordinate 374,268 of JARHVA010002050.1, forward strand.
ATGATTAATTCAATATGAGTTAAATCTAATCATGTAAAGCTCATAATATACACTAACCATACATTATCTAATAAATCATACCAATATGTATATCTCATCATATCTGGATTCCATAAATTATTATGCTAACTGACATCTGATTTATGGTATATGATATACTAATATGTTATACCTAATATCATTGACTAACATTTGGAAATTAAATATATAAGGTATAATAATTAATACATGATCATGCATGCAAAAATGTGTATTACATTATATGATTATATCAAATGTATGATAATGTACATAATTATATCTAAATTATGCCAGGTATATCTAAATTATGCTAGGTCACCACGTTGTCACTATCCACATAGAATTTCTTTTATTCATGTCTCAAAGAGGAGAAATTAGGTTGATAATTAAAGCTCTGTTGTAATTAACTATTTTAAAGCTTCACTAAATTAATATAACAAGTTTTTTGTTATTATTAAATTGCTACTAAATAAATATATTTCTTGTTATATTTATGCATGATGTTTTAATTGTGTTATCATAGCTAGTTAGGATCAAATTGTTGTACACCCATATTATTTGGATTAAAGGGCACGAGCTACCAAGACTGACATCTGATAGATGTAAGTCAAGGTGCACATGGATGCTTGATAAGGCATGGTTGTGGGAAAGATATACATGCAGTGCTGAGATTCGATGCCCATCCCAAATGTTTTTAAGGGTTTGGAACAAATTTTATGGTTTTATTTTATTATAAACCATCACTAAAGAATTTCAAATTTTTTTGAACCCCATCAAAAGGATGTGTGCACATGCAATGTCCCCATCATTTTTTCTTATAGCCTTATAAGGCCCACTTGGAACCTTATAAGTGTTTGATGGTGGACCTCAATTTTATATTTTCTTTTTAATAATTTTTTAATTTGGGTGTCAGTTTGCATTAAAATGTTTTAAATATGTTACCGCTATTCACATACGTGTGACTCCACTATCCAATTTCCTCTTGGTCCATCTAACTCATTTATTTCTTGTTGTTGCCTCTAGTTGTATGAGTCATGAGTCATGATGCATTTATCTACCTCATTTATTTATTTTTGTTGTTCACTTGCTTTAGACATCTAATGCATTGAATTCTTTTTTCTCTCTCTTTCTACATATTTTTGGAGTCTTTTAAATGCCATTCTATACTCTGTTTTTATGTTAATCAATTTTTAGAATGCTCTATTTGGATGTATGAAGAAAAGGATAACAATGAAGATCTTATTTTTGTATGCATAACCATGGTGAAGGTGAAAAGAAACCCCCTCTCCATCACTCAAATAACTCTTCTTACATCTTTGTATGTTTTTATGCATCTCAATATTCATCTTCTATAATTTAAATTATATTTTTATTGCATAGATCAGATGACAAAAACATTTATGGCTAAAAATATTTTTATTTTTATATTATTCCTTGAAAAAATTGGTACTGGTAGATTGTGGACTCATCTGCTCTATTGTGACTTCCTCTGTTCCTTCTATGTTAGAGACATTTTTTGATTGATGTGACATCCTCAGTGACTTGAGGTGATTCGGTCTATGAAGTTGTGGGATGTTAGATTTATAAAAAGGAGTAATAAAATTGTGAGGTGAATACAAGGAAGATGGCAGAATTGTTGATGAACCAATGAAGGATTTAGCTTTTAGAATGTAATGTGCTAAGATTATATTTTTATGGGATTGAAGAGAGTCCACATTGGGAATTAGGTAGTAATAATAGAGGGATTTCAAGCCATTTGAAATTGGAATTTGTATAGTTATGCTTTCTATACCTACATTGCCTAATATAGGTAGTTGTAAGTTGGAAGTGGTAGTAAAGATCTTCACAAAATTGTAATATCTTCCAAATTTGCAATCATAACTACTACAAAAGTTGTATGGCCTAACAAAGCCCGACCATGATCATTTTTTTATTAAAAAATACAAATCTATACTATTTTGTCATGAATATAGATTTTTTTCCTATCAACAATAATTATTACATTGTAAACTATCTTACACCAAATGTTTTTATCTTACTCTAATTTTTATTGTTATCACTTTATTTGATTTTTTAATGCAAATAAATAGACTATCACACACTTAAATCTTAGACACAAGTATTACGTTCATAGAGCATGCATTTTTTCCTCTTAGAGTTATTTCCCTTGTGCATAGGGGAAGACTATATAGTAAACACCATACCTAGAAAGTCTTTGCCAATAATAAGCACTTGGGTGTCATGACTAAGTATATGGCATAATGGCTGCACAACTTCATTATAATCTTAGGTTTATACTATTGAATTTTAAGGAGTTTTTATCCTTATTTTGTAATTAAATTTTGAAAAGATATCCATATTTTTGGATTTTTTATAGTTATAGAAAAGCCTGAATCAAAAAAGGCTTCTATCCTATAACAACTGCCAAGCTACAGGCTTTCCACCTATAGATTACCCATAAAAATTATAGAGTTTCACCTATAAGTTACCTGTAGAAACTATCAAACTATAGGATTTCCACCTACAGGTTGCCCATAGCAACTGTAGGCTTACAACTATAAGAGCCCATAGCCACTACATAGAACAAACCATTACTATGATAATAAGTAATTGGCTTTTTAGGTCTAAAGAGAGATTATAAAAATATATATTTTAGTTAAATATTTTTTTAAAAGCTATTGGAAGGTCTAAAATAAAGGTAAATTGTCATTAAATTTTTAGTTGATAGGTAGGGGTGAACATCAAATATTAGCCCTATATATGTGCATGGAGGTGAACACTAGCAGAGAAATAATGGAAAAAAATACCAAAACATCTTAGGATTTATATTCACAAACATACATGGGTTCTTGTAGTTTCAATATGGGTCTGAGAAGATCACATAGAGAGATAAAGATAATATATGTGATATACGAATGGAATTTACACAAAAGTGATAGAGATAGTAGAGATGAAGCTATATTAAATAATATTGTATTAAAATACAATAGGAATTAGAAACATCCCCTATCCCATCTATATGTGTATATGTAGTGATAAAGTTTTATATGCAGTGCTATGTGTATATTATTAAGATACAAATAATACAAATGGATTATGAACAGTTAAATTAGTAGGTCTACTAGATGTATTAACTAATCTGATGGGTGCACATCATAGAATTCATAAACATCAAGACAAATCATAATTCACATGAAGGATGGAAGGTAATATCAATCTCCAACCCTGATGACTTGAAATTGATGGTGCATGGTGAATGAAGATTTGTAGAATCATGTGTGAGTACAAGGGATGAAACTATCTCAACCTTTCATGGGGGTTGATATAATTACTATTCTTATTTATCTTAACAAATACCTATGGTTTATATATTTTTATATTTTTACCTTCACCACACTAGAAACTTTACCAAAATGTTGTATAGACAACGAATGAAAATTCCATCACAATACTAAAATAAACAATAAATAACCACATCTTATTTTGATGATTCAAACACAAAAGTAGTTCCTAAAATTGGATGTCATTACGTTGTTTGAAACCTCTAATTTTGACATAATCTGGAAGGATGTTGGTAAAGGTTGTAGATTCTGCCTTTATACATGTAAGTTACATTTGTTTAAAAGTTGCCAAAGCCTTATCAACAAACCCATTTTGAGCATATAATGTAATCATCACAGTCGAGGGACTACATCCCCCCAAGGCACTTCAATCAAAATATTTAAATCATCCACAAGATCACCATCCAAAATCCATTTTTTCCTCTCCCTACTTATGCCGCTAATTTTTTTCCCTTTTATCTCCTTTTTGCTTTCATGCCAAAAAAATTCTCCTTTTTCTCTTTATTTTTTTTTATTCCTAATTTTTTTTTATTTTTTTCAAGAATCTTTCCAAATTGATCAACATTTGGATGGTATCAATTATTAGAGTTTGAAAAACTCATACCTCTAAAGCATTTATGGATGAACATAAAATTAACACACAAGAAATTGACAAAAGTCTTGTCTTTGCTATTAATAAATAATCTTGAATCAAGAACAAAATAATAGAACTTATACATCTAAATGCACTTGTCAATTTTATTTTTAAACCAATTTATAGAAAGATTTATGCATGATAAAGATAGTCATCACAATCTAATAAAAATGGATATGATAGATTGCATCACCAGTATCATTATGACTAGACAAAGTTTGGATTCAAAATCATTGATTTTACAATGCAAATAATATTCAAATTCTTTATCACTACAAATAAATAAGTATAATAGACAAAAATAGGCTGCAAGATAACTAATAAAGAAGTATTACTTTATCAATTCATCATCAACAAAGTAACTAGAACCCATAAAATAATACTTCAAAGATTTTGTAAATTTAAGTTCACATTTTTTAATAAAATAAACATGTTGCAAGGGTAAATAATTCTTCATAACATTGTCTGATGCAACTAACAATTATTGAGAAAAAGTTCAAGAGAGTATTATTAAAAATAAATTTCATAAAAAATATAGAACTTCTTGTAAATAAGGGCTCATTATCATTCCATTATTAGATATATAACATCCAACAAAGTTCACAAAGTTTCAGATTTAGTAGAGTTGTCCTTGTCTATGCACCTATGTAGAAAGTGGTAATATCTATAAGGATAAAAAATGTCTCTACAACCTTAAGGCAGTTCAACTCATATTGAAATAAAGGGATTCCTAAAAATATAGTTACAAATGTAATAAATAAGCTATGTAATAGGGGCTAATCACATTTACCTAGAAACACACAACGGGATGAAGAAATGGAGGTACCCTAATAAAATAAGGGTATGAAAAAATGCAAGGTCCATACCATTAATCTAACATGATCTAGTCAAAATAACATGCAAGACACATATTACCTCAAAGTATTGTTAGAGGAGGAGGATGGACTTCATTTTAAAACTTGAATTTATTAGGAATCTTAAAAAATCCATTTATATCATAATTAACATGACATCTTATGAAAGTAGGATTTTAGCCACAATTATCGATGTAAGTAAGAAGTTTGCATCAACCACTAAGATTTTTGAGGGAAGATTATTACCAAATAGTAGTATATAGTTTGTATACTTTTACTGATGAATATTTTACAAATAATTATTATATGAAAATTTCTTAAAAATATTTAGCATGATAGAAGGCTTTCTTTTCTAGTAATTTCTAATAACATTCAATGGTAATTTTAATTGTGAGATCCCTAAGAAGATATAGCAGAGCTTATTACTACATCATCCCCCATGGAATTCGTTTCCAACTAAAGCTTGTTGAAGCCCACCCACCTCCATAGGACCTTTGTCTTAGACTTTAATAAAAATTTAAGACCACTAGCTTAAAAATTAATATAAATTTAATACCCCTAAAAAGTTATAGTATAAATTTTAATTGTATCCCCCATAACATTATCTAATAGTGAAAACTTGATAAAGCCCCACTTCATAGGACCACTAGCTTAGACATAAATAAAAATTTAGTAGAGAGATTTGTAATGACTACTGAAGCAAGAGATGAAAGCTTATAGTGTGCACTTATGATACTTTAAGAAATTTGTTGTTGTATTATACTCTAAGAAATTTTTTGAAAACAACAACCTCCAACTGATCTAACTTTTCTGTTAATATCCCTCCAAAACATTAAGAAGAACTTTTAGATGCAGTGCTCTTAAAAATCTATGGTAGGACTAA
>JARHVA010002050.1:385000-455000 GCA_037957365.1 Torreya grandis
TTGGCTTGGGAAGAGTAGAATTTATATGAAGCCAATCTATTGATTTTAGTCTCTAATTTATTAACGTGAATGTATAATTATAATGATTAATTAAATCATATAAAGTCATTTATTATTATTTTAGATGACTCTTGATATATACAATGTTTATATTGATTGAGTGCTAGTATGGGATGCATAGATTGTGTAGAAAATTGATGGTCTGTGCTTGGCATGAAAAAGTGCTTAGATGATGCTCTCCCTCCCCACAACAGTAATTCTTTGGAGATGACACTCAAGATTGCCATAGATCTTGGATTTTGGGGAACTTGTACTCCATGGAGCTTTGTATCTTGTATCTTTTACATTGTATTATATTTATTATTATTGAGAGATTAATCTGATCATATGTAATTATTTACTTATTATGTATAGATAGTAGTGGATATATGTTTGTACCATTTGTGGCTAGACATCTATAATTATTTTCTGTATTCAGTTATGTTTTGTTTTAGATGATGCTAGTGATCAGTAATAGTTAGTTGTTATATGCTTATATTATAGTTAAGATACTTAGTGTGTTTTAGATGGATCACTGATTAGATTCTCATGATGAAATATAATGAAAAAAATTGATGTTTAAATTTTAAAAAAATCTTCACATTTTTCTAAATCAAAGCCAATGAAGTTATTTCAAAATGCATATAATAAAAATTATGTTATTATTTTCTAAAAAATATATACTAAAACATTTGAACATAAATTTCCTTCCTTCAAATGGCATTTTGAAACTAGATCTATAAAGTTAAAATATTGTAAAGTTTGACTTTTAGATTTGTTTTAAATATATATATGAATAGGTAATGCTCAAACACACAAGAATTTTTTTTAACAATATACAAATAAAAAATATATAACCTTTTATTTATTTTTCAAAATAAAAATACAAACATCAAAAACATAATACTTCCATTGTGGGTTAGGCGAAAACTTTGTTCATAAATATTCCAACATATATGAGCACACGTTGTTAGGGCACACACAAGCTTTGTGTATAATACACATAGAGCATATATCCATCCATAACTTTTTTTAAACAAAAAAGGTGAATTGTAAAAAAAATATAAACCTAATACATGTCTATTTTGAACCACCCATATTAATTGTTCACATGTAACACATATATACGATAAATATATCATATTTTTATTATATTTTAGTCAAAAATATGAACAAAAGAAGTTTATATTTAGTTTATAATAAATACAATGAGTATATACAAATTTTATTTATTATTAAAAATAAAATGTAAAAACATAATGCTTTCCTTATCGGTACTCTACAAACATAAATGCATGTCTATCTTAAGCACCCATATGACTTTATTCACAAACAATGTATATATATTTATGTAAATAGAAATTTATGTCTATTTTAAATCACATATATAACTTTGTTCACAAAAAATACATTTATGCAATAAATATATCCCATTTAAATATATTTTCATTTAAAAAATATATAAATACATATAAAAAAGTCATTACTAACAAAGACATGCACATCATAACCATGGTACCATCATCTCTACACAACACAACTCCATGAGCAACTGGAGTGGAGACTGGTTTACAATCAACGATATCAAATTTCTTTAACATATCTTTAGCATACTTTGAAAAATAAAAATTTTATTCTCACTTTGATAAACCTCCATTCCTAAAAAATATTTCATAAGGCCTAAATCTTTCATCTCAAATTCATTCATCATGGAAACTTTGAATTCATTCTTCATCTTAGAACTACTACCCATATACAAAAAGTCATCAACATAAAAACTTACAATTAAAATATCATTACCTTCTTATTTGTAGTAAAGGGTAGGTTCACTCTTACTTCTTTAAAAGTCATTTTGCTGAAATTATCCAGCAATCCTAGCATACCATGCTCTTGGTGCTAGTTTGAGGCCATACAAAGCCTTCTTCAACTTGTAGACATGATTTTTTTCCCTTGTACTTCAAAACCTTGTGGTTGTTCCATATCTCTTCATAATCAATGACATACATATGTGTGAAGCCTTTAGCAACTAATCTTGCCTTATGCCTTTCAACACTTCCATCACTATTACACTTAGTCTTGTAGACCCATTTGGTGCCAATCTTCTTCTTGTCATGTGGAAGCTTTGTAAGCTCCCAAGTGTCATTCTTGTGAATAGAATCCATCTCTTCTTTCATTTCTTGCATCCAAACCTCATTAGTATATGCATCTTCAAAACATGATGGTTCAAAATCAGCCTTGGTAAGTAAAGCAAAATTTAGTGTCTCACCTCTTGGATTTTCTTCATGTGCTTGATTTGAACTCCTTTGATAAATGTCACTCAATTTTCTTACCTTATAGAACTAGGACTTGAATTCAGACTTACACTTGGAATTAAACAACTAGATGGGGGGTTACTTGGTGGATTTGTAGCACTTGGAATAGAAATATTAGTGTGTTGTCCATGATCAATATCATCCATAATAACATCATTTAAAATAGATTTTGACTTCTCCATATGGCCTTTTTGATGACCATAAACTCCCCCTTCATCAAAAATCACATCTCTTGACATAATACGCCTATTAGTGAGAGGATTATATAACCTGTAAGCCTTAATTTCCTCACTCTATCCAAAAAAAATACATGACTCACTCTTGGGTTCTAATTTTTACCTCTTTTGATCAGGAACATGATGAACATAGGTTAAACAATCAAAAACATTGAAATAATTAACATTTGGCTTTTTCTCATACCAGGCTTCATATGGAGTCACTTTGTCAAGTGCACTAGTGGAACTCTAATTGAGAATATATACTGTTGTAGCAACTACATCTCCCCAAAAATAATTGCTTTATACCTTTTTTTGTATAATTCTCTATGCCATCTCCACCACTGTATGATTCTTCCTTTCAACTACAACATTTTATTGAGGTGTGTACACAATGGTGAGTTGTCCTCTAATGTCATATATATCACAATAAACTTAAAAATCTTTTAAATAAAATTCTCCTCCATGATTAGTCCATAGGCATTTCATTTTGCACTCTTTTTCATTTTCTACAATGGCTTTAAAGCTCTTGAATGTCTCAAGAGCTTTACCTTTGGTCTTCAAAAAATAAACCCAACACTGTCGTAAGTAATCATCAATAAAAGTAATGAAATATGATGACTTGCTCAAACTCTTTGTCTATATAGGACCACAAATGTCTAAATGAACTAATTGGAGTGGATAATGGGCCCTCCATGCATTGCCTTTTGGAAATTTCTCTCTTGCATGTTTTCCTTTAGCACATCCTTCACAAACTTCCTTATGCTCTTCAACCTTAAGCAAACCAGAAACTAATGTTTTTGATGTTAGAATATTCAAACTATGAAAATTTAAATACCCATACCTGAGATGCCACAACCAACTTGTATCCTCATATGTCATATTGGCAAGGTTGTTGTTATGTTCACCAAACTTCAATGGGAACATCCTATTCTTTGTCATAGGCACAACTGTTACCACCTTATTTTCTTGATTCTTATCATAAATTATACATAACTAATTTTCACATACAACTTTATAATTATTCTCACATAATTGTTCAACACTCAACAAATTATGCTTTAACTTTGGAGTGTAATAAATGTCTTTAACACTCTTAAAACCTTATTTTGTATGGACATCCATAGCTCCTTTTGCAGCAACCTCCAATGATTTTCCATCACCAAGCTTGATCTTGTATTTAAAACTTTCATCCATTATAGAAAAAAGTTTTTCATTCCCTGACATGTGGTTCGAACATCCCGAATCTAAATACCAAACATCTTTAGAAATATTTTCACCTTTGTCATAAGACAAAAATAAATTATCTGGAGGATTATCATCACCTTTTTTACCATAATGAATGCTTTTATCATTATTACCTTGTTTTAATCGACACTCATAACTAAAGTGGCCATACCTGTTACAATGATAACACTAGATATTTCTTTTATCAAATCGGCCTCTTCCTCTTCCTCTGAAACCACCTCTTCCTCGAAAACCATCTCTGCCTCTATTTCCTCTTGAGTAATTCTGATTTTGACCTCTACCTTGGCCTTGATTGCTTTTGATGCTAATATTGGCATCTTCATTCTTTGTGATTTATAATTTGGAGGAAAAAGCTTTCTCATTACTTTCTCCAAATGAATCTTTCAATCTTTTTTCATGAGACATCAAAGATCCAACTAGATGATCAAATTCAAGGGTAGACAAATTCTTGCTTTTCTCGATGATTATGGCAACATGGTTCCACCTTGGTGTGAGAGTCATCAACACCTTTTTTATCACAACCTCATTGTTCACAATTTCATCAAGTGTATCCATCTTATTGATCACATCTATTATTCTAACACAATAGGTACTCACACTTTCAGCATTTTGCATCTTCAAATTCTCGAATTCTCTCTTCAATGTCTTTAACTTGACAACTTTGACTTGATCACTACCTTGATAAGCTTCTTTTAGAGTCTTCCCAGCATTCACCCCTTATCCAACGAAAGCACAATTGATTACTTTCTTATAAGCAATTAAACACGGAATTATACCAGAATGATTAAGTAACTAGAAACTTGAGACATCAAAGAATTTGAGAGACAATACACACTCTTGTATTAAATATTACTAGAAGAAAATACAATAAGGAAGATGCCACTTCTTCCTCCACCTCAAATGCTTGCCACACCTCAAGACCTTCTTCCCTCTCTCTCTTGCTCAAAACAACCAACTCAACAACCTGAGTTGTTATCTCCTCCTTGAATACTTTAGCTGATCTCCTTGACCTTACACCTGTAGATCTCCTTGACTTTGCTTCAATGCTTTACTTGCTTGATTTTCAATTTACAATACATGCCTCATGGGTCTTTAAATAGAATCCCATGCATACAAAAATAGAACTCTAATTACAATAATTAGACACGTAGCTCGTGACTATAATTAGTCATTTAACATGCAAACACTCACTTCACTTAACTCACTGTTCATCAATAGCAGTTCTGGAACAGCCACAGGCGACTGACATCGGTCCCTGTCTATTTGGTGCTGCCGACATCGGCTGACTCCCTATCAACGTCGATTGCCTTCTGCACTGGTCATGACCGACGTCAGTCATGCTACCGACATCGGTACTTTTGGATCTTCAGCAACCTCCCTTCTTTGTGTCTGCAATAGTTGAAGCTTTTAGCTCCACACCCTAACAATCTCCCACTTGGAGATAAATAGCTGCAATTGTACCTATACATGTACACCATCTACTTTGTTCCCTTGGCTTTGTATCCCTCTTCAACATCACTCATGAAGACCAACCACCACAAAACCTATGATGCCATACCTATCACTTATGCCCAAAAAATTTTGCTGCTCCCATATTCTTCATGACATACTTCTGAACCAACTTTACCCTTAGCTCAGAAAACTCCCTATATATGAAACCCTACAACAAGCAACACAATACAATAACAGGATAATGTAGCTAATATTATCCAACCTGGTAAAGATAAAATACAATGGTCAAACCTCCATTGTCTTGCAGCCTACTCAAGACCATATACCATAGCCTTCTGTCTCACGTGTCCATCCACTCTCTTCTCTAACTTGGGAATCCATCCCTTATCCAGTGCTTCCTTCCAGCTGACAACTCCACCAACAAATACCTATTTGGTTCTTCTCCAAGGACTCACATTCCTTATCCATGCCAAGCTCCCACTGTTTCTAGATTCTAACTGCATTGCTTCTTCCATCTTCCTAGTTATTGACCATCAGTAAGCAATATAAAGAAGGTGAACAACGAATATGAGGTTTGTTTACCCTTTCTGACCTCCATATGGGTGTTTGAGACTCCTTGACAGCTTGCTATCCACCCAACATCCATTCCAGTGATCGATCTCGGCCATCTCCCAGTCTGCTCCCAACCGATGTCAGTTCCCTGCACTGACCCTGACTGCCAACGTCATTTCCCTGGCTGACGCCGGTGTCCCCCCTAACGATGTCAGTCCCTTCCTGACTGACGTCAGACTTCTTTGCCTGACTCTACTGACCCTGCTGGTCTGCACATGACCGATGTCGATATCTGCCTGACCGACGTCAGTCCCAAGTGACCGACATCAATGTCTGTGTGTTCCTGTAAGTGATGAAATCTTCATCCGTGAGCTCATCTTGGATCAAACCTCTATCCATACTGCCCTGCTTAGAATTATTTAGCCCCTGTGACTGATCTTTGTCCTTCATCTCCTCCATAAACACCAAGGCTTCTATGTTCCTTTTAAAAGCATCAAATTTTCTTTTCCTGCAGTGAACTCTATCGATGCTTTCTGAATCTGAACACATACCTTTTGAATCAAGAACATCCATTCCCTTCTTATTCACGTGACCAAGCCTATTAAGCCACATCTTCGAATCTACAGCTGAAGTAGATAAACCAGAAGTAGAATCAGTAATACAAGTAGATAGATAAAGAGTACCTACTTTCTTACCTCTTGCTAGAACAAGTGCACCCTTGGTAACCTTCTAAGAATCTGCTGTGAGGGTTATTATGCATCCCTCATCACCCAACCTTCCTACAGAAACCAAACTCTGCTTTAGAACTGGGACATGCATGACCTCCTTCAACACCCATGTGTTGTCCATCTGCAATCTCAGCTGCACTTTCCCTTTGCCAACTATTTGACAAGGCATACCATCCCCTAAATAAAGCACTCCAAAGTCTCCCTGTTCATACTCATCAAACAAATCTCTGTTTGGGGATGCATGAAAAGAAGAACCAGAATCTAAAACCCAAGATCCTACCTGACTATCCAAAGAAAGTATGAGAGCGTCCTGTACCACAATATTTGCATCCTTTGCTTCTTCATTACCTACATGTTGATTATCTTTATCCCTCAACCAACACTCCTTCTTTGTGTGTCCTCTCTTTCCACAAAACCAATAGGTAACACCTCTGGACTCGGATCTCCTTCCCACCTTCAACCTTGATTTCTCTTGCTCTACCTTCTCTCTTTGCCTTCCCCTACTTTCTTCACTTAGAACATTCCCTGATGATTCACCTATGCTTCTCTTGCATATTTCTTCATTCAAGATCACACTCACAACATCATCAACTTTTAAGATTTTAGAAGCAGATGCAGAATTAGTTACTGCCATAACCAAACTATCCCAACTTTCAGGCAAAGAACATAAAATCAAGAGAGCCTTTACCTCATCATCAAAAACAATATTGACTAAAGCTAACTGGTTTACCAAACCATGGAAATCACTAAGATGAGTATGTACCGATCCACATTCTTGCATTTGCAAAGTAAATAGCTGCTTCATAAGAAATACCTTATTACAAGCCGAGGGCTTTTCATATAAATTCACCAAGGATTTTATCAACTCTTTCGTTGTCTTGCACTGTGATAAGTTGGAAATCACAGAGGATGCAAGGCTCAACCTTATGGAACTGAGAGCCTTCCGATCAAGAACACTCCATTCTTCATCCTTCATATCTATGGGCTTGCATGCAACCCCACCCAACGGTAAGTATAAATCCTTCTGATACAGATAATCCTCTATCTACATCCTCCAATGTTGATAATTCTTGCTGTTAAACTTCTCCATTCGTAGCTTACTTTCTTCTGCCATTACTGAACTCCCACTCAATCAGAAACCCTGTGAATGACCTGTAATCAACAAACAATAACCTGCTCCCTGCAAACTATAGCTCTGATACCATTTGATAGGACCTAAGTTCCCCAAAGCTCTGACACAACTTGTCAAAATTAAGAGCACACATGATTACCTTTGTATAAGCAACTTAAACATATGGAACTAACCAGAAGAACAAATAACTATCAATGAGAAAACGCATAGAATATGAGAGGCAACACACAATTGTATTCAACTCATTACAAAGGAAATTACAATAAAGAGATCACACTCTTCTTCCACCTCTGTGAGGCTTCCTCCTCAAGGGCTCCAAGTAATCTTCCCACCTGAGTAATTTTCTCTCATAGGTCACAACTAACAACTAACACAAGCTATTGTTCACCTCATTGTACGTCCAGTACAATCGAGTATGAATCGGTACTCCAAGTAGATCTCACCATGATCCTGCTCCTGATGTATTGCTGTCACCTTGATCTTGCTCCCCCATCGATCATGTTCTGACCCTCGCATACACACATCCCTGCAGACCAACCTGATCTTACTTATCACATGGGGAATCCTACTTGATTCCACCATGGGAAGAACTCTCCAAGCTCCACACTTGGATTCTACAAGTTCTACACTTAACAATACATCCCATGAGTCTATTATATAGATCTCATGCATACACTTAATTAGACAAGCGGCTCAAAGACTCCAACTGGTCTTTATCATGCAAACTTTGCGTTCACTTAATTGACTGTTCATTAACAACAGTTCTGACTGCTACAAGCGACCGATGTCGGTCCCTGCCTGACTGGAGGTGACCGACGCCGGCCAATCTCCTGCCGATGCCGGTTTCCCTTGCACTGTCCCCTAACCGATGTCAGTTTTGGCCTACCGACGCTGGCAATTGTCAAGCTCCAAAAACCTCCTGTTTGCCTTAGGTGAAGCTTTTAGCTCCACACCCTAACACCTTTTTTTATCACAACCTCATTTTTCACAATTTCATCAAGTGTATCCATCTTATTGATCACATCTATTATTCTGACACAATAGGTACTCACACTTTCAGCATTTTGCATCTTCAAATTCTCGAATTCTCTCTTCAATGTCTATAACTTGACAACTTTGACTTGATCACTACCTTGATAAGCTTCTTTTAGAGTCTTCCAAGCATTCTTGGTTATCTTTGCTCTTGCAATTCATGGAAATAGGCTCTTATCTAGAGCTATTTGAATATGAAATAAGGCTTGAGCATTCTTCTTCTTAGCCTCCTTAGTTGTTTTATCATTCTCTATGAGGGCATCCCAATCAACTGGCTCTGCATACCCTAATTCAACAATCTCCCACAAATATTTTCCTATAAAAAAAACATCATTTTGATGCACCAATAATCATACTCATTTTCATCAAATTCTTGGATGGGCAAAGAGTTAAAATTTGACATGATAAACTTTTGGTGAAATTTCAACCACTAAATCTTTAACCCAAAAAAAATACCTATTCTGATACCAGATGTAGATTTTATCCAAGCCCAATCCGCTGATAAACCAATTATAATAGCATAACAAAATAACAGTATATTAAAACAAAACACTTACAACAAAGAAGCCAAAAATATGCAATAATACTTTGTATTATTTTTTATAGATCTGTTATAGTTTTTCCAAGTCATAAAATAGCAAAGATGCAACTAATTAAGTAGTAAGGAGCACTTGATTTAGAGGAGTTTAACCGGATGTTCAAACAACAATGTAAAAATAGTTTTAAACATGCATGAATTGTTCATTGTCCAAGAAAAGTTGGTCACTGTCCAAGAAAAGATGTTCTCTCCATATAAACAAAGACTAATTATAATTAATTGAGTGTCTAAACTTAACTCTGAAACAAACTGAAAGCAAACTAGTCCTTTAAATCATGCATGGAGAGGATCTTCAACTTCAACATCAGTTATCAGCAGAAAGCCCACCAAAGTGAATCCTTCAGTCTAGATCTCTCCGCTCAAGAAAATGGCCTAGGCAATGGTGAGTGCAGTTTGTTAGAGACTAGAGATAATTTCTCCACTCCTCATGCATGCATATCAATTATCAAACAGTTAGTTCAAGCAGTTAGAGAGTTAATTAGTTTGCATGCAAAGACTATAACTAGTCTTCAATTTGCTTTTCTAATTATTGTTTGTTTTCAAATCTATTTAAAGGACTCATGGGTGCAATATTGTAACAAGCAAGATCAAGAAGATCTGCAAGATTCAAGCAAATTAATAACAGATCAGAAGATCATAGAAAAAATACTTAGGAGTTTACTCAACAAATTTGATGCAATAGTTGTAGCTATTGAGGAAACCAAGGATTTGGAACAATTATCAGTAGATGAGAAGTTGGAATACAAGTTGTATAGATGGAGTTTGTAGCTGTTTTGTGAATGTCGTAGCATTCTAGGAAGTGTGCTGGCCGTGGAGTTTGTTTTATGATGACCAATATGATGACAGTTGATATGGTGAAAGGATCGCAGTTGTCATAAGAAGAATCAAGGGGTTGCTTGATGAAGTTGTTAGGAAACCATGGGAGAGTTGGATATCCGAAGATTAGTAGGCATAGTAAAGAAGAGCCTGCTCTGAATGCCAAAGATAAGAGGCGTCAAATGTGTTCAAGATCAGACCGAAATCTACATGGTGGTGGTGTATTCTACATATAAGGCGATGTATTTCACAAGGTGGTGTATTCTGCATGGGAGGCAGTGTATTGAAAAGGTTTAGCAATTTGAGACCAGTTTTCAACTTAAGGGGGAGAATGTCTATATGCTGCTCTAAAGATGTAGATCTGAAGATTACTCTCTAGCTTACCTGACATTGATGGCAATCAAATCTTTGCAAATATATGCCAAAGACCAATCCATAACTAGTTGTTGTTTTGTCACATCTTGGTGACTTCCACATACCTGTTGCATATGTAATTAATGCATATCCAAGCTAATGGATCTGTTTCTTTAATGTATTTAATGTTGTTTGTTAATCTCATTGACTGAGCAGATTTCTCTAGAGACTTCCATAGACTGCTATAAATGGAGGTCGAATGTATTGTGTTAACCAATGAATTTTGGAGCAACGTAGATCTGCCCAGTTCATTCCACCAGCCTGCAGTGCTAGGTGTTGAGAGCAGAAGCTCCTGCTTGTATGACTTGTGTATGCCTCGCAGCATCCCAGCTGAAGCTGGTAGACAGAATGAGTGAAGAGATGTATGCCATCAATGGCAGCCACTAGCAATGTAGTTGTGGCAAGAATGGTAAATAATTTAGGCATTGTAAATGCTGAAGTAGTTAGTAGTAGAAATTAAGGGGGAGTGTTAGAGACTGGAGATAATTTCTCCACTCCTCATGCATGCACAGCAGTTATCAAACAGTGAGTTCAAGCAGTTAGAGAGTTAAGCAGTTTGCATGCAAAGACTATAATTACTCTTCAGTTTGCTTTTCTAATTATTATTTGTTTTCAAATCTATTTAAAGGACTCATGGGTGCAGTATTGTAACAAGCAAGATTAAGAAAATCTGCAAGATTCAAGAAAGATTAATAAAATCTTGTTTTTTCCATTGCTGTAGCAATATGAGTATTTGTGTTTTTATTATATTATGCTCTGTACTTCTTTCACAGTTATTACATGTGGCGACAGACGTTTCCAGTGAAGGAGGAGAACAGAGTGGAGGGAAGGAAAGAGATCGAGAATTGGGTGATAACACTGGCCTTCCCTTTCAAGAAAGGGTTATTTCACCCAACAGAGTGCTGGTATATACGCATTTCTCCCCACAGAAATGGTGACAGGCTTACCATTCATCATACAGGCCGACTTTTTGCTCGTGTCTTCGAGGGAGAATATCAGGTAGGACAGCAAGTGGAATCAAGGTATATTGGACTGTATTCCCTCTGCTTTTTGTGCAGCCTTTCATTACCTTGTAAAAATCCAACACTTGGCTCCTCCATCGTCCAGAGCCTACTGCTTCGACAAATACCTGCCTATCAATAACCATTCTTACACGGAGCTAAGAAACGTTCGGGATGCCATCCGAGCCAAGCTAAATACAGAAGAAATCATACTATGTGAAGGCCAAAACACATACTGCACGCCCGTACAAGTTCGGAGAATACTCTCTGCATTCAGGAACATAATAGAGAAAGCAATCACGGAAGGCCTACAAAAAAACTCAAGGCTTTTTGGTCTAGAGGAATATTTGTAGTACATCACTGCATGGACAATTCACGCTCCCTAGAATTCTTGGGAGTGCAACATGTAACTTATGATTGGTACGCTGTATGTATTAATGAATGTGACTGCTTGGGTTGGAAAGCTCTCGAAGGATCTATATGTCCAACTCCTTTGCTTTGTTGCCGACAATTGGCAAAGTGGATTATCTTCCCGACTCCACAATATCCGCCTATTTAAATATCTCAAAAACAGTTCTCTTCGGAGTGTAGATCGGGCAAGTTTATCAGAAATATCTTCTTCTAGAGGTCTCAAAATATATTTTTCCTCCGGAGATGCAAACATTGCATGGTTGACAAAATGGGGTACAGCGCTCGGAGATGCTGCACAATACAAATTCATGGCAGATGCCACTCAAATGGCTATCAACAAGTTGGACTATAATGAACGCTCAAATTTGCAGGAATGGGTCAAATGCTATCCTAAAATTACCGAACTTTCGGTATCGATTTTCAGTGAACAAATTTTGAAAAAAGCTAAGGCATCATTAAGTAAGGATTCATAATCCGTGTTGCCCAGTTTTTCCATTTTTCACGTGCGAATTATTATATTTTTTCAACCGAAATGGTAGCTTCATGTTCAGCATTGCCTGTAGTAAATGATTCAGGATCAGTGATCAGTGCTGGGTGTTGCCACGAGAAACTTGTGCCAGCATCTATAGGAAAGTGGGCTAAGCTGACAGGAACTAATCCGTGGGCTGCAAAGGGAGTCGTTACCCTGTCAGCCAAGTACATGAGTCTACCTGTTTGTTCTGCTAGGCTTAATGGCAGGGGACAAAATGATCTAAAGACGTTTATCACCGATGGACTTAAAAGCAGTGGATATTCCACATCTAATACCACCAAATGCTTCACTGCCTGGGTTTTCCTCTTCTGTTGGAAAAGTGAAAGTTGTTTTGCTTCTCGATTGGATTCACCATCTGACAGTGACATGCAATAGGTCACTGCCCTTAGAATTCAAAAGAAGCATAATGGAAGGAAAATGGCTAAACACCCACAAAGACTATCAGTCTCCTAGTATGTGTTTCTTGTTTGATGGTAGATGGTCATCAGCTGGTCTGTGGGCAAATGATCTGTCTTTCATCAATACTTCAATCTACAAGAAAATATATATGGCTTGTTTGAAGTGTGAACTAAGTCAAATAGGGGTGATTGTTGAGTTTGGTGAAGGATGCGAAGTCGTTGCCAAACATGTTGAAATGCATACGGATTTTGCAGCCATAACCAGGCTCTACAAGTACCTTCATCAATTCATGTGGAGGCCTAGTGCCAAGAATTCTGTTAGAATTTGGATTCCACTTGCTTCCAGATTTGGAGGGGAATGGAAGGATGCAAAAATGTGTGTAGTTCACGATGACAATGGTCTTTTTCATGACAGACTAGAGACTCTGGAAAATATTTATGAAGCTACAATACTTACCTACTTTTCAAGTTATCTCGGAGTACCTCTGAATCCTACAATTGAGGACTATTGTAAACTGTGGCTACATTGGGTGGCAATCAATCATTCAGTGACTGAAGCAGAATATCACTCAGTTTGGAGAATCATTGTAAAGTGCTGGAGTCATGCCAAAGTATTTCTCGGAAAACAAGGTCTAAAATTGCCATCCTTCACAAATAGTGGAGGTATTCAACTGATTGCTGCTAATGAAACATTTGTTGCTGACGACTTGTTACTAAAAGAGTTGTTCCAAAGTAGCATCAAATTTTCATGGTATCCTAACCCCTCAGATCCTCAAATACCATTGGATTTATTGTTTTTAATTTACAACTCTCTTGGAGCTCAAAATGTTTCACAAGCAGTACACAAAAAGGAGGTGTCTGTTTCAGATGGCATATCTTTGTTCAAGCTTCAAGCTGGAGAGAGGTTGTTCACAAGGGGATTATATAAATGTATTCTTGGATATCTTGCATGCCCGCTTTTCAAATTGTCCGCAGATAAAAGATATCAAATAGTGAGAGCTCTTTTGGAGTCTTCTGCTTATGAAGCTGCTCAACCCTTTAATGTTGCATACACTCTGACACTAATCAGAGAAGATGGTGTGGTAGAGAACATCGAAAAAACTAATAATTCTTCTTTGCGCTGGGAAAAAGATAAGAAGCGGATCCTGGTACATCCACACAAACAAAGGGGAAGGGCTTCCGCCTTCTTGGTGATTGAATTTGCAGAAGTGGTGTCCAATAGTCTTTTATCAGAATATCCTGATCTCATTGCAGGATTATGCCAAATGCTGAAGATGGGGTGCAGCTTCGGATTCCATGACAATGAAGTAAATGACATGCTTAAACATGAAAACTTGCAGCTCTTTAGAGAAGACAACAATTTCCTTTTACATTGTTTTCCAGAGGTAAATGAGACTCTGTGCCGTCAACTCCGCAACATTTGGGTACTAATTGGAGAAGAAGGAAAAGGTTTGGCACTCCGGTTGGGCCAATAAAGTCATCTGAACATGATCTTTCGGCTGATCTTCTTGGTGGGTGGGAAAAGAGGTCGCACATTTTTAAACAAGCAATGGACACCATGGAACACCCCACACCCAGCAGTATGAAAATGAAGTTGGTTAGATCCTTATTCCCACCAGCATGTTGGTGCATGATATTAATTATTTCATTTACTTATTAAATGGATAATTCTTACACTTGTAACTTTAGCTTATTTAGGTGTGATAAGAGTTTAAGTGGATGAGAGGGTGAGTTCCACCTTGAGTTCTATGTACAGTTATACTGAGTACCACTGTGAGTTCTTTTATGAGTTCTACAGTGAGTTACACTCAGTTCCATCTTGAGTTCTGTAATGAGTTAACTCCCTTTACTCTTTTATATTGCTCTTCACCATGCTATTGTAATTGAGTTGATTAGTGCAACCCAGAAAGCAATTCAATACATTATGTAATTGTTGCACATCTTTTTGTTCATTTATGAATACAATCAGAATCATTAATTTGCAGAATACTTGTGTGCTCACCCTCCCAGAAGATCACCTATTGATATAATCTGACATGGTATCAGAGTCAGGGTGTAGCCTCAAACACAGACCCAATCTGAAGGGAGCCTTCAAGATTTCTCAGACTACGCTAGTTTACAAAAGCAGAGACCCTACGCGCTGAAGCAAGCTCGATCCTACGAAAGTGAAAAGAAAAGTGGTGCTGTGTACGAACACAAGCTCTTCGCTTCTTGAGCCTTTGAAAACGATGGGAGTAATAGCGTTTATTTCTGTGGGGAATGTGGAAAACTCAATGATGTTTCCGAATACCCGTTTTCCTTCAGTGTCTTGAAACTGGAAGAGGGAGCAGTGGTAGTGAGCTACGCTTTTTCAACGGCAAGCTGGAAACCATGTATCCTTCTCACAGATTTGCACAACTAATTTTACATGCAAATGCAAATAGAAGCAATATACAAATTCTTTTCAATTAATTCAAGATAATACAAATAAAAATCATCTATATAAATTGATGCTCATTACCAGAACTTTTAGCTCTGATACCATGTCAACTCGGCTGCGCTCAAATCTTCCAGTTCATCCCAATCTACTCGGCTGGGCTCAGATCTTCTAGTTCATCCCAATGTAAGGATAAACATAATTATTAACAAGCAGAGTGAGTCGTTGTAAGCTGATATTTTGACATAGAGAAGGAGATTCTGGTTTTCAAACCGAAGTATATGAGCTAGGTGGATTTTGTAGGTTCATCACCTCTCCACGGCTCCTCCCTGCCATTCTACCGTGCATTCAACGCCAATGGTTGACTTGGCACCATGGTGAGGGATAAGATTTACTAAGATCATCGTGAACCAACGAGCCAACGGATCCTGCTGCAGGCCTCATAGTCGTAACGCGAGTAATCGTGGAGATCATTTTTTACTGACGCAGCTGAACATGAGTGTTGTAAAAGAGGTGAATATGCCTGGGAAATAATGCATAGATCTTCAAAGTCCTCACGCCAAATCCACAGTCTTATAGCCTGGGGGTTAAATTTGACCCCGTTTAAATGTTTTTTACAATTTTAAATGTAAAATACTAAAATTTTTTTTTTAAAACCCTAATGGAGGACGGGGTTTTTTTTTAAAACACTGTCATTTTGACGTTCACATTTAAAAAACACTCGTTCTAATTTTATATAAGGCTAAGCCTATATGCCTTAAGTTTATAAGCTCACTAGCTCAACGTCCAGCGTCCAGCGCTCCGGCTCCGAAATCCCAACTCCCGAGTTTGACTCTCTGTGACTCCGTCTATCTCTCCCAATAACATTAATTATTAAATCTTCTAAATTTATTAGAAGAGTTGCGCACATTGCAAATTTGCATCGGCCACCGGCAGACTGGCAGTGGCAAGTTGGCAAGTTGGCAACCGGCAAACTGGTAGTGACGGGCCGACGGCACCATAGTACGCTAAATATATATTAAATCTCCACAGACTCCACCGTAGACTGTATACTGTAGACTCAACGAGTCAGCATTGATGAATTGCCGTGGTAGTTGAAGAGGGTTGGTCTATCCCAGTTGCCATTGGTCAGTCCAATTTTCAAATTCTCATGGATGTTAGCAACACTGCAGTGTTGAACCATGTTGAGTTGTTCGCTCCTATGGCCAACGCCACACACATCTGTAAATAGTGATCAAATTTACAAGGTGGCCTTAAATTTGAAATGAAAGGCTTTTGAAAATTGAAATTAAAGGTTTTTGAAATTTAAAATTAGGGATGCTAAGTGAATTTTTACAAACTAGCATTGTCCTTTATATAAAAACACAATTAAATAATTCTACTTCAGCAAAAAACGGAAGTACAAAAGTAGTCTAGAAAGGCTAGTTTTAAGTGTAATAGTAATTTTTTGCAACTTGAGTGCAAAAATGCTGATAAATTACTAATTAACTAGTAAAGTCTAACCATTTTTCTGGTTTTCTATTTACACAATTGTATTTGATCCTTGACACGTGTGTACTTTCTTTTTTTCTTTTTTAAATCTCAAATGCAATCCCCGGGACGAAATTGTCATGGGAGAGTCAGCAAACTCAGCACTAGCAGTAGCAGTGAAGTTTTCTACGGACTCTGCAGGTCCATTTCTATGGACTCTGTAGAGTTTGGATTTCTACGGACTCTGCAAGTCCATTTCTACAGATTCTGCAGGGTTTCTACGGACTCCACAGGGATGGGAATGCTTCGGTTCAACGCTTGAGAAATATTGAGAAATATCCATCTGGAGAGTTGTTCAAGTTTCCCCATCACATGAACAATAAGTTTAATTAATTTCTATATAAAATTATGAAAGTCAAAAATGATAAATGAACGTTACGTACAAGATGACATTATCTTAAAAACCATCACAAAAAAATTTCTTGACGGGCGAGGGTGACCGTCAAATTTAACCCATACAGCCTACTACTGCGCCTTCCTTCACAGATTAAGGCATCGAAACACAAGGACACTGCTACCACTGATCCCATCGTCGTGCTGTTGACCAACGCAAGCCGTACTTCTAGTTGATGCCTCTGTTAAACTCCAGTCGTACTTCTGGTAGAACGACTTCGCCACGCTCTGTCAGATGGCGTATATCTGTGAGATGTTTGAGTCTTGATTCGTTCTCTGTTACTATTTTACCAAAAGTTGCAATTAGAAGTGTTAAGCATTGTAGAAAAGCTTGCAAGCGGTGACCTAAGTTTTTTTTTCTACTTCTGGTTGATGCCTTCTCTAACTAGCGTATGCACAGCCGATCGTTGTCCCTCGTGCCAACAAACCGTTCTCATGCACAGCTGGTTGATGAGTAGTCAACGGATAGATCTCTCTGCATGCAGTATATAACTCCCTGGCCAAAGGCGCTTTGATTCCTCCATTGCATGTCAAGGACGTGTGCATGGATAATAGCGTCGTACAACTTCTTTTCTCATGGCTTTAGTATTAAAAAAAACATAAAATTTTGTGCTAAATCCTTTTTAAAATTTGCTATTTTTAAATAGTTGTTTTATTTTCTCATTAGTGGTTTATTTCTGCCCTAAGAGCATATAAGGCAAGTACGGAGAGTTTTATAATTTTTGCTGATGTGAAGAGGTCCGTCATTATGTGTTGGTTCTAACGAGTGGTTAGAAGTCTATCTTTTCCTTTGTTTGGATAGAACATTGAAACTTTAAGTGTAATTTAATTAAATAGATCATTAATGGCCAAAAAAGTACTTTGCTATAAATTTTGATTGGTAATTCAGAATTGAGTGTCAATTTTTTTTTTTTAAACATATTTTTTCATCCTCTTTTCATTAATTTATTTTATTTTGTAAAACACACTTAAGTTATAAAGTGCCAAATTCAAAGGGGGCTATGGGTCCTATTACTTTCTACAATGTACATCGTGCACTAATTACTCTCATCTATATGGACTCATTTTCAACCTAGTTTGAAGTTCATCTCTAGAGCATGCACCATTGTTTTTGCTTACTCTAGCATTGATTGCTCATTTGGACGCAATCTTCATTGTGCCCGACGTCCCTTTCATGAGCGTGCTTTAGGGGGTTCATTGCAGAGTATTTTGTGCACTTTTATAGTGTCTTCTCTTAGTCATATCGACCTCTTTTGAGAAATTCCAGATGAGGAGAGTTGTTTCATCTCTAGTAATCCTTCTTGGGAAGGACAAATATGCTTCTTGGCGTGTTTACATGGGACACTTGCTCACACACAAAAATCATATTTCATTTTTGTATGGATAGATTCTTGCACCCATTGATCCTATTCGGTTCAATAAGTGGGTTAATACTTGTGACAAGATTTTTGCCACTCTATTATTACATGTTTTCATGGATCTTCATTGCCATGTGGAACATGCAAAGTGTCTATGCACTATTTGGAGCATACTACAGAGTCTTTTCGGTGATCCCACTGAAATTTATGTCACACCTCCTTTACTTCCTATCATCTCTTTAGAGACTATTGTACTCTCTCTTCATGCTTTTATTTCTTGTGATGATACATCTATGGTGGATAGTGCTTTCCTTGTGTCGAGCCCCCACTACAAGATGAGATTATGTCAAAGCTTTGTCGTCCTATTGCAAATTCTACATTCATTCCTATGCATATTGTTGCTCTTTTAGATCCTTCACAGACTTACATTTCGAAGGACTTTACTAATTTCAGTGAGAGTATATATATTATGAGCATCGATGACTCATCTCTTCCTATGGACATTCTTTCTTCAATTTGTGAGTCATGCTCCGCTCTTCACATAGACATTCTTTTAGTGAATGTTCCATGTCTATCTTATTCTCTCGCTATTCTCTCTCCTTGATTGTATGCTTCTTCATTTCCATCTTCTACAGTTAATCCTGTGATATTTAATCAAAGTTTAGCACATTCGAGCATTAATAGACAGACATTTCAACATTTTTTAGAGATCTACATCATGATTCCTACATGCATTCCACTTGAGTGGGAATTCAGTAGTTTGACAACTCGTGGTTTCTTTATTTCGAAAGAAAAAGAATAATTTTTGTTGCAGAGGGACCTACTACAGCATTCATCATATGACATTATGTGCATACATTCTCTCTCTTCTTTGTGGAGGCACACATCTTTCACATTTTGTAGGATACTGGGATCATCACTATGCACTTGGGTACCTCATCATGCCCCGTTGTTGGGACCCAATTTTAAAACCCACCTAAGCTATGTTTAAGGGGGTGTTGGAGTGGGCTTTCTAGTCCCAACTTCTTTTCTTTGTCTCCCTTTTAGGCGAGGGGGGGCGGGGGGAACGGGCGGGGTTCGCGGCTGGCAGGGCGGCGCGGGGTGTTTTTTTCTACTAGGTTTTCTCTTTTTACTCCACTTATTGAGAGTTACATTGTATGTGGGTACCTCATTAGGCCTTATTACCAGGATTCATTTTTTATTTTCCACCACCTAAGCTATGTTTAAGGGGGAGTGTTGGTGTAGGATACTAATTATTCCATTTACTTATTAAATAGATAATTCCTACACTTGTAACTTTAGCTTACTTAGGTGTGATAAGAGGTTAAGTGGGTGAGAGGGTGAGTTCCACCTAGAGTTCTATGTGGATTTCTACTGAGTTCCACTGTGAGTTGTCTTATGAGTTCCATAGTAAGTTACACTTAGTTCCATCTTGAGTTCTCTAGTGAGTTAACTCCCCTTGCTCCTTTATATTCCTCTGCACCATGCTATTATAATTAAATTGATTAGTGAAAACCAGAAGGCAGTTCAATACATTATGTAATTGTTGCACATCTTCTTGTTCATTTATGAATACAATCAAAATCATTAATTTGTAGAATACTTGTGTGCTCACCCTACCATAAGATTACCTACTGACATATTCTGACACAGCAACACCAGATGAAGAATAAACAGAAAGCAGTGCAAGCTTTCATCTTATGAAGGTGATGGGATATGCTGGTCTAAAAATGCTCATTGTTTCAGAGTTTTTCAGTGCCCATGAGACCAAACAAGTGATGTCTTTTAAACTAGACAAATTACTTTTTAAAGAAGCTTTAGAATTAGGAAAATGTTTCAGCAAAGAGGGAATTGATGGACAACCTCCTCCTCTTGTGGATGATGATGTCGATGAGTGCGATTTTGAGATGCTGAAGCTCACTTTAGCTGAAGTTCTATGGAGAAAATGTCTAACTTACTAGGGAGCTTAATAAAAATTTCAGCGTGACTGGACTATAAAAAGAAGAAAAATTCATAATATGTATGCTACATTAATAAAAGGTTACATTATATTCGAATCTAGATAAATGTAAATGAAGGTTATATTACATTTTATTCCTTGTAAATATATTCTTCCCTGATGAATCCATCTGCGCATTACTGTAAAAAATTCAAAAATTCTGAAGAATGATTCGAAAAGTAAGATTTATTGTCAACTGGCTACTCACCTTGTTTTGAAAGATTTGGATATGATAAAAACCACACCATGTGGGGTATCATGTGTTCATATTTTTAAGGAGGTATAATTGATGTGGAGTTCTTCTAGGCTTTGACGGTCTAAGTAGCTATACTATTTCATTTGTAATAGTTAACTTTCTTCCAAGTTCATAATATATATCTATCTACTTCCAAGTTGATAATATTTATGTATCCATTCTCCTAGAGAGACATGGTATGACTTAACATTGTATTTAGGATGGATATGGTATTTTCGAATGTGACTTTCAAATTTATAAAGTGTTTTAGATTGGTTTTTAATTATTTTTTCCTTTTCTTTTAATGTTTTTATTTTTCATAAAACAAAATGTTGAGTGTTATTAGAAATATGTGTGTTTTATTTATTATAGTCTTTTGTTTATCAACATTTTCTATAAAGAAATAGACATCATGTAATTATAAATTTTATTTTTTACTTTTATTATTTTGATTGGTACATATTAAAATGTTTTTTCAAAAAAGTTTTAGTGATTAATATGAATGTTAAATTCTTTGTTTAGTAGAATATTTTTTATATTTGAAAGGATTTGTGATTTGGTTATTGTCATTCATATTAATTGGCTTATTCTATTGATAATAAATACAACTTTTAGTCTCAAAGGGGCTTTCAGAATGCTTTGAAGTTTTGATTATATCATGTATCAGTAGGTCAATGAAATGACATTTTTTTATGTGCATAAAGATATTTAGACCTTTTCAATAGTCAACATACTTATTTTTTTAAAGAAAATTAAAAAAATAGTATTTATTTAATTTGTGATTGGTCCAAAACATTTGAAATCTTATTGTCTGCGTCATATGGAACGAGGAGAAAATATTTAAAGTGATGAGGAGCTTCCACGGAATGGTGAGCTTCTAGAAGATATTCATTATAATTTTAGTGGTATGAAATCGCCCTTGATATATTGGAAAAGACAAAAAAATTCTTTGCTAAAACTCAAAAAGAGGATAATTAAAACTCTGATTCTTTTCGTACCAGACATTGAGATGTTTTTTTTCTCAATAGAGTGTGATGTACCAAGCATAGTTATTGAAGGAGTGTTAATTAAAGGAGTTAAACGTATGACATTTTTTTAGCGAGGAATTAAATGATGCCAAAAATAAGTATACCATTTATGGTAAATGAATTCTATACTATTGTACAAGTATTAAAATGTCAGAGGCATTATCTCTTACATATGAAATTTATTCTAATGACTAACAATAAACTTGTATAAAGCAAGTTAAGATGTCTCATAAAAATGTAAAATTGGTTTCATTTTTGCGCACTATTTTTTTGGTCCAATGTAAGAGTGGTACAACTAAGGTGGTGGTTAATGCATTAAGTAGGAGATGCCACTTGCTAATTGCGATGAAAAATGGATTGGTTGGATTTGAGGAAATAAATGATGAATATGTAGATGAATATTAATTTTGTACAATATATGGATATCTAAGTAATCAAGTCTATGCAATTATGTATTCTTTTGAATAAATTTTATTAATTGATGATTTTTTGTTTAAGGGTTCTTGTTGTGTGTTCCCCATGGATTGAGGAGAGAAAATCTAGTGGGATGAATGCACTAAAGTGGGTTGGGTGCACACTGTAGAAGCGATAAAAACTATGGTTTGGTAAGCAAGAAATTATTTTTACTACATATTAAGAGGGATGTGAACAATTTTGTTTCATCTTGTATAATTTTTTTAATTGCAAAAGGAGAGAAGAAAACTATGGGTTTATATACATCCTTTCTAATGTGTAAAGAATCATGGACTAATATGGGGTGGATGATGCACCACTAAATATGGATGTTGAGTCTTCATCCCTTATTATTATTTTAGTTGAAATATTAGAGATGGAGCCATTTTATTTTAATAGAAGTTGCTAAAAGTTGTGTCAAATTTTTATTGGGAAAGGGTACATATTTATGTTGTATGGTAGATTGAATATGTTAGTTGTTATATATTTATATAGGGAAAGACTAATTAGGAGTGGTTCTTTTTTATGCCATTTGGATGTATATATGGAAATATTTTTGAAATAATATTTCCAAAATTTAAATTAAAATGTTGAATAAGTAAAAAAAAAACATAAGAAACAATGTTATTTTGAAGTGAAAACAAACCACAAAGTTGAAGCAAAAAAATTGAGAAGTGAGAAAATTATCGAATAAAGAAAAAACTCACAATCTATTAGAAGCCTTGCAACATGAATCTCTAAATACATAGCATGTAAAATTTTGTGTGTGTGTGTGTGTGTGTGTGTGTGTGTGTGTGTGTGTGTGTGTGTGTGTGTGTGTGTGTGTGAGAGAGAGAGAGAGAGAGAGAGAGAGAGAGAGAGAGAGTTAAAAGAACATCTTAAATATGAGAAATAAAGTGCAACAAACGTATAGGGCTATAAAATGTAAGAAGAGAGGAGGAGAAGAGTTCAATAAATAGAGTTCACAGGAATAATGAGTTACACGAGCAAGCTTCAACATATATGTCAAGTGTTCCTAATCCTCTTACAAGTGAGGATCATTTATGTGACTTGTAGGGAAGGAGCTATTTGTACAAGTAACTCTAAAGGCTACAAGTAGAAAAGAGAGGTGAATGACACTTCATAAATATACAATAAGTGCATATATAAATATAATAAATACACACATAAACTAGACTTAGGATAAACCTAAATTTATCACAATATAATAAAATGGACATATCTATGTTATGGACAAAAATATATTATTGTTTTCATAGCATTATTTAAAAGGAGTGAACAAATAAAGTGCATTTTGTTGAATCTCTAGCTCCATAATGATCATCTTGAATCTCATTTTATGATATCAAGAAAATAATAATAAAATAAGATTGAGGATTATATGTCAACTTATTTTTATGATGTTATAAGTTTTAGTAAAAGATAATGAAATATTTTGATAGGGATTAAATATTGTATACTTAGTTATGGCTAATAAAACATCAAATAATTTATTTTAAAGAATGTTCCCCCTCTCTGATTTATAATGATTGAATGAAATTGTATTCAACTTTCATGATGTAGTGAACAAATATAGCATTCTTCTCAAGTATTAACTATCTATATGAGATTGCCTTGAGCTATATCCAACTCTCATTGTGGCTTGAATTTGGAAATGGCCATCCAAATAAATGATTCAAAAGTTTTTAAACAAGCTAGTTTCAAGAATGCCTTAAAATAGATAGTCTTGGTTGTTTAGTTTAGATAAGGATGTGAAATCATTTCCAAACAACTTTAAATGGATACATATTTTTCAACAATATTTAGGGTCTAAAAATATCTATATATATGTAGGTGGATGCTTAGTGACAATAATTTTATTGAAATTTGGATTCCACTTGCTTACATATTTGGAGGTGAATGGAAGGATGAAAAAATGTGTGGGGGTTCATGAACTCAAAAACCTTTTTAGTGACACACTAGAGATCCTAAAAAATGTTTATAAATATTAATTCCTTCCCTGCTTTTATAGCCATCTCGAGGTAGCTATGCACCCCAGAATTGAGGACTTTTGTAAATTATGGATGTATTGGGTTACAATCCATCATTCAATGATTGAACTAGAATGTCACTCAGTTTTGAGGATCATCATATGCATTGGAGTCATTCTCAAGTATATCTCAAAAAACAAGGTTTGAAATTTCCCACCTGTACAACTAGTGGAGGTATTCAACATAGTGTTACTAGGGAACTATTTTTTTTTATGACCTATCACTAAAATAATTTTTCCAAATTTTCATGGTATCCTAATCCTTCATGTCCTGAAATAACATTAGATGATATTGTTTACAACACATAACTCTTGGAGCTCAAAATATTTCACAAGTAATACACAAAAATGTGTGTCTATTTCATATGGCATATCTTTTCAAAAAATTCAAGATGGAAAAGGGTTGTTCATAAAAGAATTATAAAAATGTATTATTATATATATTACATGCCTAATTTTAAAATTCTCTGTAGATAAAAGACATGAAATAGTGAGCACTCTTTTGGAGTTTTCTGCTTATGAATCCAATCAATCCTTTAATGTTGTATACACTGACAATAATCATAAAATATGGTGTGGTATATGTTGGAAGTTTTTGGTAGATACAACCTCTAGGAGCAAAATCTAATTGTAGAAAAACATTTTCAGAACTATGGGGTTTATAATTCTACAAACACCAAAATAGGGACGCATAATTTCACTGAGAACACAGTAAAAAATTCTTATATATTAAATTTATTCTAACCTATTAAAATATTATTTTATATTGTATAAACTAAATATAAAATTGTATCAAAAAAATCCTTCAGCATTCTCTATTATTCATAATTTTTCACACTCTATTGCTACTCTTAAACTTCTATGTGTTATTTTCCTATTTGCTGCTCTATTTTTATACCTTCTCTTTTCGCTGCTTCCCTCTTTTCTATTATTTGTTCTTATTTATCTATGGATCTATAAAAAAAACATTCTAAAAACATCCTCCTAGCTATTGCTTTGTTTGTGCATATGTTGTGCTCCATTTTTGTCCTTTTGTACTTATCATAATTTATTACCTAGCCAATCAGGTTATAGGAAAAACTCAGAGATTTATTTTGTCTATATTTTAATGTCAAATTCTATTCAATCCAATAAGAACTCAGGATATTCTTTTTGTCCTTACATGATTATCATAGTCTTCTATTCAGCGCAATTGGATCACAAGATAAACTCAAAAAATCTAATTTGTGTGAACTTAATGTAATCCAGGGGGTTCAATTTGATTGTTGCAGAAGATCCTCAACACTGACAAGAATTAATAGGCAAGGTGAGGTCAAGATAAACAATTTTAACACTCCCCATTAATCTTAACCTTATTTTCATTATTTATTGCACTTTTTTCAACTTGAAAAACATATTTATAACTTTTTCTCATTTACTTATTTGACTTTTTATTCATTCTAAGGAAGTCTGACATTGGGCTATTATAATCCAAAGCCAAAGTATTGTACTCTAGAGCTTCGCTTATGTATTCTAGATCTTCGTTGATGGACTCTGAAGCTTCGTTATTGGACTTTAGAGCTTTGATGATGAACTCTGGAGCTTCGATATAGGACTTCAGAGCTTCATTGATGTACTCTACAACTTTGTTGTTGAACTCTAGAACTTTACTGTGGGACTCTAGAGTTTGGTTGTAAGACTCTAGAGCTTGGATAATAGACTCTGGACCCAACATAAAGCCTTGTAGGCCTAGTTTTATTGCATTAATGACCACCAACCTTCCTCTTAATTGCATAAAAATATATTTTAATAATGGTTTAATGAAAATATCAGCTAGTTATTTATTTAATTTACAAAGACTTCACTCTATCACATGTTTCTCAACTAATTTTCTCAAATGAAGTGACACCTAATTAAAAATTTCTTGATCCTACCATGAAATATGGTGTTATTTGATAATGTTATAGAAGATATATTATCTCAATAGACTATAGAAGCTCATTGCTAATCTTCATGGAAATTTGTATTTATCATTCTTAACCATATAGCTTAGCATGTTGTTACATTGGTTGTTATTTACTCTACCTTAGCTATAAAAAGTGAAACTATGGGTTGTTTCTTTGAATCCCATGATATGGCTCCCAACCCAAAATAAAATACTTACCCTAAAGTGTTCTTTTAGTCATCAAGAATACCAGTCCAATCATTATCTGTGTATCCCACAAGTGAAAACTCATCTTTTTTTAGATACAAAATTTTATATCCTCTTGTTCAAATCACATACCTCAATATCCTTTTGCGTTCTTGCCAATGTGTCTCTTTTGGTGTTTCCATGAATTTATAAATTAGGCTAAATGTATATATGATATATGGTCTAGTTTTAATAAAATACATCAAACCAGGGTATATTTTAAGAGCCCACATCTAAAACCCCCTTAGATTCATTTAGGAAAATCTAATTCATAGCCTTGGTGAATAGATAGGTCTAGAATTTTTTTTCACTTTATAGGTTTTCCACCCAACCAAGGTTTTTATAACATAGGTTCCAATTATTTACATCATGATTTATGTTCTCTCAGAGTCAAACAACTGGGCCGAATGATAGGTTCAAATAGTTTGGCCGAACGGTAAGGTCAAAATACTGGGCCAAATGAATCTATCAAATGATTGGGATAAATGGTAAGGTCAAATGACTTGATTTAATGGCTTGATTGAATGGATCTACCAAATGGTAGGGTCAAATGGGTTAACCAAATGACAAGGTTGAATGACTCTACCGAATGGTTGGGCTGAATGACCTTGTCGAATGGCTGAGCTGAATGGCTCTGTCAAAAAGTTACATTAAATGACTCTGCCAAACCCATAAAATATTTTATATCATAGGGTGTGTGTGTGTGTATATGTGTGTGTGTGTGTGTGTGTGGGGTGGGCGGGGGGGGGGGTGGGGGCGGGGAGTTAATTAGATTAATTTCTAAGATAATGTTGTTTATGATTGGTGAGCTAACCCCAAAAATAATTTATATCCCTAAAATTTTGGTGATCTTGTCCCATTTACCGACCTTAAAAAATCACCAAAATAAAAATCCTAAAATTAGAATATTCATGAATTAAAGAATATTCACTGCTAAAATTTACCCTACATCAAACTTACAAATAAGCTCTTATACCATGTGGGGTCTATATTATTTCTAAAATTTTCCTTGTGTAACTTCAAGCTTGTCTCAGTTGATGTTGATATTGGTTTGTTGTCTAGCATCCTAAACCTCTCAAATATATCTTTTGTATACTAGGTTTGGTATATGAAGATGCCTTCACTCATTTTCTTGACTTCTATGCTAAGAAAGTAATTCAATAGACCTAAATCAATAATATAAAACTCCATGGTTTTTTTCAAGTTTCTTACTGTCTGATTTACATTTTCAATGAATATTAGATCATCCACATATAAAAAATAATCAAAATATCACATTTGCTTGCTTTGATATAGAGAGTGGGCTTACCACCACATTTTTAAAATCCATTGGTTAATATGTATAAATCTATTTGATTGTACCATGCCTTTAGTGCTTGCTTGAACCCATATAATACCTTTTTTAGCCTATATACTTTATTCTCATGAATGAAAATCTCATATTCATTGGATTTTCCACACAAACATCTTCTTCTAGTGATCCATTCTAGAAGGATGTCTTTACATCTATTTGATGTGCCTTCTATTTGCATTGAGAAGTTATAACTATGATTTTTATCATTGTTTCTAGCCTTACTATGGCTACAAATGTGTTTTTTTAGTCACATTTAGGTATTTCCTTATATCCCTTCACCACTAGTCTTATTTTATGCCTCTCTATCTTTCCTTTGAGATTGGTTTTTGTCTTGTACATCCACTTGAGTCTTACAACCTCTTTTCCTTTTTAAATGTCAACTAAATTCCAAGTTTGATTTCTATCTATGGCATGCATTTATGCATCCATTTCCTCACAATACTTATTGTCCTTGACTACTTCCTCATAATAAATAGGATCAGATGATAAAAATATATCATAATTCATTGTTTCATCTTGATTTTCCTCATACATTATCCACTCATAAACTCCTTACAAGCTCCTTGTCTTTGTTTTTGGGTCATATGTTCCAAATTATTTTTATTTATTTACTTTGTTATTCATAGGTTAATAAGTTTTTTTAGTAAATTAACTAAATGCTTGTTATTGGGTTAGTTGGTTCATGAGAATTGGTTACATTCTGTAAACACCTGTAAAGGTTTTATAAGATTTTACCCTGTTTGTAAATATCAACCCAAAATAATAAAGAGTTATATTTTTTATAAAATATTTTATTCAAGATGTAACTTCCAACTTCTTCCTGGGTGAATAGTGGTATCAAATCTACATATTAAAGGAGAAAACCATGAATTTAATGGGAAGGATAGAGACCCTTGTAAAATAAAACCTATTATTGGTAACATTTATTGTATAAAATTGAGTTTTTTTTATCAATTACTATATGTAATTGAAGGAGCAAATTGAAATTGAAAGGAGGACTGAAAGATTTAGTTTCTATAAGAACTTTCTAAATTACACTACGCTTTAAGATAATGATTTATTGAATTGTATGACCCTTGCATCAATGGTAATCTTTTCATTGAAAAGAGGAGACCATTAATGTCAAATGCCAATGCCATGAGGTATAATCTATATTGTGATTTCAGTGCATTGTTTGTCTAGACCTATCTTTATACACCACACTAAATGTGTACAATGAACTTTTTTACTTAAGAAAATCAATAATTTATAAAGATCCAGGTGAATTTTTATCATAACCATACATCACCACATTATTTATTATGTACTTGTTCCCTCCTTGGAGTGATCATAGTTTTTCTCATCATGAGATTCTCTCCAACATCTGCTCATACAATTTCAATATTTTTCTCTTCTATCTCAGCCTCAACTAGATTCACTCTTGGGCAATCCTCTTATATTTTTTCTTGATATTGATAATGCAAAAACTCAAATGCCCTATGCCCTTATTTTATACATCTATAAAAATGTAATATCTACATTGATTTATGAACCATCCTCTAGCACCACCATAACCTCATTCTCTCTGAAACCCTCTTCCTCTTTGTTGGTATTATATCACTTGCTTATTGTCATCTTGCCTTTCTACACCATGTGATGATTCACCTATATTATTATTAGACCCACCTATGGTGGTATTAAACCCACCTTTTCCCCTTATTAGAGGGGATTTACCTCTTCTTAGACCAAGAGATGTTCTTCTGAAATTCTATCTATTTAGTTTTTCTTCTACATTCAATGCTAATTGATAACCTCTTCCATGTAAAGTATTTATGCGTGCTTAATTCATATTGAATGATAAATTTTAAACAATTTACATACCTTGAATGTATTTGCTCTTATATTCCATCATGCTCCACTCATATGGAAAGCTTATAAAATTCATTGCATACTCTTGTATGTTGTGATCCTTTTGCCTCAAATTTTAGAATCTTCTGTATATGGTTTGTGTATAATCCACAAGAAGAGATTTCTCTCTCAAATTATTCTCCATCTTTTTCCACATATTAATCTTATCATTGCCTTTTCTCAGTCTCTCTTTCTATAGGTGATCCCACCAAATCATTTCATGACCTTTCAATTTCATGCATGCAAAATTTGCATTCTTGTATTCTCTCATAATATTTCACTCGAATAATTTATCCATGATATTCATTCTATCTGTCAAATCCTCTAATTTTAAACTACCTCCGTAATCTGGAACATCAACTTTGATTCCTTCATTCCTTCTAAATACTGAACCATCCTCTCTTCCATCAATGGTTGCTGATCTTGCTATTCTTCTTCTTACTTAATATCTTCATCATGATCTGTGTCTTTCTCAATTTCATAAACACCTTATCTTATTCTCTAATTAGTGATAACCTTTGTTAATTATTGCATTTATCTCTGTAGCTCTTGTAAAGTCTAGTTACTCTATGAAATACCTCCTCATCCTCTAGCCATTTCTTACTCCTCCAAGATTCAACCTAGCTCTAATAAAAGATAATGAACTAGAAATACTATCAAGATCAAAAATTACAATAGACAAAGATTTGAAACAATAAATATAAATTTATCTGTATTGATTGAATTTAAATATTTAAAAAAACCATGCATAAATAAGCCTCACTTTGGAATTAGAGTTGACATGCAAAAATTTTAAAGAAAAAAAAAACTTCTATTTTTATCAGTTACTATTTTTAGTAAGTTTCACATGCAAGCATGTGCAGATCTAAACATCCCCTAAAATACTCTAAACACTAAAATTAATCGACTGGATGAATTTCAACTAAAGTTCATGTTCGGTCATAAAAATATGCAATTTTCAAAATAGAAAAATCTCAAAAGAATCATTAAAATACAATTTCAGACCCTCAAATGGTCTCGTTTGGCCTAAAAAAAAAAAATTTAAATGCCTTTAAGCAAAAAGTATAGTTTAGGGCAGAAATGAACTTTTCAATATGGTCGTTGTGTCATGTGGAAGAGCTCAAATGGAGTTACAGATCAAAAGTTATGGCCTCTAGAAGTTGACCTATTTTTTCTACATCAATAAATCACAAGGTGATTGAGTTGGTTATCATCACCACCAATGTGATAATTGATCACTTACCACAAAAAAAGATGAGAACCAAATATAAATTTCTTTTGGCATTCTTTGCACCCTCAGAGCAACTACTAGTTCATATTCTTTTGGTGCTTCTTTATGAACATTGAGTTTAACATCATTCATCAATTGTTAGTAGGTGTAGGAAGCTCATTCCCACTATAGTTTATAAATATGATGAGTTGTGAGTGTGTTCCAATTCACACATGATATTGATTCTCTCATAGTTTTTTAATTATATGTAATAAAAGGGGAATGTTTTAAATTTAAATTAATTATTACATATATTCAATTTTTTATATAAATTTAATTCATTAAATATTCTTAAAGTTAATTATCCAGGTAAATGGTTATATGTTTTTTGATAGTTAAGTGCTTATAACAAACCATTGAGGAACTGTAAATTGTGAGAAATGAGATAAATATGTCATTTATTCAAAAAAATATATCTACATATGCATAAATGCTATTAGAAAATAATATAATTAATGTGTCAAGTTTCTTTTTGATGATATATATTTATATATTAATTGGATAGAAATATACAAATAATTCACAAAAAAATATAGGCAATATGAGAGCATGCCATGTAGTCACACTAGGGAAAGCCTAGAAGCCAAAAACAAAAGTATCACTAACAACTAGAAAAATCCTAGGAACAAGTCACATAATAAAAGATAACACTAAGAAACAAGAGCAAGGGAAGAAGGTGGAGGATCCATATCATCAAGGCCCTAGCCTAAGCTTGGCAAGTCATTACCATCTGGAATAGGATATCAATCAGTAGCTTGAACAGTGTCCCTATCATCATCTTCTTCCTATGTCCAAGTGGGTGAAATGGACAAAGAAAGCCTATGAAACTTATCCAACACATTTGATTAGCCTCTAGGTGGCACTCCCAAGGATCTGAGCATAGATGAGGAGTATCTCAACCATCATGCCTAGCATGGGAAAGAGGTAATGATTACCACCTTCATTGTCACCCAAGAGGGTTCATGTACTGGTATGGAGTGTTGCTATGAGATTAACATTAGGAATGACTGCAATGATGCCCACCATAAGGTGGCAGAGCCATTTTATCTTCTAGTATGGGATCCCTAGGTAGAGAGGGTAGAACTTGAGCCATTGCATAAGGAGCATCTCCCCAAAGGGGGAGGAGATCTTGAAGATGCCCAAGCTCGATAGCCACCTTATTAGCTTGGACTTGAATCTATAAAAGAACAATAGAGAAGATAGAGGAGTTGTTTAAAGTATACACATTACAATCGGCAAAAGCATTATTAAACACAAAATTATTTCTTTATTTCCAAATCTATAAGAGAATTTTCACTCTAAAAGTATGTCAAACTTATGTGTATTTGAAGGGAATCATGGGTTTATCTCCAAGGAGGATGTGCTACCAAAAAAAATTAGGTTCAAAAGCACTAAAGAGATCATAGATCCAAGTCCAGACCCTTTGAACTTTGGAATAGTACCAAAAGAGATGAGGAAGTGTGTACAGGTGGCCACAAAAAAGGCAAACAAGAAGGTGGACACCTAACTAGACAAGTCTTCTACCAATGGTAAGCCTTGGTGTAGTATACACCAAATAAAATGAGCAAGCTTTAGCTCCAAACAATCCCCCCAGATAGTGTTCAAGTAAAAGATCCACATAGTAACAAAAGAGTGTAGCCCCTAATGGGAAATAAGCTTGTCCACCATCGGCAAATGGAGGTTTATCCATCCATAGCCAAGATGAGGAGTGTAATTATGAAAAGGGATCTCTACTTACCAATTTTAGTCCTTCCACTATGGCTGAGTGGAGTTTACCAATATTTTATGGGGCATGGAGGGTGGCACAAAATTGAGAATCACCTAGAAGGATTCCTAGTCCATATTGTCTAACCAAAATTTAGCTTACACCTCCTCCTAAGATATCCAAGAGTGAGTTTGCCTATAATAGATATCTTAGATGGTATGAATTACTCTTTAGAAAAGATTGAGAACATTGATCCAAGTGAATTCATCCAGGGGCACTTCATTGAGATTGAAAATGGGAAACCACCAAAGAGAGTGGGTATTAGTAGATTGCCCATTATGGAATCTATAACTGATTTAGAGAAGCCACAACTTAAATTTTTTTCTTAGGATTTTTAGATGTTTTTGGCCAAAATAAACCTTGTGATTTGGATGGGAGATTGAATGAAAATCACATTGGGTAATACAAGGTCTTTCTAGGCTTTCTTGCCCTTAGGCATATCTGAATAAATACAATCTCTAAACAATACCTTCCAAGCTTATTATCCATCCACATAATCCATTTGTCACATAACATAGTTCCTTATTAGGCTATGTCAATGAGCTCAATCCCTCTGACATCATGTGTGAGGTAGTAATATTCCTAGGACACCTTGTGGAATCCTTTACCTTGGGGGGAAGTGGCCCAAAGTAAATCTCTGAGCAATTTATCTAACTTTTGGTAATATTTTTTAGAAGGCACCCAGCATAATGAGTAGTACACATGGGTGGTCACAAAAAAATTTGAGCAGAATTTAAACTTTTATGCTGACACAAGAGACTTGGTCACCCAGTCTTCTAGCTTCTTATCAACCTTGTCAACAACATATTTCCACAACAAGGGTGGTGAGGCATCAAAAGAAAATGGGATGATAATAAATTTAAATATTACATCATGTTGGATCCACTTCCAACTAAATTTAGTAGTGCACGCTGGTAGAGGGACGTAATATTTCTAGTAGTAATGAGTTTTCTACCATTAGATGTTAGATTCAGAGGCCAAGTAGAATGTGTTGAGAAACTATAAGGCATTGTCCACATTGGATTAATCCTCAATGAGAGTAAGGCAGGAGTCATCCATAAAGTGACCATTAAGTAATTTCATATATTCTTATATATTCATGACATCGGTCGGGAGATAAATACCCTTAACAAGGCCCCTAACTTGGGCATTTCTAAGAATATATCAAAAACCCTCCACTGTAAGCACATATATGGCAAGACCTAACAAGCACCCTTGTCGATTGGAGTAAAACAAACCAAACTACTCAAAGGTGACTCCATTAATGGATAGGACAATTGATGCATTTGTAAAAAGAATCTAGATGGTTTCGATGATGATGGGCTTGAAGTCCA
The DNA here is from genome assembly GCA_037957365.1 of Torreya grandis. Lineage (NCBI taxonomy): Eukaryota > Viridiplantae > Streptophyta > Pinopsida > Cupressales > Taxaceae > Torreya > Torreya grandis. The sequence continues at coordinate 419,102 of JARHVA010002050.1, forward strand.
GTACTGAAAGCATGGCTAGTATGAATGGCCATTCAATGTAGTCATAAGATTTTCCAAAGTCAATTTTGAAAAACATAACTTGTTTCTTACTGTTTGGCCCAATCCATCCATTCTCAGGTGACAATGATATTATCCAAAATATAACAACTTCTAATGAAACCATTTTGTTCTAGATGCAAGATGAGAGGCAACATATTACGCATTTAGATCTCTAGATCATTGGCAATGATTTTTTAAGAGACATTTAAGAGGTTGATGAGTTACTAGTTGTAGATCAATTTGAGATCTCCCTACTTAGGTATGAATTTAATATTTTCTTTATTTATATTCTTACCTAGTGAATGTGTGTGCAATGCTTCTTGATAAACCTTATGCAAGTCACTATCCTCAAGGTCCTAAAGGATTTTATAGAATTCATAGGGAAAGCCATTAATTCTAGGAGCTTTTTCATTATCCATGAGAGACATTGCCTCATTGAAATCATCAACATTGAGGGACCTATCGCAAGCCACCCATTGGGTGGGAGTGAGTTTGCATGGTACCACTATGAGGAATTATTGAAGGGCAATATCATACTCATCTGAGGATGCTTAAGCTTTGAACACTTATTGATAATGGTGGATAAAATCTTACACAATTTTTTGGGTCTTTGTGAATCTATTTTCAGCCTCAAAGATGACTTGAATTTATTATTTTGAGTTCTTAGATCACAACATCTAGAATAACTCATTTGAAGCCTTGTCCCCTATCTTAAGCCAATGAAGTCTGGGTTTGACTTTGACTCTTCAAGCATTGTAATTATCTCCAATCTAATTTTAGTAACATAATGGGGTAACCCTAACCTGTAAGATCTCATTGAATGAATCCTTTTCCAAGGCTGAATCTACATGGCTCAACTTTAAGGTAGTAGCAAAGTAAGAGTGTCTCAAAATTTTAGCAAGTTAGAAACCATGGATTCATAGCAAGTGAGGTTATTTTGATGGCATCATCCCACCAAAGAATCTACCTAGATCCTTGAGAAGGATGTGGATCCAAATTTCAAACTCTCTTAATATGTGCCACCATGGGCCCATGTTTGAGTAAAGAGGTGTTTATGAGGAATTGAGTTTTGTGGACTTTTGGTTTCATAAACTACCATGTCAATCTAAACCAAATAGGGTAATGGTCAAAAATCTCAAATTCAGTAGTGTCTACATCAGAGGGAAAAAACTGTTATCAAAGGAGAAGAACAATTGGGTGTGTAGACACCTAAATTTGGTCACTGATAACCTCTAACTAGGATTTTTACCAATTTCCACCTAAAATGAACAATTTGGCCTAAAAACACTAAAATGCATTAAATGAGTTGAAATTGATATATTCAAGTGCCAATTTTGATCATGGTATCCCTAAATGGGGTAATGTAATTTATGGGCCATCTAACTTTGATTAGATCATTCTGAGTCAAAATGACAATTTTGCACTTGAGTGTTATGGATTGCTCTTTTCTATTAAATATCTTGCATAAGACACATGCCTTTGTTATTTTCTATTGATATCATCCTAAATGGGATAATGGATCGAACGCATTTGACATCTCTTTCTAATTCCAATCTAGTCAGATCTTGGACCAGTAACAAGGTATTTTGATCAATTTGGGTAATTTGTGTACAAAGTACTTAATCATGCTTAAGAGATAATTAACCCAAATTAAGGCTTAATTAATAATTCGATGAAAACTTGTTGAAAACTTTGTTTTGGAAATGAATATTTAATATCTGCATCATTAGGTTACTTCATTTCTTGGGAAGACATCCTTAGACCACAAATGCCACAAATATCAGGATTCATGCCTTCCATGCCTCATCTATGCCTTCCATGATGCCCTCCATGCCTCTTAATTGTCCCTTTTTCCAATGTCATGATGAGGATAATTATAAACTTAATTCCAAAAATTGAATTAATCCTCAACCACACATCTCAATCTCAGGATGGATGGTTTGATTTGATTCTAGACATTCTCAAAAATTTATAAATAAAGAAGATATGAACATCATTTTTAAGCTATTTTGGTGCAAAGTTATTATGCTCAAATATCTTCAAAAAATATATTTTTATGCAAATTTATTATGCTAAAATATCTTCAAAAAATCTATTTTGGTGTAAAGTTATAATGCATAAATATCTTCAAGAAGCCATTGCAATTAATGTTACCATGCCAAATTAATTCCAAGCCAAGCCACAAGCCAAAGGTGGCAAGGATAGATGAAGGTATCCAACCTTCCATTTCCAAGGACTTTATGAGCACAAAGCTAAGCAAGCCACTACAATAAGTATTTTGGAGCATCCAAGGAAGGTAAAAGAGGGTTTGTTTTTAATTTTAGTTGTGTGTTTTATTCATGTTTGTTAACTAAGCTCTCCCTAGTGTCTAGGTCTAGCGATGTTATGCTAGTTAGTGTGTTTCTTCATTTTTTATTTAGTTTGAAACTAATACCATACTAATCATCCTCTCTTGAGTCAAATTTCTAGTTCACATATGGCACACCTAGTGGGACAAGACACATCCCACAAATGAAGAAGATCATTATACAACTTTAAAATCTTCATTTGGATCATTAAAACTCTTGCAATTTGATTTTTTAACTTTGTTTTTCCATTTGTATTTGTCAGAGGCTTACACAGTAACCGGCGTTAGTTATTAAAACTATCATCGATTGGCATAGTCATCATCGATCACTATTGGTATAACTGATGTTGGTTAGATAACTGTCATCAGTTAGTAAGTGTAACCATCATCAGTTATAGAACTGACGTCAATCACTATGTTTTTCTTAAAACACAAATCTGAGAGCTCTTTTTTGAAGTTCATTATTTCAAACCCAAAATAGCTTCAAGGTTAAAGGACATGCTAACATTTTTGTTATACGACCAATCTTGACATTTGCTAAAAACATGTTTAGATCACCTTTTGCCTGCTTAAAAATGAATTAGGAACATTATTTTGGTGATTAAAGTAACATTTAAGGTGCTTAAATAAGTGTTTTTAGCATTAGTTTTTAAATTTACAACTAAGACCAAGGGCTCAAATGAACACCATCTCATTTTTAGAATTTGGGCTTAAAAATGAACACATCTTTGCAAGTTTTTTGTCTTCAATAGTTGATCTAATTTTTGTTTGATAAAAAGAGGGGTGTTGTGTGTATTCTCTTCCATTTTTCCCCTTTAGGGAACCCTTGGGATCAAAAGTGACATTCCTATTGAAAAAATCCTAGTCCAGGGCTTAGAAATAAAGTCATCTAAAGCACTCCCCAATAACTCATCAAAGTTTGGGTGACCTTGAAATTGACTCTAAAGTCTTTCTCTTAGTCTTTTATTTTCATGCAAACTTAGCTTACGAGGGGAGGTCATTACCTCCCATGAGTTCTTTAAGGAAGCTTTGACGTAAGGTTTCACCTCCTGGCATTGACTTCACTTACTCTTTTAGAGTTACACATAGGATGTATCTGCATTTGGACATCGTACTACATTGAGCAAATAACAAGATGTAGTGGTTGTAAAAAAGACTAGAATTTTTTACAACTAACAAATGCCATGATCACCCAATTTCTATGCTTATCTTTTGCATTGTTTGACATGAAAGTTATTGTGTAATTGATTCCCCTAGAAATGTTTGAAAGCTTTCTAGTTTAGTCAACCCTACATTTCCATACCCTTGTTAGGATTTGGATGATTATACTTAGATTATTTTGGTCATTTATCTTACTTGGTGTTTTGAGACTAAAACTTATTTGTTTGTTCATAAGCCATGTCAAAAGCAATTTTTCTATACATCACACTTGTGCCTTGACATTTTTTGATAAACTTATTTGTGTGTGTCATTTGAGTTGAGGAGGGTAGTGTTATGCTTCCCAAATCATGTCAAACTATTTGTGTCTTTGATTTTTTTGAAACATAACATTGATCACATCATTCGATCATGCTTATGCCATTAAGCAACTCAATTTGTTTCGAGACTAGTTTACCTTATATCAAAAATTATTTGCTTTAAACCATGTCATGTATACCATTTAGACCTTTGTCATGTGTTATCATGTTGTCCGATATTGTCTAGCTTGTTTGGTCAGATCCTAGTTTTCAATGTTGAGTTTTCAATTAGCCTTGTCAAGTTTGGATTTAAACATTGATTGATTTCTATTGACACCTTAATTTTTGAGGATGATACAATGATCTTTCTCTTTTGAGTTGTATAATTTTAGTTAATTGATTACCTAAAATTGAAAACTACTGATGATTTGTTTATTCAATGCCTATCCTTATCAATATTTGTGTCTTTATTTGGGAGAACACAACCTTTCTCAAAGAGCTTTTTGTATTATGCCTTATACCAACTAATCATGTTTATGTTTGATTTTGTGTGTTGGGTCTATGTCAAAGTTGTTTCCAAACTGGTTAGATTAAATCAAATCACATTAGCATTTATTTCAAGTCTATCTTTTGACTTTGTTTAGCCAAAAGTCCTAGCATATGCCTGTTTGTTTAAGCCTAGCTTTTGACTCCATGTTTGGACAAAAGACCTAATAATTCAAATTTTCCCTTTTCTAGTTTAGACCTTGTTTGGAATACTTTGACCTAGACCTTTGACATGTCAATATTTATTCAGACACTTGACCTTTTGTGTGTATGACATTTGACATTAGATATTTGATGTTAGGTTGTTTTATGCTAAGTCTTAGCAAAAATAATTTTGGAGATACAGTTCCACTTTCAGACCACATTGGAGATACAACTCCACATTTTGACCAAGTTAGACTAAGCCTAAACTATTTATTCTTTGGACATAGTTTTTCAGAGTTTGTAGAACTCTAAGCCTTTTTATTTCAGATCTTTCATCATTTACATGGAAATGTCTAGCTACACTTATGGTGGAGTCACATATAATCCAACTTATGATATAATGGCCACATAAAATCCCACTAGGAAACCCTATATAGGAAGATTTTATAATGAGTTTTATTATTCTCCCTACAATACTCCATATGGGGAACATAGTCAAAATCCATAAAATCCAAATCGAGACCTTGATTGGCATGAAGAGGCTTGTGAGGAGAACTTTGAAGACCCAACTACAGATAATGTTGTTTGGGATACAGATTCATACCCTCTTTGTAATAAGCAGTACATGGAACATAGTCAAAAACCAACTTATGAGCCAACTCATAACTAGGATGATATGGTTTATGAGGAAGACTTGGATGCTTTGGATTATGCAAGTAATTAGGTTCTACCACTTTATACCATTTCTATTCCAAGACCATAATTTTGCACCTTTCCCATACCAAGACCTCATCTTTGAGTTTGTACAATCAATTAGGTTTCACAATGCCAAACCATTTCTATACCAAGACCTCATCCTTTGGATTGTGAGAGCAATCAATCTCCACAATGCCCTTTCATCATTCTATGACCTAGTTCTTTGGCTTATGCAGGCAATCAATCCCCACAATGCCCTATTGTTACCATTTCAAGACTTCATCTTTTGTCTCATGCGATTAATCATGCTCCATAATACCCTACCATTATCCAACCACAATTCATTTCTCATCTAGAACCAATCCCAACCAAACCTCAACCAATCCAATCATTCAAAGATCAAGTTGTGTTCAAAACTAGTATTTTTCAACTCATTGGAAACTAAGGCTCAGACACCCAACCAATCCAAGATGTTTTTTTTAAACCAACCACTTGTGATAAGTTAGCCTATGATGAATCACCTATTGATCCTATACTAGTTGTTGAGGAGTCTCATACTGATAAGCCAGTCTTTGTCAAGTCACTTCTTAATGATTATAACTACATTTGGGTAAATCATTACCTCGACCATATGCCTATTTTTCAATAGCCTCCTATTGATAATCTAGTCTCTAAGGAGTTGTCTCTTGACCTTTTTCCCATCCTAGAGGAGTCCCACTCTGACAAACCATTTTTTGTGGAGCCCATTATGACATCACAGGGTGTTACTTCTCCAAAACCAAATATTCAACAAGATATCATTGTAATACAGTACCCATCAGATGAAGAATTAGAGTTAGAGTTAGGTTGTATTCTTGAACCAACATCATATTTACCATTAAAATCTAAATCAACATCAGTCTCAACATCAAATTCAGAGTCCCTTGAGTTAGAATCAGATTCAGAATAAGAATATGTTCCTAATTGTTATAATATTAGTTACACATGCCTTGTAGATCAATTTGAATACATTTGTGATCCTTCTATAGTTTTTGGAGATGAGTACTTTAGCTTTGACATAATTTATCCTAGTATCTTCTACAAGGATTGTGTTTCCTTTCCCCATTCCATTACCATTCCATAGGTCATTACCATCAACCAAAATAGCCATATCATTGATAATACATCTCCCACAAGTGTCGATTGGGATTGACAGAATCCCACTTTATTTAACTAAATCCTTGGAAACATAGTAGTTAAAGAAGAGAAAGGAGGCCAAGACCATATTCCTATAACAGAAGAAAACTCTCCTAGTGAGACCTTTTCAGAGACGCTAGGATACAATCAAAGTCAGAACTCAACATATTTTAGTAAAATTTTCTTGGAAGCACAAGAAGACAATCAAAGTCAAAAATCAACATTTCTTATTGAAACCTTCTCAAAGGCACTACAGGATAATAAAAATAATTTCATTGATGAAAACCTCTTTGATGCACCAATAGCTGAAAACAAAAGTTCTTCACTACTTGATGAAGACAAAATCAAAGATCAAATCAAAATAGCTTCTTATTTACAACATAATCAGATTGTAGCTACTCTCAAGATCAACAAACAAAAAAATTTGATGGTCCTATCGATAGAACAAGTCTTCGACCCTACCATAAGCAAATTTATGTGGAATCTAGTATCAATAACATTACATGTGACTGAAATTCCTAATCTTCATTTATTTCCCAACCATTCCACATACCATTATCATCTACCATTCCATTTCAAAATCAAACCTACCATCTATTATTTGTCCTTGTTTACCATCCATGGTTGCACTTTCCTTTGTAGAGGCTACAAAGATACCTTGTCTTGACATTTGAAGAAATCATAATCAATGACCAATAGAGATCATAAAAACATTTTTGACAACCAAATCTACAGGTAATTCTTGACAGATTAGCTATTCAAACAAGGTGTGGGCTAGAAATTAACATGATCGATTATTCTATTTGTATCATTTTTTGATTAGGACATGCATCTCCCCATCAATAGGAACAATAAAATCATATGCCATTTTACCATACCCAGGCCAACAAGATGTACCATACCATTTCACATTGCCATGCCATTATCATTGTTACATATGCATATTTAACATTATCACAAATCATGCCATTCACCTCATCACTTCGGGGAAACCCTCTTACCATTTTATGTAAATTATCAAACCATCATTATCCTAGAGTAAGACCATGGCATCTCACCATTCCATTCCTATCTAGACCAAACCTTATTTTTAGTCAACCAACCTAATTCTGTTTTGATCTTGGTTCATTCGGTTCTTCATGTACCTTTTGTGAGAGGATTCCAATCAAGTTTCAATAATCAATCTAATATATGTTTATAATGGTAGTCTATGAAATTAGTGTGACAGTTGATCTAGAAATATATCTTTCATCCTATCAAGTTTGTTTATGTGGGCCTGATTATAACTACCTATGGAGAAATCAGTGTCTCATCAGTCTTGCTACTAATTATAACTTCTTATACGTAAATTAGTATCATTGACCTATACCATTGTATCCTAGTTATAACCACCTACTAGCAAAATAGGGACAACTCTTGTTTATCATGCATTGTCACATCACCTTGTCATTACTATTTTCATTTTACTAGTCATTTGCTAGATTTGAGAACTAGTTAAGACCTAATTGGTTTTTCCTTGTCTTTTGTGTGGATGAAATTACTAGGACTTGAGGTCATTTTGAGACTATGTGGATCATGCTCAATTCATGTTGAGGTCACCTCAGTCCCCCTTTCCATACACTCTCACTATTATGTGAGCAACCTAAGCCAAACACTCTCACCATTTCATGAGCAAGTATCTTGTTATTCTCTAATGAGTTAAGATACCTCCAAATTCCAAAAACTTTCATAACATTTAAAAAATCCAAAAATATTTGTCATGTCTAATCCTAGTGAGTTATCCTCAATCCACCTTATTAGGGCATGGTCATTGTTAGGATGCTTTCTTTTGATTTTATTTTCAAGGTTTATGTTTGTTTGTTTATTTTTTTATTTGTTTATTTATTCACTTGCCTATTTATTTTCTTTCAACACTGTTACCTCGACTTAGTCTATATGCATTCATGGGTGATTCCTCAAACACATTATTCTTGAGTCTATCCATATTCATACATCAACATTGTCATCATGGTTTTTATCATTGGTACATTATTTTCGAGTGTTTATTAGATCGAGAGTCAGTCCTTATACATATTTTGTGATAGTCTTCATGGTGTTCTATCATAAAGCCTACCATCACATGTTCTAGGAAAAATTAACTTCAAGAAAGTCTACAATCAATGGAGCTATAGAAGTTTCTCCTTAACACCTTGGTAAATCCTCCCATCCCACCCTTTATCAAATTAACTCATTTGACCATTCTAGTTGTATCATTGTTAATCAGGACAAGCATCTCTTTATTGATAGGTACAACTAGATCATTTACACTGATCAATCTTATTCATCTATTTCATCACTTTGTACCCACTCATATTTAATCTATATTTCAGGTTATATCCTTAAGTATGCTTGTTAATCAGCCTGAACTGGGGCATAATCATCTTTAGCCAATCTAGATCCTCTTAATGATTATAACCATCTATGGGAAAATCATTTTTTTGACTTTTATTCTTGATTATAACCACCTTTGAACAAATTAGCATCCTTTTTATATCAATGCATGCAAGCATTTTCTTCTTTGGATTAATCTCAACCATAGATTAATTCCACCTTTCTTCTTATTTATCTTTGAGGGACTATCCATCAACAAATGTGATGGCCACTCCCTCTAGGGGCATCATCATAGGCTTCCCAAACACCATTTGGAGCTTTGTTCTTTAACCATCATCTTCTTTTTAGCATACATGTCATCTCTCATTATTTGAGAAGATATTACTTTGCCTATGGTTTTCAACATCTTTCCAAATAGGGGCAAACTATAGACACCTAAATCTAGCCACCGATAACCTCCAACTAGGCTTTTGACCAATTTCCACTTAAAACACACAATTTGGCCTAAAAACACTAAAATGCATTAAATGAGTTGAAATTGATATATTCAAGTGCCAATTTTGGTTAGGGTATTCCTAAATGGGGTAATGCAATTTATGGGTCAGCTAACTTTATTCAAATCATTCTAAGTCAAAATGATAATTTTGCACCTAAGTGCTTTAGATTGTTCTTGTCTATTAAATCTCTTGCATAAGACACATGCCTTCGTTATTTTCTATTAATATCATCTTAAATGGGATAATAGATCCAATGCATTTGACATTGCCTTCTAATTCCAATCAATTGAATTTTAGACTAGTAATAATGCATTCTGATCAATTTGGGTAATTTGTGCATAAAGTGCTTAATCATGCTTAAGAGCTAATTAACCCAAATCAATGCCTAATTAATAACTACATGGAAACTTGTTGAAAACTTTATTTTGAAAATGAATATTGATATTTGTATCATCAGCTGATCTCATTTCTTGGGAAGATATCCCTAGGCCATAAATGCCAAAAATATCATGATTCATGCCCTCCATGACTCATCAATGCCTTCCATGATGCCCTCCATGCCTCTTAATTGCCTCTTTTTCTAATGTCATGATGAGGATAATTATAAAATTAATTCCAAAAATTGAATTAATCTTCAATCACACATCTCAATCTCAGAATGGATGGTTCAAGTTGATTCTAGACATTCTAAAAAATCTATAAATAGAGAGGCCATGAACATCATTTCTAAACTATTTTGGTGCAAAGTTATTATGCTCAAATATCTTCAAAAAATTTATTTTGGTGAAAATTTATTATGCTAAAATATCTTCAGAAATATTATTTTAGTGAAAAGCTATAATGCATAAATATCTTCAAGAAGCCATTGCAATTAATGTTACCATGCCAAATTGATTCCAAGCTAAGCCAAGCCACAAGCCAAAGGTGTCAAGGAGAGAAGGAGGTAGCCAAGCTTCCATTTCCAAGGACTTTATAAGCACAAAGCCGAGCAAGCCACTACAATAAGCATTTTGAATCATCCAAAGAAGGTAAAAGAGGGTTTCTTTTGTATTTTAGTTGTGTGTTTTATTCATGTTTATTAAATAAGCTCTTCCTAGTGTGTAGGCCTAGAGATGTTATGCTAGTTAGTGTGTTTCTTTCATTTTGAAACTAACACCATACTAACCATCCTCTCTTAGTCAAATTCTGAGTTCACAGGGTGGACATCATTGCCCTATCTAGATGTTTTAGAATCCAAATGGGGCCTTCCTTAAAATTATTCTAAGTGTACCAAACTCTATTTGTAGGATGACAAGTTAAAATGGGGTCATAAAGGCCCCATTTAGTGTACATGTAAGACCACACCTCCCTTTCATCTACTGCCCACCTCATAGGTAAGTGGCCCACTTTGTCCTCAAGAGATGCTACCATATTAAAGTCACCACAAAATACCTAGTGGGCTTCAGGGATATCATTTGCTATCCACCACGATAAATGGGTATGCTCCAAGACATTATTCAAGGCATAAATATTAATAAAGCCTAAAGAGTATCTTTCAATGCTAAAAAAAGCCCATATTAACTAGTTGGTGGGGTCCACACTAGATTGCACTAAGTGAGGTCACCACCTTGGAGAAATGAAGGTGATTACCCCTTTATATCCTCCATCATGATTACTATTAAGAATTATACTATCATGTGAGATGAAATTACTGATAGTTATCAATAAAAAATATGCCACCTTGACTTCTTGTAGATAGAATGTCCATCTTGGGAAACTTCCTTCTAAAACCATGCACAACAAACTTATATTTTGGGTATGTAAGACCCCTAACATTTAATAAAAAATAATTCATATATGATGGGTGTTGAGGGACATGTTCTTTGAGTCCAACTCTTCTAGGGCATCATATCTATTCTATAGAAAGTGCCCATTGTTGGCACTTTAAAAAACATCAAATTACATCCTCACAATAGGGTTAACCTAATACTCTCCTTCCTCCACCTCATCACTCCTCCAAGGAGAGCTACGAGAGTGTTTGGACATATCTTGTCGAGCAGGAAGTGGAAGAGTTACTAGTTGTGAGACTAAAAATCTAAAATAATTAGGCATAGAGGCCTCAAAACCTTGGGATAAGATGTTAGCAACCAAAGGGGTGTTAAAAACCTTGGGTTTTTCTACCAATTTTGAGCCTTTAATGTGAAGGGGCTCTTTCTTAGTAGGACCCTGCTCCTATAGGTCATTGCTCAAAGATAGCTTACCTCCTTTGAAAGCAACAACTACATTTATGACTTTGGAGTAGGTGTTATTATTCCCTACCGTAGTCCATCTATCCTCAATTGGTTTCTTGCTAGCTTCAAGGGAGAGCCTGAGGGGAAAAGATGAGCGATTGGATGCATTTTTACAAGCCAACTAAAGGGAACAATCATGTATCTTATGGTCTATGGCTTGGTAGTGAAAGAAAGTGTTAGACAAATTGATATACAAGAATTAGTGAGAGTGCCTCACATCTCCAACTTGAATTCCCAAAAACCCCTTGAAGTCTCAGGAGAGGTCTACATCTACACAGACCCTTTTTTATGATCTAGCAGGGTAGAATCAATTTTGTTCATGATAAACCACACAACCTATGGAAGATGCTATCTAGTGAATAAAGTGTCAATAGGGGAGTGAGAAGCCTAAAAATTAAACCCAAACTAAGACTTTAAAAGTTGTGTGCTTTGAGACCACAAATTCTCATGTCTAGGAGGAGAGAACCATAAATGAGTTCCTGACATACGAAGTGATAGACCTATGAAATGTTCCCCCTACATGGAAAAGGTCAGAAAAGAAAAAGAAATAAAACCCTTAGTCATGTTCTGGATGCTCTCTTGCTTAATATCATGAGCTTCTCATTGAGTTTCAACCCAAGACTAAAGCATACTTTCAGAGGGAATTCTCCCAACAAAACATTAAAAAAAAAATTCTAACCATTGACATGCAAAATTAAATTCAAAAATAAGCAATATAACATCAAGTTTCGAAGCATTACCTCATGGTAAACTTTCAAGATAAATTTTCTCGAACACTTGCAAGGGACCATTGCTCAGCATTCCACCATTCTTCTCTATAGCTAAAATAGTCGAGATAAAATGAGGAGAATTCATTATAAAATCTAACCTCATCCGAAGGTGAGAAACCTTAAATAGCAATAAATGCAAGTCCCGTAGATGATTAAGGCTGCAGTATAACATAAGGATAGACAAATAGAAAAATAAGGGCCAACTCAATGACGAATATGAAAAAAACTCTAGCAAAGCAAAAAAATAAAATTCACTCAATTTGTAATGGCATGAACCTATTTTAACATCATGTGCCAAATATTAAATTCATATTATATTACCTATTTTATTTGTGACATTATTCATATTTTGACCAAATCCTCATATTCTATTTAAATTTATCCTATTAATTCATCAGATTTATTAATTGTTCAATAATATTGGATGCTTGGAAGAATAATATTAATCCACCCAATGTAGCATCACCGCCTCCACAAAGTCTCGACCATTCTTTAAATGATATTCTTTTACATTTTTTTAACAATAACATTCAAGTTAATAGTTCAATGAACAACTCCAATATAAATATAAGATAATCAAATATGTCACATTTCTATTCTAATTAATTTTCCTTTTAAACTCACTTATTTTGCTTAATAATAACTTATATAATTTTTAATTTTTTTTTTAATGAAATATTTAATCATTCCTCTTGAGCACTCTAAATTTATTGTATTTATTAACCTACTTTAATCATTTATTGGCATTAATAATTTAATTTCTTCTTACATTATAACTTTCTAAAAGATAGGTCAATGAATGCACATCAAGCCATAAATTATAACCATAGCATTTATTTAAAATCTTTTTTAATGTAGTAAATCATAAATTAAAACCATAGCATTTATTTAAATCCCTTGTCTCATGACAACTCATTTTTGTTATGTACTTTTAAGTTTTTTTAAAACTCTTAAGTTGTGAGTTAGTTGTATGTTTCAACTTCCAACTATTGCTTAAATATATATTAAATTATAAAAATTGTTAGCCGAAAAGTTATAATTCAATTAATGATTAAAATACAAATCTTTGAAATACAAAATAAACAATATATTTCACATTCATAATAAATACTAATTTCTTTTTAATAATAATAGACATATTTCTTCACAGAAATCCTTGATAAACAAAGGACTACAATAAAGAAAATAAACAACATTATATTAAATAAAATATTTAACTTTTATGATAATAATAATGAGGAGTTTTCCTTTACCAAAAAAAAGTTAACACACAAGCGACTACAATGAATAAAACAAACATATTTCCAATCTAAAAGATTATCATCGCCTCCTTTACTGTAAATTTGAAAGTCCCATTACAAAATACCATATCCATCCTACATACAAAACTAAGTCAAAACAACCATACCAAGGGGAGAAACATCAAGATTATCACCCCTCGCTCACAAACACCAGCAATCATGTCTCTTGGGGAATGGAATAGATAGATAGATATTATCAGCTTGAAAGAAATTTAACCATTACAAATGAAATGCTATAGCTACCCTCTACAGTCAAAACCCAGAGGAACCGTACTATAACGTTCTTGGCATATCAAGTATACTTCATGAAAAGATAAACACCTGATACCTCAACCTCGGAACAATGAATCTTTGCTTTCTGAATCATTCTTCAGAATCCCTGCATTTTTTACAGTAATGAGCAGAGGCCGTCATCAGCAAAAAAAAATATATTTACACGAGATAAATTGTGATATAATCTACATTTACATTAATCTAGATTCAAATATAATGTAATATTTTATTAAACTCGCCTACATGTTATTCAATTTTCTTCGTTTTTAGTCCACTCACACTGAAATTCTTTTTAACCTGCCTGGCAAATCAAGAAGATCATGCAAAAAAAACTGTTCTGATTTCTTAACCGGACCATCTACCATCAAACAAGAAACACATATTTGGAGACTGATAGCCTTTGTGGGTGTTTATCCATTTTCCTTCCATTATGCTTCTTTTGAACTCGTGCGGCAGTGATCCATTACATGTAACTGTCAGATTATGGATCCATTCCAGAAGCAAAACAACTTTCTCTTCTTCAACAGAAGAGGAAAAGCGAGGCAGTAAGGCATTTGGTGGTATTAGACGTGGAATATCCACTGCTTTAAGTTCATCGGTTATAAACGTCTTGAGATCATTTTGCCCCCTGCCTTTAAGCAATAATATGTCTTCAGAAACAAAACAAAAAAACGCTTTTGAAACCAATACCTGCAATTTACAAACAATTGGCACTCTGAAGTTTACAAAGCAATAATATGTCTTCAGAAACAAACAGATCTTTCTCCTAAGCAAGAAACAACTTAATGAAAAGAAGCGCTACCTTTCTCTCCGATATAACCTCCCTGTCTTTTGCCTGTTTTTGGTAGATCGTCCGACACCGCATTGAGATTCGATATTGTTAGAGGTGAAGCCAATCTGGTTGTTAAACACCACAGAGTTGCGGGGGCACCCCCACCAGTGATGTCTCTTTTTGTAATAAGAGATTCTAATGAAGGGTTCACATTCGACGGATACTCGTTGTGTTGGGCATTCTGTCATATCAAAAACATTCCTAACTATCGATTGAGATAAAAAATAAAACTAAAACAGGCGAGATAATAATATAAAAAGAGAAATACACAAAGTTTCCAGCTGACCTGGATTAACTCCATGAGAAAATTAACGTACTGACAGTGGAGACGTATGATAATGGGTATTAATGCGCAGTTGGAGACGCGTTAAATCTGTCGATAGAAATTCAGATTTAACGTCTCTCCTACCTACCGCCTGAGCATTAATGCTCATTATCATATGCCATGGAGGGGAAATTCATATTTCGACCTTGTCAGATTAAAATTTTCTTTAAAAGTGTGAGAGATATCTGAAGAAATCGAAGAGAGTTGGAAGAAAGGGAAACGGAAAATTTCCAAACAGTCCCTAAATTTTTACAATCTGTGGACTTGAAGTACTGGAAGCAAGGTTATTATTATTTGATCAGCGATACTGTTTTGCTGTTTATAGTGCCTCTGATACTGCTAACCTTCAATGCAGTATCTGGTAGCTTAAATCAACAGGACCTATGGAGACTGGGAGCAGCCGAAATTTTAAAAAAAGACGATCAAAATAATAATTATTAAAAAATCAATTAATCAACACCGTCAACTTGTTATATAGTAAATAAAATCTGTGTCAATGGAGGTGGAGCAATGAAGGCGGTGTAGTTGAAAATCCGTCAACATGTTATATAGTAAATAAAATCTATGTCAATGGAGGTGGAACAATGAAGGCGGTGTAATTGAAAATGAAAAATATGTCAAAATCGTTAGTTTGTAATAAAACGTCACATTAAAAGTACAAATATTCAAGATAATTTTTCAATTCTTAGGAATGTGACTGTTATTAATTTTTATTTTGCTGATGACAATATGCATTTTCTACAAAATTTTGAATCAGACATTATTAATATCTTAGATACATTAAATTTATATTGTTCAGTGTTAGGATCGCACTTGGGTCATAATAAAACTGAATTTTTTATGATACATTTTGGGGCTGTACCACATTGGATACTTACAGAATGGAAACAAATAAAACACGAAGAAATTATCAGGTATCTTGGTATACCATTCGGAATAGGAGTTTCTCTGTTAGATATGTGGAACTGTGTTATTAATAGATTGAAGAACAAAATTTTTAATTGAGGCAACAAGTTTTTTTTATTGGCTGGGAGAATCCAAGTTGTTAATAAAATCTTTTTTGCTTCGTACGTATATTACTCTTCTTGTTGGATGCCCTCCAACAAAAACTATGAAGATTTGAACAAAATTATTCGACAATTTTTTTGGACCAAATGGGGAGGTGAGGCTGGGTTTAAGTATACTTCCTGGGCAAACTACATACAATTAAATAATAAAGGTGGTTTGGGAATTATTGATCCCAAAACCTAAGGGATTTTTCTATCAGCAAAGTGGATCATTAGAGCCCATCAGGGTGATGAACCTTGGAAGATATTGGTCCGACATAGAATCAATTAAGCTTTTGTTCATGGTAAATTACATGGCATTGATTGGTGGGATAAGATTCTTCTTGCACTCTTTTTCAAAATTCGAGCTTCTTCTCCCTTGCAATCCATTTGGAAACCCTGGTAGCATGTTTCTCAATTTTTAGAATGGAGAGAAGCATATTTATGGTATGGTTTCAGTTTTACATCCTCATCCATTTGGTGGAATAAACTCATTCAGTATCAAGGTAGGCCTATTGCCATTACCTTCCATAAACAGGGATATTATTTGTTTAAAAAAGGTGTGCCAGAGTTTGGCGATATGTGAGATTTTTCTCTATTGAACTGGCTGCCATGGCATATTCTTCAAAGGCATTTTGGTTTGAATAACCAAGTTAAACAGTTTGTCAGTTTTGTGTAGTCTTTGGTTCTGGTGGAGCTGTCCATAAAAATATGTACTCCTGTTCCATGCAGTTTTTTGAAAGATTGGAGATGGTTAGCACGTTATCATTTCGATGTCTTACCTTTGAAGAAAATTTATATTCATCTTCTGTGTAATGTCCCTTTAAGTCCGCGATTGAATCTCAAATAGAAATGTCAAATTAGTGAATAGTTTTGGTCAAATTTGAACACATAAATTTGGAAATCTAACGCTAGTGTAGATGCTTAAATTATACCCTGAAAAATCTTGCATATTAAACTACCTATAGGAGATAGATTGAAAGGCATCATGATCTAACCCATAAATTGACCATTCTGTCATTCAAGAGAGGACTTAAAACATGTTTTGGGACTATGCATATGCTAAAAAATAATGGAATACCATTTTTATTAACTTTCCTACTATATTTAATCATCAGCTAAATTAGAAAGAAGCACTTCTAGGGATAGGTATGAATAAAAATATTGTTAAGGATACCATTAGACAAGTTATTTTATTGATAATATGGAAGAATAGATGTTTGACAACATCCTCTAAATCTTCTTTTCATCAAGAAGCAGGAATTCTAAAGTTTTTCTTAGTACTATTTCTTTTTTTCACAGCTACAAGGGGATTTGGAGAAAAACACAGTGATGGCATTCCAGATTCAACAAATTAAATTTGAAGTGAAGCAGTTGTTATGTAACAAGAAAATACATGTTGGTCAGGGATTGAAAAATATATTGTATGACAATTGATGGCTATTCATACTTAAAAATTGTACTTTTGTATCATATTTTTGAATGTTTTTATTTGCTGCCAGCACCATGTACTCTTGTTTTGTAATGTTGATATCAACATTGCATGCTTGATGCTCCCATGATCATTTAACTCTTTATATATTCTACATAATTTCAATACAAAAAAAAAAATTCAAGATAATTCACTACCAAAATCTTTAAATATTTAGCCATACAACCCATACTATTCTTTATTGCCTACATTGATATGATGTTAAGTGATTAAAAACATCACTTGGAGTACAATTTCATTTACACTAAGAGAATACAAGAAGAAAATAAGATTACAATATTTTCACGAACTCCATAGTCGATCAGATTATGATTGTGATGAAGATCAAGAAGTATGCAAGTATATAAGTAGAAAATTCAAGAGAATCATGAGATAAAACTTTGCCTAAAAAATAGTTTGTTTTGGAATAAATTTAATTATAGCAATGGTGTTATGGATTACTCTTTTTACATTTATTTTCAATACCCCTTTTTTTATAAAAGTCTTGATATAACAAGGGTGCCATGCGCCAAGCCCCTATGGGATAGATGATAGACTTTGCCATGCAGTTGGAAAGTATGTGTTGATCTATTCAAGCACTCAAAAGTATTATGGTTCTACTAGATTTTTTGAGCTATGGTGTAATTATGGACTGGTACTTAGTGAAATCTCTGTTATTGAGAAGTTGAAAGACTCTTTGCTAATTGAATCTCTTTGAGTGGGCTACGCGCTATCAAGATTAAGACACTTGTGATGGTTATACTATATGACAAGATATAAACCATAGTGGAAAGCACATAGGAAAACATATGCAACATATCAAACCAAAAAAGGATCCGCCAACTACAACATATATCTAAACCTTAGTAGCATGATAGAAAATCACCAAGGCATTTTCAAAAAATAAAAGAGAGAAAATTAGAAGAAATAGCAAAAATATGACTTTCTCAGCTCCTTTTTTCAATTACAAGGCTCTTCCAAGTGGTGTATATTTTATCACATTATAGAATATGGAAAAAAAAATTCTATTATGATGTAACATCATAAATGTAAAAAATGAAGCCAATCAGAAATTGATAACTCACAAAACTTTAAAACACCATGATATTAGATTCAATAATAGAAAGAAGGTAAATGGACATTAGCAGTAGCCCGAAAAGTACAACTAATAATTTTGAGTCTTGAACATGTATGTCCAAAATATTATTTCCTCAAAATATATTGGAACTATTGGGGTGGGGCACAAACCCTAAAAGGTGCACAATAACTATTTGACAAAATATCCAATAACACATATAACCAACAATAGAAGAGCCAATATTTGAATGGGAAAGAGCACCGTCAAAATATATTTCTACTGCAAATAAAAATAAAGGAGTCGCCCATGCATACATGAATGAATTCAAGGTGAGTTTGGCAGTGATGGGGAGAGGAAATGACAATGTGGTTTAGGGGATATTGTATGTCAAAGAGCTTATACTATACACGAGACATGGATTCAAAGTTGTAATTGGATATACATGACATACACATCATGAGCACCAATTTGATTGGGGAAGGGCTCTAGGTCCCATGTGTGTCTTGAATCAGTATTGAAATGTTGTTGACATGGGGATGACATTAAAGACTTAGAGTCTATCTTGTAGATTCCCACATATTTAACATGAAATGGAAAGTCTCCTTCCCGCATAGCTCATTATTTCTCAACACTTAATGAATAAAAGGTAAGATAGGCTTGGTATAAATATTAGATTACATATGTATACCAAATTGTGCACAAAAGGTGAGATGAGGTCAATGGGTATGGGTTTCAAGTGAGATACAACTCCTAAAATACATTCTTTCCCTTTACAAAAACCTATTTTACTAAAAGCAAAAATTATACAATTCCTTCTAGTGTATCTTGCACTTTTAAGGTAACTATGAGTAATTTTACAATGTACATTATAACAAAAAAATGTTATTGCAACAACTATTATAAATTTTTTTAAAGATCAGTATGTAGATTTTATTTCCCTTCATTCATATTCAAATTTTAAATATATTATTGAAAATGTTGTAATCTAATTGATGATGAATTATGATGATGGTACACCACACCATCCACTAAGGTATAAATCTTTGTATTTACTTAATTTAGTGAGGAGACATAGATAAATTTGATACAATGGATCTCAAGTTGATTCTTGAGTGATTTTGGCAAAATGAATCCCAAGTTTAATCCTTAGACGACTTCGGTGAAACAGATTCCCATTAGAAAAATTTGATTTATTACATGTTATAATCCATTACTTTATGTTATGAATGTGTTAGCCTCTGTAGAGCTTGTGTTTGTTAAAATCACCTTAACCAAAGGAGACTCTAATTTAAGTGTATACTTATTCAGCATGTTATAATCCAATATTAAAACATGTGAATGTATTAACTCTCTTATAAAATACTACTTACAATTTTGAATGATTTTGGGAGAATGAATCCCACATTTAATCCTTAGGTGACTTTGGTGAAACATATCTCAAGTTTGATCCTTAGAAGGCTTTGATTTGTTACATGTTATAATACACTACTTTATATTGTGAATGTGGTAACCTTTATAGATGATGATATACTCGTCTTCACCAACACAGTCATCATCACAGTCTTCCTCCCTCATCACTGCCTAGTTAAGTTTCTAAGCTTTCAAACAAGGGATTGAAAGTAAGAACCCAAATCATTTTAGACTATGGTTAAAAAATATCCCACTACAAATCTTTAACTAGGGCCAAGGAAATGAATAATATCATCTCAAAGGCACCATATCACAAAATTACCAATAAATTTTCACTCACACTAAACATCATGTACAACAATAGGCATGAAAAATATTTGGATCTAGTTTGGATAAGGATAAAACCCAGTTCTAATTATGATAAATATTTCTAAAACACAAAAATAAATAGCCATCTCATCAATATCAATGATGGAGAATATTATGTAAAATACATAATATCATAAGGAGTAACAAGTGATTTAATACTGGTTACTTTGATTGTAACCATGAACACTTATACATATATATTGCATGATAGACTATAAAACACAAGGTTGCAATACATTTTTGTTTCGGTACATATTTTGTAAACAATTATGAATCAAATATCTTGATTTTTAAATAGAACTTTTATTTTTTATTTTCTAGAATGACTTGATTCTTAATGTTTTATGTCCTTTAATATTTCTATTTAAGTATATTTATCTCTACTTTATTTTCAATTTTTTAAGGTCTATAAATATTTTAAAGTTCATCTTTATTTTTAGTTTTTTTAAGATTAATATTAAAATTTTTTCTCTTTTTTTATTTTCTTTTTTGTTTCTTTGGTTTGTTTGTTTACTTTGCATGCATGTTGCTCAGCATTTTTTTCATACTATCTTTGTCTTGCAGTATTGTTTTCTTAATTTTATTTATTAGTTAGAGATTAATATATAATTGTTTGGGTAGTAATAGACATATTTTTTAAGTATGTTCATAGTATGAAAAACAAATACTAACTCAAAAGTGAAAGTGAAGAAAAATAAAAGAGATAAATATTCGTTCAAAATTAAAAGTGCAATTATTTGAATCTTAAAGAGGATACCTTTTCCATAAATCTATTATTGATTCAATAACATTTTGAACATGAAAAGATGATCTCTCTCTCTCTCTCTCTCTCTCTCTCTCTCTCTCTCTCTCTCTCTCTCTCTCTCTCTCTCTCACACACACACACACACACACACACACACACACACACACATCAAAATGAAATATAATAAACCTTCTTCCAGCCAAACCTTCTATTATCTTCCTTTCTACTATATTCAAGCATTACAAAGCACATTCAGTCAAACCTTAAACCCTTGGGACCTTCTATATAGCTTAAACTTTGGTTCAAAAATGTGTAAAACTACTACTTCATAAAATTTTTGGAACCAAGAAATGTTTAGCCACTGAACCTTTTAGTATCAATTTTGAACTTGTCACAAGTCTTTAAATTATAGTAAAATCTAAAGCGCATCGCTTATAAAGTAACTAAGAAAATAAACCCTAGTATAATTTTGCTATTTTTACACTGAATTTAAATACCTAAAACTAAAAAAAAGTTTTCAAATCCTAGAGAACTATATACTTCAAATCTTCACTTAAAAAAAAAGGGAAAATAACCCTAGCATAGAAGCCTACCTACTGCAAAACTATCGCAATTATGCGAAGCTTACCCTAACTTAAAAAAGCTAAAGTAAACAAAATGTTTTCATTAAAATCAGAACCCTAAACCCTAAATGTTAATAATATAAAAAGGAAAGTGGATGATAACATAAAACCCTATAACAAACCACCTTAATTTTACTCTATAGCTTTAAAAGGAATGAATTATTTATAATAAAAAAATCATAGACGAGCCACGCCTTAAATATTGATATATAAAATGAACCCTCCTATAAAAGTAGCCTAAATGTGAAAATCCTACCCTAAATTTTGACAGCCAAAAATAATAAAAATGTTTTCAAAGACAACAGAACCCTAACCCTCAATCTTCAAAAATTATGATGAAAATGAACCACTGCTACAAAACCACTGGACTATTGTAAAGTTCACCCCAAGTTTAACCAGCCAAAACTTCAAAAACTATGTTTACAGACCTTACCAAAGCTTAATTCTTAATTCTTCATGAAACAATGAGGGGAACTCTATCATAAAACTTCCAACTTTAAACGGCAAAAACCTTTAAAAATAGGTTCTAAAAGCATATGGGTCCCTACAGTGCTGGGAAACCACGTTTTCAGACTTTTACACATAAATTTCAACATACATTCGATTAATTTCATAACAAAATTACCAATGGTAAAAAGTTACGACAGTGACTAGATTTTCCATGACACAAAGCATAAAGAATCCTGGAAATTGGTCTATTTTTGGGTAAAAATATGAAACAAAATTTAAAAATCAACATTAATACACAAAGCACACGTATGAGAATCAATTTACAAAATAAAATTTGTAGAGTACATATATGAGCCAATGCAATCAAATTTATTTATAGCTAATAAAAGAAATAAAAACTTACACTAATAGAAATATTAGCCAATGCGGTTGCATATATCTACTGAAAAAGGAAAAAAATATCAACAAAACTTCCCATATTTTTTAACAAATGCCAACTGCTACAGTTAAGTTTATTTTTAGTTAAAAAAGAGAAAAAATCTTGTACAGACACAAATGTTTGCCACTACCATCAAAAACATTACACCGAAACAAACAAGCATCGACTGTTTACACGGTCAAAGGCATTTTCACATAGACCAAGGCAAATTTACGTAGGTGTCTGCCATTTTCTTCATACTTAAAAGAAAAAAAAAAAAGAAAAATCTTCCTTGATGGATAGAGACTAAGTACAAATCTAGGCCATTGCAGTTCAAATTTATCTATAGTTTAAACCCAAAAAAATTACTCTTAAATTTACAGAGGAGAGACTAAATACAGATGTCAACCATTGCATGAAAGATTTATCATTTAAATCCCAAAAGAGACTCATAAATCTACCGACTTTAAGCCAAAACATAAATCATATATTTGAATAGACAGATAATAAAGACGATATTGTTGCCTTAAAATCTTCCTGATGAACATTTGCAAGCCCTGGTAATGAAGTGCCTTCGTTTACATTTTCATTTGGCAGGGTGGAGAGCGAGCCCATGCCGAGATAGGTAATGGAAAATGTTGAGTTGCTGGCCAGTGCTTCTCACAAGATTGACCAAATGAAATGACTCTGAATCACATGACCCCACCACTCTGTCATAACTAGCTGTCATGTGCATCACTTTTGTCAGAGACAGATAACAAAAAATAACAGAAAAATAAATATGAGAGACTTAGATTGCTACGGCAATCCTGAAAAAAGATTTTTATTGATCTTCTTGATTCTATGTTACAAGACTGCGCCCAATGGTTCTTTAAATAGATTTTGAAAGCAAAAATAACTGAAAAACAAACTAAAGATTAACTACATTTCTTGCATGCAAACTGAGATTGAACTAATTCTTTAACTGCTTGAACGAACTGACTTAAACTGCTACTGCATGCAGATTGATGTGTTGAGCATGCAGAATGCGTGCATGAGAGCTATGTGCAAGAGAGGGAGGTGGAACTGGTAGTTTTAGAGAAATTATCTCTTGTTGACTTCAGTTTCTAACACTCCCCCTTAATTTCTACCACTAACTACTTCAACATTTACAATGCCTAAATTTTGTCTTAGATAATCAAAGGTCTCTTTTGCTAATGCCTTTATGAATATATCTGCCAATTGGTCTTCAGATCTGCAGAACTCCAGATGGATTTCTCCATTGTTTACTAACTCTCTGATAAAAAGAAATCTTGTATCAATGTGCTTGCTCCTCTTGTGAAAAACATGATTTTTTTATAATGCAATTGCTGATTTGTTGTCACAAAAGATTGGTGTTGACTCCTTCTGTGCTTGTAATAAATCTATCAATACTCTCCTCATCCAAGTTGCTTGACATGTTGCTGATGTGGCTGCTACATACTCTGCTTCAGCTGATGAAAGTGTCACTATAAGTTGTTTTTTGAATGCCCATGTGACCACACCTGTTCCTAAAAGAAAGGCATGTGCAAAAGTACTCTTCCTGTCATCAATGCTACCTGCAAAATCACTATCAGTATAACCAATCAAACAAAAATCATTAGTTGTTGAATATAAAATTCCATATTCTGTTGTTCCTGCCACATATCTCAATATCCTCTTTCCAACTTGCCAATGTGAGTCTTTTGGTGACTCCATGAATCTAGAGATTAAACTGACCCCATACATGATATCTAGTCTTGTAGCTGTAAGATACATCAAACTACCAACTAGTTTTTTGAATGTTGTAGAATCAACATTAGACCCTTTGTCTTCTTTACTAATTTTGGTCCCTATAGTAACTGGTGTAGGTGCTGGTTTACAATTCAGCATCTTAAACCTTCTTAACACATCCTTTGCATATTTAGTTTGACAAATAAAAACTCCCTTCTCTAATTGTACAACTTCTATGCCCAAAAAGTACTTCATTAATCCCAAATCTATCATTTCAAATTCTTTTTTCATTGTTGATTTAAATGTGTCTACAGACAAATTTCCAGTGAAAATCAAATCATCAACATACAAACACACAATCAAAATCTGACTTTCTTTGTTAATTTTTGTGTACAATGTAGGCTCATTATTGCTTCTGTTGAATCCATTGTTTGTCATATATGAATCAATCCTACTATACCATGCTCTTGGTGCTTGCTTGAGACCATAGAGGGCCTTCTTCAATCTGTAGATTTTTTCTTCATGTCCATGCACTTCATAACCTGGTGGCTATTTCACATACACTTCTTCATCTAGGAAACTAGTCAAGAAAGCTGATTTGACATCCATTTGATATACATTCTAATTATTTTGAGCAGCTATTGCTAAAACCATTCTAAAAGTATCAAGTCTAGCAAGTGGAGAAAATGTTTCATTATAATCAATTCCATGTTCTTGTGCAAAACCTTTTGCTACTAACCTTGCCTTGTGCTTTTCAATATTTCCTTCTTCATCAAATTTAGTCTTATAAACCCATTTGACTCCTATGCAATCCTTACCTTTAGGTAGATTAGTTAGATCCCATGTTTGATTTCTTTCAATGGCATTCATCTCTTCATCCATTGCTTTTATCCAATGTTCCTCATTAACTGCTTCTTCATAATACATAGGATCATGAGAGAAAAGAGCAAAATTTGAACACAAATCTAACTTCTCTTCTTCTTGATTATAAATCTCATTC
The DNA here is from genome assembly GCA_037957365.1 of Torreya grandis. Lineage (NCBI taxonomy): Eukaryota > Viridiplantae > Streptophyta > Pinopsida > Cupressales > Taxaceae > Torreya > Torreya grandis. Next base: position 444,486 of record JARHVA010002050.1, read on the forward strand.
AAGTTTCTCATTTTTTTACCTTTAAATCTTGATCTTAAAGTAGCAAGAGTTGGATCTGATTCATCACTTGTGAATTTGGAGTAGGATGACATGCATGACCAGATGATTCACCTTGTGCTAAGCTCCTAGGTGTTCTTATTGGAGTGCTTGTTCTTGCTTGTGGAGAGGATTGATCAACTTGAAAATTATGTTCTTCATATTCTTCTTCATTTTGGGGAATTAGTGCCCCAATTGTGATGGTTTTATCAATGCTACCATCCCATGCTTCTTCTTCCTTAAATTCAACATCTATGCTAATAATCACTTTCTTTGAAATGGGGTTATACAACTTATAAGCCTTTGATTCTTCACTATAGCCAATAAAAATGCATTTCTCACCTCTATCATCAAGTTTTCTTCTCAATTTAGATGGTATAAGAGAATATGCAATACAACCAAAAATTCTGAAATGATGTACACTATGCTTCTTACCACTCCAAGCTTCTTGTGGAATTCGATCTCTGACACTCTTTGTTGGGCTTCTATTCAATATATATATACTGCACATGCTACTGCTTCTGCCTAATATTTATTTGACAAATGTTTGGCCTTCAACATGCTTCTAGCCATCTCCATGATTGTTCTATTCTTTCTTTCTACTACACCATTCTGCTATGGTGTGTACCTTGTAGTCAGTTGCCTTTTAATGCCATAATATCTGTAAAAATCTTGAAATTCATTAGACATATATTCACCTCCTCTATCTAATCTAAGTACCTTGATGTAAAGGCCACTCTTCTTTTCAACCATAGCCTTGAATTGTTTAAACTTTCCAAAGGCTTCGGAGTTATTTTTGAGAAAATATATACACGTCTTTCTACTAAAGTCATCAATGAAGGTTAGAAAATAAGAACTACCTCCAAATGATCGAATTTGCATTGGTCCACATAAATCACTATGGACTAGCTCCAATATTACCTTTGCTCTATATGAGGCTCCTACTGGAAAGCTCTCTCTATGTTGTTTTGCCAAAATGCAACTGTCACATGAACTTCCTGGCTATTCTATTGGTGGTAATCCCTTCACCATATTTTTCTTTTTTAGCAAATTCAAACCTCTAAAATGTAAATGTCCATACCTTAAGTGCCATAGTCATGATTGGTCTAGATGCATGGTTTTGAAGTGGGTTTCCTCTTCTCCTTGGATGCACTAAATTCGAAGAGGGAACATCCGATTCTTGGTCATCTCCACTTTTCCTATCAACCTGTCATTTGGAAATTTGTCTAGTATTGTGCAAACATTATCCATAAAAGATACGCTGTAACCTTTCTGTACTAACTGTCCAACACTCATAAGATTATGCTTTAGTCCAGGTATAAAATAAATATCAGGAATAAACCTTCTTTCACCATTTTTTTCCAAAACATTTATTACTCCTTTACCCATTACATCCACTTTGTTATCCTTTCCTAATTTCACTTCAGATTTTATGAAATCATCAAGACTAGAAAAAAAAAATTTATTCCCTATCATATGGTTACTGCATCCACTATCTAAGAACCAAATATCTCTAGTATTTTCTTGAGCAACATGACAAGTGAGAAATAAGCTTCCAAAATTAGAACTAGATTCATTTGTATAATTAGCATTCTGCTCGTCCACATCTCCTTGTTTCTTTCTGTGTTTACTTGCATAATGTCCATATTTTTTGCAGTAATAACATTGAATGTTAGATTTATCAAACATCTATGAATTTTGCTGAAAGTGATTGTTGCCACATCCTCTATTGTTGTAGTTTTGATTATTATTTTCACCTTGATCTGGATTGTTCCTTCCATTTTTGCCTCTGCCTCTTCCTCTGAAGTTTGACCTTCCTCTTCCTCTTCCTCTGCCAAATGATACCTGAGACTTGAAAGCATTCTCAAGAGAAGTATTGTTATTCTTATTCATTCTGGATTCATGTGTTAACAAAGATCCCATTAATTCATCTACTGATAACTGTTCCAAATCCTTGGTTTCCTCAATAGCTACAACTATTGCATCAAATTTGCTGGGTAAACTCCTAAGTATTTTTTCTATGATCTTCTGATCCATTATAGTTTCTCCATTAGATCTAATTTGATTCACTATACTCAATACTTGACCCATAAACTGATCTATAGATTCTAAATCATTCATTTGCAAATTTTCAAAATTTCTCCTAAGAGATTGAAATTTAGCTATTTTCACCTTTGTATTACCTTTATAGGTAGTCTCCAAGATTTTCCATGTCGATCTAGATCTCGTTACTGCTGCAACTCTAGAAAAAAAGATTCATCCAATGCCTGTTGAATTAGAAATAGAGCTTTTGCATCTTTTTTCTTGTTCTCTTTAAGCTCTTCCTTTTATGCTCAATTTAATGCCTGATGGGAAACCTCATCCTATGGTTCTACAAAACCATTCTCTACCCAATCCCAAACATCTTGTGAGCAAAATAATGTTCTCATTTTAATTGCCCAAAAATCGTAATTCTTACCATTGAAAACAAAAATTTGGGGCTGAGAAATACTATTATTTGTTGCCATGTCTCACGTTGAACCTTTCAAAATGAAAAACAACTTATTTAAATTTATACTTAGTGACTAAATCCTCCTTGCACCAAAGCTTTTCTTTGACTATGCTTGGCAAATTTGATTTGACTGCGATCTTTTGTCCTCCTTTTTTTGTCTTATCTATTGTTTTGAAATTTAGGCACGGTTTCCACACTCAAGACTTCTGATCTTTGCATGACTCTCCTCCAAAATCAAAATAAAACTCTTGTGATCTACCTGCATGTAGGTTGCCCAGATCCACATGTTTTAGACTTGACTTTGATCCTTCCACAACTTTTTCCTTTGCATTGCTGCTGTGACCAGGCAAGTTCTATCATATTGGCTATGTTGGGCAACTCTTAATCAAGCTTCCAAGCTCTGACTGTAGGAAATGAACATGTTCCACATCTCAGGTGTCAATTGCTTTACTAGCAGTTCACTCTTTACCACGTCATTGCACCGTCCCAGGCTTCTGTTGTATGTCGTGGCTCTGATACCAATTTGTCAGAGATAGATAACAAAAAATAATAGAAAAATAAATATGAGAGACTTAGATTGCTACGGCAATCCTGAAAAAAGATTTTTATTGATCTTCTTGATTCTGTGTTACAAGATTGCGCCCAAGGGTTCTTTAAATAGATTTTGAAAGCAAAAATAATTGAAAAACAAGCTAAAAATTAACTACAGTTCTTGCATACAAACTGAGACTGAACTAATTCTTTAACTGCTTGAACAAACTAGCTTAAACTACTACTGCATGCGGATTGATGTGCTGAGCATGTAGACTATGTGCATGAGAGTTGCGTGCAAGAGAGGGAGGTGAGGCAGGGTGGAGAGCGAGCCCATGCCGAGATAGGTAATGGAAAATGTTGAGTTGCTGGCTAGGCTTCTCACAAGATTGACCAAATGAAATGACTCTGAATCACATGACCCCACCACTCTATCATAACTAGCTGTCATGTGCATCACTTTCTCTTCTTCTCTAGGTATTACCCCTGCACCCATCGATATGGATTGCAACAGCTTCAAAACACTCCTATCCGTGTCTGTGGGTTCTCTCTTCACCTCAAATCCCACCTTCCATCCATTGTAATGCATTCTCCAAATCTCACCTTCCGTCTGATGCAAAATGTGTAATGGATGATCTAATGCACTATAAATTATGAATCCAAAAAATATATATTTTCAACCCTTTCCTGTGAAAGAATGTAAATTAGATTCCCAAATTATTTAAGCTTTGTGCATATTTATTTTTTCTTATGACAAATCTGACATGGTACTATGGATGACATCATCCATTTCCCCCTTAATAACATGTAAAAGTTCTAAGCTAATAAGAATAAAAATTAATCAAATTTTCTTAATTTTTGTTAAGAAATGTACAACTCAACTTTTGTAAAAATGTAAATTTTTTAATGCACAAAAAATAATGCATCCTCATTGGTCCAAAATGTAAAGTTTAATGGAGGGTTAAATCAAATTGAAGGCTTTAGTATCCCTCTTAGACTAATCTTTCTTAACAGATGATGACTTTTGTCATAGAGTTTAAATTTATTAGTATTTTTTTGTGTGTATGTAAATATGATATATTTGTACTTTGAAATGACTTATTATTACTAATATTAATTTAAGGTAATGTGTAGGATAATATGGATAGTTTAAGTATGTGTTGCATTTAGAATATTATCATGGATGCATCTCTTTTGTAGTTCAATATGTGAACACTTTTGAATTGTTGTAATTGTGAACTTTTAATTTCACAAAAATAATCAATGTGATAGTTGTAATAATATTTGATAGACAAACAATAAATTATGTCAAAAATAAGGTAATAATGACACATAATTGTGTTGAGTTCACCATTCAGTAATCCTCAGTGCAGTTCTACTATGATTGGTTGAGATAATGATCAATGTTTTAATTGCATATTGATTGGTGTGTGATTGAATGATAATTACATTCAATTTTTTATCACAAGATTTTATTTTACTTGAACATACTAATTCATGAATAAGTAAGAATAAATACAAGTTTTTAGATCATTTTACTTCTCCAACTAAAATGTGTTGTAATACAAATACATTAACCTTCATATCTTATTGCCTAGAATTGTCAAAATATATCATATTCTTCAAGGTAAAAAATTTTCATTGATAAAAAATGCATTGGTTATTATATTCATCTTGTTTCCTTTGATTGAAATTATCCAATATTGATATGAGATTTTGGCATCAATTTTAAAACATTGGTTTATTAAGTTGCTACCCATAGATAATATATTGTGTGCATATTTGTAAAGTTGAGGGCCTTATTACATGGATATTAGTTGGTGATATAAGTTGATAGGTTAATTTTAGAGTCTAAGGGGTTCAATTTACTTCTAACCATAGTGATTAATGTGGATATTATCTTTTGACATGGGTCCTCAACCCCAAGAATTGTTCCATGTAAAATATAAGACAACATTTAATAAGTACATGGCTCAAAGTGGGTAAGTTAGATTTGGTGGTAATTTTGGTCAATGATGAGTAAATTTTAAATATTGGGTTCCTTGCCTCGAATTTAGTTTTGGCAATTAAATTAGATTGGTTCTAAATTGCATATCAACTCTAGTAACTTCTAGCTAGTTAGGTGAAGCCTTATCTTATTTGGTAGTGGATGGTGTTATCTAATAAAATCTTCACACATCAATATGCTCCCTTGGTGTCACTATTTGAAACTCAATCACACTCTTCAATAGAAACAAAGTGTTATAATGGTGTAAGTGAGCAATATAAAGAGTTTTATGTTGCATGCTCATTTCCTTGATGGACCATATTATCTTTTCTCTTCTTTTTAAAAAATAAATAAATAAAATTAAATATGAAATAAAATCATGAATTCAAAAAGATTAGATTTTCTATCCCTAACAACTTATATTACCAATTAAAAATAGATTTTACTTGCTATCAAATTTGTTTTTTTTATAAGGTAAACATTTTTGAAATCGGAGCTATGAATCAAACATTTATTTTTTATTGGAGATTTAAATTGGTATGGAACACAAACGGGGGCCTATTCCCAAAATAAGAGATAGAGGAAGATAAAAACAATAAACACAAAGGGTACCACTTGTCGAGAGAGTAAGAGAGGAGAAACTGAATCCACTAGTCTAAATATAATAGCACAAAATGCCCTAATAGGCTAGAAGAAAAAAACCAAAGAAACCCCAAAAAGAAGATATGAAAAATAGCCAAACCAAGATCTACAAACCATCCTTCAAGAGGACCTATCCACAAGCTAGTTCTGTTCGACGTCCTCTTCTATAAAGAAGGTCTTCCAGGGTCTGCTGAGAGTCATTTTTGATGAGAGAGTGTGCTTCTACCCTAAGAAGTTCTACCTTTGAATGATGACCCTTCTTCTTATAGGAGACACTAATATTCACATGATGCAAAGGGCCTAGAAGGATAAACCCAAGAAGGATCCCTTTGAGGGGGAATTGGCCTGGGGGTCAAGGAATCTTGCAGGGGGACATCTACAAGGGGTGATTAATGATGGAAAGGGGGAACATCTAAAAATAAGGGAGGGAGGGGATTTGGGATAGGGGGAGTAGGCATAGGATCATCCATAACAACATTAGCCAACTCCACCCAATGAGAAAAGGGGGAACAAAATAACTTATCATGGTTATGCCATTTAAAATTCAAATTAGGCACTTCCTCTTTTCTTTTCCAAATAGGTTGAGGATGTTGACATTTCTTGGATGGACACTCAATAATTTGATGGCTAGGGAGGTGACAATGGTAGCAACAGAAGGGAAGGTCCTCATAATTGAAATGTTTATTCCACAAGCCATACGAGGATAAAAACTTAACTGAGAAGGAGAGAGGCCTAGAGAGGTGATTGTAGGCACAAACACAAACCAAGTAGAGGTTCCAAGAAGTCACATCTATCTTCATGAAAGAGCCAACCTTGTCCTCTAATTGTTTGATGAAGCATTCACTCCTCAATACTAGATGTTGATAATAGAGTTGAAGCCACATCAGAACGATAGTGAGCTGAACCAAATTTGGCAAGAAGAAAGGGTTTCAAGGGTAGAGGAAGACATCAGAGTGTTTGAAGAACCATGGACCAAAGTTCCACACAAAATCCTAATCGGTAGGACCTTGAAATTCCACCAGAAAAAAGCCCCTACCCAATAGGGAGAAAGAAGGAGAATCGATGGAGTTCCATTCCTTTGTGGCCCAAATAGAGAGAGTAGTAAGAGAAGCAGACAACCCCACACACTTACCAATTAGGGATTTGTTTCCCACATTAGATTCCATTTATAGCAAAGAGTGTCAAGGATAACTAGCTTAGGAATAATCGAGGCCACCTGAACATGAACATCTCCAAGAAGAAGGTCATGCATGGGAATCAAAGAAGCCAAACAAGAAGCATCCACCAAATAAGGGGTATTGTATTCTAACCCTAAGGGAATTCAAGATAAATAAAAGTTTGAGCAATGGTGAAATGTATTAAAGGAATTTTTGCATTTTGCATTGATCCAATGAGTCTCAGATTCACCAAGACCCACATCATAAAAAGCATTTGGATAATTGGGAGGAGCGTTAGAAAAGGGAAGGGGAGGAGGATCAACCAATGGGAAACCACCAACTACATGCTCAAAATGAGTAGTAGTAGGTAAGGGATGGGAAGGGGGAGGGGAATAACCAATGGGAGAGGGAGCTAGAGGCACATCTACCAAAGTAGGATCTACCAAGAGGACACCCCTAACTTGGGTTGAAAGAGGTGAAGGATTAGATGGAACCACAAAAATAGGTAAAGCTAGGGTGACGAGCTGAGGTGAGCAGAAATGACATAATTTTAGGATGTTGCATTCCCAATGATTGACCAAAGACCACTGCTAGATGAAGGGGGCACAAAGCTTGGAGAGATTTGACACCCTGACTGGGAGCAGTTATAACTTGGGGACCATTTTTAGAGAGAAGAAATCCTTTCTTCAAACTATGAAATGTATCCTTAGCATTCTTGGCATGAGCAGCAATAGAAAAATCCATAATAGATTACTGTGGGGATGAATACAATGTAGCTACATTCTGAGATGAATGAGCTAATAACTTCAAGCTATAGCATCTCTTACCTTGGCCAACATGGTTATAAGGGGGAATGGAGTAAACAAAGAAATCGATTTTGAAACCTCGCATAATGTCTAGTTGTAGAGCATAGTTAACGACTAGTTGTAGAGTAGTTAAATAAGTTTTATCATTTGAATGATTTTTGAATGGTTTGAATAGTTAACATCTAGTTATCATCAAATTTATTATTATTGAATGATTTTTATTATTTGTAAAGTTGTAAAATAATATTTTTTAAATATTTTTTGAAATTAATAATTTTTAATAAATATTATTTTTTAATTTTTCTTATTATTTAAAAAATAAAATGATTTTTTTCCTAATTTAAATTTAATAATATGTTATTACTTATAAAACTAAGTTTATATATATATATATATATATATATATATATATATATATATATATATATATATATATATATATATATACATACATATATGTATATACATATATACATATATGTATATACATATATACATATATGTATATACATATATACATATATGTATATACATATATACATATATGTATATACATATATGTATATACATATATACATATATGTATATACATATATACATATATGTATATATGTATATACATATATACATATATGTATATACATATATACATATATGTATATTATATATGTATATATATGTATATGTATATATATGTATATATATACATATATGTATATACATATATGTATATACATATATATATATATACATATATATACATATATATATGTATATATATATATACATACACACACACACACACATATGTATATATGTATATGTATATATGTATAGATATATATATGTATATATGTATATATGTATATATGTATATGTATATATATATATATATATATATATACATATATATACATATACACATACATATACATATACACATACATATACACATATATATATACATATATATACATATATATACATATATATATATATATATATATATATATATATATATACATATACATACATATACATACATATACATACTGGAAATAAAAATATTATAAATTTTTTTATCTTCTTCCCAATATTTTTTCAATATATAAAAAATCGAATGTGAATATAGAAGAAAAGTGATTATAAATAATAGAACATTATGAATGATACCACTAATTACTCTATTTTCAAAAGTATATATATTTTTATAATTATATTAATTATTTTATTTTTTTACCATCATTTTTTCATAAAATAATATTAATGGTTTATATGTTATATATGTAGGAAGAATTGGGGTATATATATATATACTCATTATTTTTAGTCACTAAGAAATGATTTTCTACCTATATTTTCTTCACACATTTTTTGGTACAATATTTATTTATAAAAAATGAAATGCATCACACACACACACACACATAATATAATTTAATTTTAATTTTAATTATAATTTAAATAAAAATAAATATTAAATAATGAATTTATAAGTTTATTTAACACATTGATCATCGAATTCCAAGTCTATATGTTATGAAGATTTTAAGTAGCATACAAAAATGCTACCCTACCTTGTTCAAGTAGAAAAGACAAGACCCAAAATAATAATAAATAAATATATAAAAATAAATCAATCAATAAATCAAGACACTATCAATTTGTTATATAGTAAATAAAATATATGTCAATAAGGGTTGCATAGTGGCTTGTCCTTGTCTTTATGATTAAATTATTTATGATTGACTTGCATGCAATCAATGTTAAAAATTGACAAGATGTAGTTTATTTTTGTGTTAGATAAATTTGTCAAAGGTTATAGACTTTGTGATTTGCATACGATTTATTTTTCACGTAAATTATAAATTGTACATTGTATCAGCCTATATAAAAATATTATAAATATTTATTTGTATAATTAAATTTCCTAGCATTGACAATATTTATTCATGACCCATAAATTATAAATTGTATTAACCTCGAAAAAATGTGTGTATTAATAAAAAGTGTGTATTGATTTTACGATGATTTATGCTTGTTATGATGAGGCCGAACATATAGCATCTAAGCCATTTGGTCTTCTTTGTGTAGAAAGTGTTAGTTTAAAGTACATATGGAATTGTAATATATATCTCATTATAAATGTGTTGAGATGTTGACATTGTTTTTAAGGATATGATTGTCAAGAATGTTTCTAGGTTGAGTTGATCACTAAATAATTGAACAAATGTTAGAAAAAGTCTACAATTGCATATTGTCTTAGGTGATACAATCACATATACAACATTACAAATGTTTAATTGGTTGAGCATGTGAAAGATATCACATAAATGAATTATCTAACTAAATTAATATCAGGTTAATATGAAACTCGAAGTTAATATATAATAAATATGTCTTAAAGTTAAAAAAAAATCATAGTTAACTATCACTAAAAAAATACGTCATATATTAATATGTGTCATACCTATAATAAGGCATTTCCTATCTAAGAATAAACAAATGAGTCATAGATTCATATAATAAATTCATATCTATATGAATTAATTTTTGTAATATATTAGGTTATATTTAATCAAATTAGGTTGCATCATTTATAGTCTAACTTACAATAAATAATAGATGTTGATCCCATGCAACATGGTATAAAAAATAAAATTTACTGAAATATTTAATACTTTAAAGCTTGAAATAAGATTTTCCATAAACCTTCTTTCATGATTTTTTATTACAAGTGTTGAGCATGTTTTTAACCTTAAAAATGCATAATGGCCATCCAATTTAGAGATGTCAGTGTAAACTACTCCACATTTAATTTTTTCTAATGTTTAAATAATAAATATGTTAAATGATAATGTTATG
>JARHVA010002050.1:1060000-1352500 GCA_037957365.1 Torreya grandis
CAAGGTGCATTCTAAAAATTGTCACACAAGAAAAATTGAATTAACATGGCAAGTACAACAATATATAAAAAAAGATCAAACTCGATATTGGTGGTGTTTGTTTGATGATGCATACATGTGTGAGAAAGCTAATAAAGGGCAGCTAAGAAGAAGAAATTCATTTTACATAAAGGGATTCCTACCAGTAAGTTTAGGTGATTGTGTTATACACTTGCAAGATATGTTTTCCAATTTGGTTGAGTTTGTTTTCATTCCACAAATAGAAGGACAATATTTACAAAATAAAGAAGGATTGATGTGGTCTAAAGGTCCTAGCACACCTTGGAATGCACACGATAGGAGCACACATCTTCTAGTGTTTTTCCATGAGATAAATTAAATTATGGCAGCGTTGCTAGGCATATTAATTTGGTTTAGTTTTGCAGTTCTAATCTTCTTCATATAGGGCATAAGCCCATAATGGTTTGTTGGGAAAAACATGAGGTAGATCTTATTGCTTGTGTATGCTATGAAGATTTTCAGTTTGCAAACAAAAAGAAGAATGTTGAGCTCACTAATTTCATATTGGGATGTGAACAAAGCAGATTTGATATCGTTGCCTCTAATTTGGAAATTCAATTTGGTATGGTTGGCACATGTGCAAATGTCAAAAATTATGAGAAAAAAGATTCAATGCAAATTCTTTCAAGGTATGAAGCTAATTTTTTTTGTTTAATATCATGATTAACACACTAACTGCTACCCATAAATGTGTTGGTGGCATTTATGGCTGAAAATAAGAAATTTTCAGCCCTCTTATTGTGGTCACAAAAAGGTTGTTCAAATATTTTTTATCATAACAGCAGCTGCAAATTAATTATGATTGTTGATTGCAAAGGGAACAGCCCTCTTATCACTTCTATTTCAGTCATTAATGGTCACCCAACCACATGGGAAAAGGAATTTTAGTTTGCTAGTAAAAGGGATTTTATTTTTATTGTTCCAAATAAGTTTGCAATCATTTCCAAGCCATTTTTAGAGAAAAAAAAACAAGATTACAGCAGTATACAGGGCAGCATGTTTGAAGTTTGGAAACTTCTTCAAAAAAATGGAATTCATGAGAGGATTGCAAGCAAGAGAAGAAAGTCTAATGTCATGTCAACAAGGCATGAAGATGAGATCAAAAAAGTGTTGTTAAACACTATACTTTTCTCAAACATGTTTGTTCCATATGTAAGTATGGAAAGATCAAGAACAAAAAAAAAGTTCCAGAAATTTTGGATCAACCAAAGTACATCAGAGTTATGAGTTTGCGTTGGCAAGAAATCTCACATTTGACCAGCACCGGATCAAGGCTTTGGGGTCACTACATCATGTCTTCTCTCTTGGACATGGTTCTTAAGCATATGAGCTTGCATTTGCTTGAGGGCAAGCAAATTTGGGAAGAGAGGACTGTAATGTCTTTTTTTTTAAATTAAAATGATATTATTATTAAAATAAAAAGTATTTCTAAATACTTAAAATAAAATAATAATCATTTAATTTGCTTTTCACTTAAGATGGGTCCCTTTAAAGGTCATGAGCAAATTAAAAAAAACAAATCTTCCTTATGATTTGAATTTGGGTTCCCTCCCATTTGGGCGTGCCACTTGAGGAAAAATTATAAAAGGAGAAGGCTTCATTGGAGGATATGCTAATTTTGATAATTGAAATTCTTCAAGCTTGAATATTTTGTTGAACCTACGTATTCAATTGGAATGGGCACTGTAACCCACGATTTGTTGTTGATTATACAACAAAAAAGTGTCTCTTAATGCCACTTTTGCTAAGGAGATATTGTTCATGCCCTAAGGAGTGAGGTGATTTGCATTGGAAGGATTTGTACGGAAATTTGTAAGGGTTTCATAGTCTTTTCTTGTATGTTAAGTTCATTGATTAGTTATAATATTTTTGCAAGTGGAGCAAACTACTTGGGGAGCTTGGATCTAAGGTTTGGATACCTCATTTGATTTAAAAATTGCAAATTAAATATTCTGATTTTGTTTGTTAAATTTTTAATTATTAGTGTGAAGTTTTGGATGGATTTGTGAAGGGTTTGAAGGAGAAAATTAAATTAATAATTTTCGGAATTATTATTTAATTATTTTACAGGAAACTAGAGTTTTCAGAACTTTGGAACAATTTTCGGTGACCTTCTCATGGAAGGAAAATTTTGATTTATATTTCATTGGAAAGCTTATAGTTTTAGCTTCGCTTTGAGCTATCACTTGATTAGAAATTCCAAGTATTTTCGGAGTTATGGGTTTATAAAGTTTCAGCTATATTTTGGGCATAAAAATCACAATTTTTAGAATTTCGTAAACATAACTGGATATTCCTTTTTTTTGTGCATCTACAGTAATATTTTCATAATTTGAGTGGCTGTAAGTGATAGATCTAAAATTGGCCCTAGGCGTTGGGGTTTGGTGTTTTCTAGAATTGCTTATTGTTGTTAAAAAATAGAAAATCAGTTTGTTCTAATCTCATTTTCAGTTCATAACATTGGGATTTGTGGCTTTTTGGCTAAATCGGATTTGGCCCGATTTGGGGACATCACATTTTGGGCATGGCTTGAAGCTAAATTTAATTATAAATTTGTTGCCACTCTTTCTTGGAAAGGAATTCTCCTTGGAAACACTTGAATGATTAGAAACAATTGCAAATTGTTATGGTATACAATTTGGTTAACTGCTATTGGATTCTTGTGGAAGTTCATATATAAGGCTACTTTTCAGTAAAACCTTTCCCCTCTCACACTAGAAGAGTTTAATTTTTTTAATCAAGGATTGGCTATGCCAGTCAGAGTTAAATTAAAATGTTTCCATAAGGAGGCCAAGTCCTTACCCATTGGGGCATATGTGCAAATGTTAATTTTTCTAACTTTATTAGGAGGAGACTCCGTTGCATCCCTATTGTTACATCGATATAATTCTTTGTTCCCTGATGAAATATAAGCTGCATTCTGCATAACATAAAGAAAAATAACTTCAGACAGAAATTGCAGACACGTTATTTTTTATATTTTATAGAATGTGCCCTATTCTTACCTTCTTTCCTTTCCTTTAATGTAGAGGATCGCTAAGAAACATTTGGCCATGATTGAGCGAGGCAAGCAAATAGTTGGAAACATTCAGCTAAAACCAGGAGATGTCAAAAATACTTCTAATTTAACTATTTCGGCATATTTAGTTTGGGGAATTTCTTGTTATGGCCCTTGCACCCCTTTAGTGCACTTTTTTATATTTTTAAACTAGTTATATAAATAAAAATGACCCAGAAGTAATTTCCAAAATGAGTATTCGCAAAGCTTTTAGCTTTTATAGTTTCCTTTGTGCTCTTACAAAGCCAATTTTGTTTAGGTAATGTTTTACACTCCAAGATAAGAAATTTAACAATAGCCTAGTTAATTAGAGGGCTTACAAGATGGGTAAGCTGCTGCTAGACTGCAAATCCTAAAGAAATTTTCAATAAGCTATGAAAACCATGTATATTGATATGGATCATGGTTCATATCAACTATAACATGTATTTCTGGATCTTAGGCCCTGTCTTGACGGCTTCTGCAATGCAATAAGTTATTTCTCATCAAACCTAGCTGGTTGTATTTTTATAACTTATTGCTTATGGATAAATATGACCCGATTGAACTGTTTCTAAGAATTGTATCTGTTTTTATATAAGTATTAATGGCAGGAGGACAAACATGGCAAACTATTTGAGTGTTTAAATTATGTTCATTCCCTCAACACAAATAAATCTTTACAATCTACATATTAATCACATTAACCTTGTCTCTGGCATCAGGATTGTGAGCATACACATCACCCACTAGAGTAAGGGCCTTCGCTCTATGAGGCATAGCCTTTAGAGCTTCACGAGCAGCCATTAGTGCCTCTTTTGGCTTTGAAATTGCTAAATTTCCACGCACAAGACCTGCAACCCAGACAATCAAATTTTATATATACGATTAGAACACAAAATGCCAAGACTAATAAAGGAAAACATAAAATACAAACCATGCACAAAAAGTCTCAAAATCTACCGATAACACCACATATGATGTTAGATTAAGATAATATTAGTCATATTTGTAATTTGTAATTAGGACCATAGTTTTAAAACTCACCGATTACTCGTAAGCATAGTATTAAAACTCATACTCGACAATTACTCGGCAGCCCAAAATTTTGACCCATACTCGGGACTTGGGAATTACTTGGCAATTACTTGGCAACTTTATCGCTACTTTTAAAAATATATAAATTCATAAATTAAACTGAAATAATGTGTAAAAGACATTAAAAAAATGAAATGAATGTAGAGAGCTCTAATGAAAAATACTAAAATCTAAAATCGAATAAATACTAATGGTAATGAAATTTAATTAAAACCTATTTGAATCTAATAAAAACTAAGTATCCAAAAAAAATATAATTAAATTGCTCGTAAAATCCTTCAACATAACATAAATTTTAACCTATGTTACCAATATGGATACAGGTACAAATACAGGTACGAGAATCAGATATGTGGATACGGGGAAGTATTTTGGGGGGCTTGGATACATTTTGGGTAGGGCCGTACAAATATATATATATATATATAATTAAAAATATAAAATATATAGCCATCTAAGCAAAATTAACCACATAATATGCATAGAGGAAACATAATAAGTCAAATAACCACAAAACATACTAATACTTCAATGCCAAATATCATAATATTCAATTGTCGAACGTAGATTAGTCTTATTACAAGTACATAGTGCAAATGTTACAATGTATGGATAAAAAATAAAGACAAAAGAAAATGCACTGTCTGCAGTTTGATGAAGATTACAATGAGATGACCTGGTGTTAAAACAACTTAAGACTATGGCCTGTTCTCTTATTTAAGCTTTCATATTATACAAGTGCAAATAATCTTACCGTATGTACTGCACAAAAAGAGTCCTGTAAAACCATATTTTTGGTACATAAAGGATAAGCCAAAAAAGACATTATTGATCTCAACCTCTCCCTCATCTTGATCATGTTACAAACATTTATTTCCTTTATTTTGGCAAGGCTGAAACACGATCCAATAACTGGAAGACTTGCTGACTTGCTCTGGCAACCTTCATAGCTGTTGTATACAGCCCTAATAAAGAAGATACAGATGAATCGACTGAGGTTCATGTTTTGAAAACACAGCCAGCCATTGAAACTGCAGAGTTTTTCATACTTTATTTTGTTTTTAAATATTTTCTGAAGTCTGTGTTTGACTTTTGATTAAGTAAAATTGCAAAAAAAAAAAAAAGTTTTTTCTGCTGGATACGCAGGGGATACGGGCAGGATACGTCCTGCCCCTGCGGATACGTCCCAGAACGTATACGGGCATATCTGCAGGGGGCAGGATGTATCCTGCCCGTATCCCCTGCGTATCCAGCCCATATCTGTATCAGATACGTATCGTATCTGTATCAGACCAGGTGGGGGGCGTATCCAGTAACGTAGATTTTAACAAGTAAAAAAAATTAAAAATTAAAAAAATAATCTAAAGCTAAATACTACATACTAACTAAACTATAAACTAAGTTAGTAACTAACTATTAATAAATTTTAAGTAGAAAATTAAATAGAATAAAATATTTAAAACATAACCTAAAGGCTGAGGTCCTAAAGTTTAAAATTAAACACAATGCTAAATAGTAATTCCCTAGAAGCTCGACAACACTGCAATGGGGATCAACCATGCTGTAGTCCCTTCCATATTTCACGTTCAGCAAGCCCTTCATACACACACAGACTGAAACTTCAGACCCACACATGGCAAGCATTTCGAAGCATAGAAGTGAGTCGTGACTGTCAAAAGTAAAACCTGTAGTTTATAACAGACTACGGCGATGATCAAATGGCAATGAATCCTCAGTCCTGTGGCTGCATCAAAACCCGCAGTCTATGAATCTTGTATCAGCAAAGCCTTCATACACACGCAGACTGAAACCAGACACAAACATGGCAAGCATTTCAAAGTGTAGAAGTGAGTCGTGAATGTCAAAAGTAAAACCTGCAGTTTATAACAGGCTACAGCGATCATCAAACAGCAATAAAATCCTCAGCCCTGTGGCTGTATCAAAACCCGCAGTCTATCAATCCTGGATCAAAATGGCTTTGAGCAGTTTACAATAGCAGTAGCAGACCCAGAACCGAAAATCATGATGTAAACTAACCCTTTTTTTTACACTTTCCATATATTTGCCCTATACTCAGGTCAGGGCCGAGTCAAGCCCTGATGACGGCAGTTATCGGCGAGTAGCCACGGTTAGTTACTCACTGATAACCACGGTTATCAGGGATCTACCCGGCCCGCAATAACTATAGAGGTCACCTGTTTGCACAATTTTTTTCGGTTACTCGCAGTTACCCAGCTATTACCCACAAATTTTAATACAGATCTTGCAAGTACTATCTGCTTGGATAGAAAACGGTTTCTTGGCCTGTAACTCACGAGCCAAATCAAGGGATAAAATTTGCGAGATTCAACAAGTAATAACTCGCAATTACTCACAGAAACTCATGAGTTTTCCTGTGTTGACTCGGCTGAGGGAAAAATAAAACAGTCCACAGCAAAAAAAAATCATTTTTTTTCCCTCTTTCTTCTCTACTAAGGTGACTTTACTTTGTACATGCATAGTTTGTACATTGTACTTAAGAGAAAATTATTGCACAAAGAAGAATTTGAAGGCCACGGAAGAATGAAATTGTGCCCCCAGACCCCACTTCCAAGTTCCAAAGACAAAAAAATAATGGGGGAAACCACGCAGATAGAAGGTGTTGTTTTTATTACTCCTGTGCCCAATGGATGTCATTTAACAGTGTTTTATTGTTTTACAATGTTACATGTTATTTAAGTTTATTTTCTGAACTTATATTTTTTTTTAAGTAGCGATAAAGTTGCCGACTAATTTCCAAGTCCCAAGTCCAAGTCAAAATCTTGGGCTGCCGAGTACAATTTTTTAAACTATGGTTAGGACATTAAGTACTAATTATTGATCATTACTGTACTTTGTTGTCAAGGAAGTTTTCTAAAACAGTTAATGTCGGATCATCTTCCATCTACCTAATAAGCATTCTCATGTATCTTCCTCTTTTTAAATACACATAAAATTGTCTGTCTCCTTCCACCTCCTTGATTTTCCATTTGGTATCAGATCCACCATATGGCATCTCGGAGCACGTGCAACATTGCACTAATAAGAGTTTGCAGGATAGTCATGGGTAGATTGGACATTTTTGTTTTTCACTTGCCATTGTACATGATGAAAATAAATCAGCTAATGGGACCATACGTACATGCACACCTTTGGAATTGAACAAATGGCTCTGCTATTGTAAACAACCCTGCCAAGCTGTTAAAATTGCTGTACTGAATCAGTGCATGACCCTGCAAAGTTCTTAAACTTGCTAGACCGAATTGAACCAGGGGCTTTGCTGCTGTAAATGTAATTAATAGCTGCCAGGAAAAGATGCCATTTTCCTTCATAGATACCAAAACAATTCTCCGACAAGACACAGATTTTTCAACAAAGCATCATATGAATTCAAGTTTCCCATTCTGTCAAAGATACAAAAAAAATTTAATGACAAACACATCTGTATTGCCTGTTGTTCGATCTGTTGAAGTTCTATAATTTGTGTCGTGTCGATTAGACACAATGTTACCCATGCATGACATCAAACAATATTTTTTTTTGTCTAAAATTTAAAAAAGGCCATACCAAAAAAACAGGATTGCCATGGTTTCTGGAAAGTAACCGCGTAAAAAATAAAAGGGCAAAGGAGACCTGCTCAAGCAACCATCTGTCAAAAATAGAAGGGTGCAGGGGGGTTGACAGAGCAGTTGTCCATCAAGAACAAAGGGCACATCGGATGGAGTTGAAGCACTCCAACAGACCTGTCTAGACCCATACAGCAGAGTTGCTGGTTGCAATGATGAAATACAGTTCAGTTATTTTCATGTGAAACATCACACAGAAGTATAACCTCTAAATAGATGCCAAACAGGACTTATGACAGGCTAAACCCATAACATTTGATTTCAGGATCATCTGAGACTTCTTACACAGGAGACATTATCAGGTGCTAAGCTATACCAAAATTTTCTTTCAGAAAATCATTTGGAAAGCACTAAATTCTGCAATTTGGTCTTCATTAAATCACCATACATGACTTTGTGAAGGAATATCATTTTTTTCATCAAATATGTGACTTGTTTATGAGGCATTGCCACAAGGGCTAGTGCATTTTATTAAACAATAGAGTCACATTGTCCATGTAATGTTTTATATTATCACATAGTTCATTGAATGTTATACTTTGTCACATGGGATTATTGTATATTCTTAAATGTTCTACATATCTCTATGTACATCTTTATTCTCTTAGAAGCTTCCTTCATTTAGTAGCTTCCTTTTCTCTTTCTTCTATTAAAAGCTTCCTTTTGTGTAGAGGCTTCTTTGAGAATCATTGTACTCTATAACTATCTAATACAATCAAGTGTATAGCACATGTACAATTGTTGCAATCTCTTTTGTTCTCTCTCTTTATTGTTGCAATTATACTCATATCAATTAGTATCTGAGCCTAATGATAGTGTCATTCACATCTAGTCCTCAAAAGGTTTTCAATCTTTCACCCTTACTAGATGTTGGAGTCTAATAGCCACCCGTGCTCTAGTCCTTGCATGCATTCCATCTCTAATCTTTCTTTCAACAATAACTGCAATAGCAGTCATAATCTTATCCATTATTTATCAGATCAAGATTACATAGTGCTCCATGGCACTTACCAATATTACAAACAATCTTACTATTCCCATCCTTATTCAGACAACATTCCTCCCGCTTCCCAAAACTTTGTTAGCAATTTAGCAACATTTCTCCTATGGCTGAGCTCCCTCTCAACTCTCTCAAGTGACTGCCTTTTATAGGCTTCTAAAAGGCTCAACGTGTCATTTGATAGATCAACTGCCACCAATCATCAGTTAAAACAACTGCCGCCAACTAGCAGTTAACATGTTGTTCCACTCGAGGTCAGCTACCTCACTGTTTGTCATCGCTTCTCAATTGCCTGTCAAAGTTAAGTTGTAGCTCATAACTCCCACCGTTCGTCCCCGCAAATCATGCTGACTTGGACAAGTCTGATGATGGCATACAGTCACTTCCACCATTTTCTTGACTGTATTATCGAGCATGCGCACATGGGTTGATTCTATCGGCGGGCACCAGTCCCTAGCTACAAATGTCATGTGTGCATGGACTTTTCCTGTTGGCATGCGCCAAGCTTTGGGACTCTAAAGTATTGGCGCCACGGTGGACTTGGTTACAAATAGCCAAACTAGCCAAACTCGAGGGTCAACATCACCCCACACTAACTTGGTTAGCTGTCCTCGAACAACCCATTGATTCCTTCCCCTTGTTTGGCCTTGCCTTCCATCTCTTTCTCTGAGCCTTTTTGTGCATTGGGCATCTCTTCCTTAGTCTTAGTGCCATCATGCATGTTGGTTTTCCTTTATGCTTTTCCTATTCCACGCTCATTCTTCATCTCGTTATGTGCCTCTTGCGTGCCTTCCTAATTTCACCCTCAGTCAAAACTTGGGATTCAACTACTTGATTTTGTTGAATCAAAGAATTCCAAGGTATCCCGCTTTACTTATTTTTCAAAGGTGACCCATCTAGTTAGTGCGCCTTGTATATTTTCCACGATTTATCACTTGCGTGCCCAATCCCTTCAATGTTGGAGGTTGCTCTTGGAGTTCCTCGGCCTGCGATTTTACATCACTTAGTCTTTGCGTAACCCCCTTTATTTTTTCCTCAAGGAAATTTTCCTTATCAATAGTTTCTTGTTGTAGCTTCAAGAAGCGTTGCTCAAACTTCTCCTTCGTGCTTATGATTTGGCTACTTTCTTCCACCTCTTGCAGAATCTTTGCGTTCTCCTTATTTTTCTTTAAGTATAAATTTGGAGGGCTAGTGCACTCTACTCTTGTTCATCCTTTTGGAGACGCGTGTTTATTATGGTTGTCTACCAAGAGAAATTCAAAAATAGTTGTTTTGTTGCTTGCACACTTTTAGAGAGCTTATTTAATACATCCTCACAATTTTGCAATTACTCAACAAACTCGATATGGGTATTCTTGATTTCTTCTTGTGCAACTCTGGCACCCATCCTCTCTTAAGGAGTTGATCAATTATTATCTCTAGTTTTTCTAGGTGCTTAGCCTGAGCTATATCAATGCCATCTAGCAGTCTGGATTGCTCCTTTATGACCCGTTTGGACAAATTTAGATCTTTGAGCTCCATGGCAACTACTTTGTGCTTTACTTCTGTGTGTTTCTCCTACTCTTGCTTGAGTGCGCTCTCCACTGAGGAGAGTTTCTTTTCTTCTTCTTCAAGTGCAAGAGATACTTTCGTTATTGTGCGCTTTTGGTTCTTATAGGCTATTGTTCAACAAATTTTGTCTGGCCACCTTTGTAGCCAACTTTACCCGTGTGCACCCTGCTTGAACGTCACTCATGTTCATGGGGTTGACAAAAAACAAGTCTCGCCCCTCAACGGCGTCTTCTGAAGGATTCAATCCCATAGCCGTGGGGACTTCAAACCATGGTCTTATGAAAATGTCTCCAAAGCAAAGGACACCTACTTGCAAGTTGTTATGGCATGGCTGGGCCTCATTATGTTCCACATGTAGATCTCTTCTTCCTTCAAGACCCTCTCGGCTCTGACGTGGATGGTGTCTTCTTGTTATGTTCATGGGGGTGACTCTCTTCTACCCATATGTGTTTCCCTTTCTCTTGTTTCTTTCTTCTTCTTTGCCCTCTAGCTGCTATTGTTGAAACCTTTTTGTAAAAGTTTGCTCTTCTTGGAGTTGTGCTACAAAGTCCATGTCCTTCAGATGTTTCAAGACTAAATTGATTCCTTTGTTCATTACCGCTTCCAAGTCTTTTGCGCTATCTATTTATGCTTCAGGCCATCCTGCGCTCGGCTCCTATTTTGCACAACTTTTTGTGCTCCTTTTTTCTGGCAGAGGGGAGTCTTGCTTTGCATCTTCTTCTACAAGCCCTTGTGCAGTAGGCCGCAAGGAATTTGGTACTCTTTCTTGCTCTCGCCACCCTTCTTGTTCTTGCACCTCAACTGGTGAAGGCAACCTTGTGCCATTAGACTTTGGTTGCATGTGTCGTTGTTTCTTCTTCTTTGGAGATTCATCGTCTGACTCTGCCTCCTTCAAGTCCTCTCTTACAAGAGATAGCGGCACTAACTTCCACTTCTTTATCTTTTTCTTTTTGGATGAGGAAGCATGTTAACTACTCGGCTTTGACGAAGGCAGCAATTGTATATCTTGCTCTTGCGTTCACGTGTTGATGCTCTTTTTCTTGGGCTTTAGCATATAGTAGAGTTTATGCACCCGAACCTCTATGGTAACATTTTGAATTGGGTTAATGATACACCCAATATAATCTTCCTCATCCTCTTCTTTTAGCGCGGCCTCCCTAGGGTGTATATATGTTGTGTGGAAGGTGTGGACATCTGCATCTAATCTTTGCACGTCCATTGTTATCTTTTGGGCATTAGAGATGTCATTCATCGCATCCACAAAGTACTGCGTTGTAAACCTATATGGCAACTTTAGCCAACTTGTGATGTTGCCATCGACCAACTTGATATGCCAACAAGTAGAGTTGCATTACAACAAACTTGGCCTAATCCTTCGACATCTCTGGCAGCAGTCCAAGTATGCGCCACTCCTCTCCTATGGCATCCTTCAACGTTGCCAACCACATATCCACGCTGGCCTTATATTTTTTGGAGACTGCCCTGTGTTAAGTGTAGAGGTGATATTTCAACACCAGAGATTTGTCATGGAGGGGGTATGTCCATTGGCTTCTCTGGCACCCTCAGGTATGCCAATCTCATAAAATTGTAGGAACATTAGGATTGCGTCGTATTTGAACTTCTCCCCAAGGCGTTGCGCTCTCTCTGCACCTTCAATTATGGAATCCGCAAGAACTTAGAAATGTTGAATAACATCCCATTGACCATTTCATGCACAATATAAAGAAAGTTTTTGTTTATTTATGCCCAGCATCCTGATCCATGCAACTTAGTACTTACCAAGCGCACTGCAACCCTTGTGGCTTTGTCCTTGATATTAACAATGGGGAAGGTGAACCTCACTTTCTTGTACTCAAGCTCTCTAGCCACGTGCTTGACCTCCTTGACGTCAGCAAGCGCTTCCTTGATATATCTGCCCGATTGGACTAACCCAGTCACTTTGTGAATCTAGGCAAGTGTAGCCTTCATTCCTCGCCTAGCAAAGTAGAACTTGTCATCACGCATGTGCAAGATCAAGAAGCATTGTAACTCCTCAACCTTACCAAAGTAAGGGAGCTCATAAAGTTGGAGAACCCCAACTTTTTCCAATTATTGTCTGACAGAATCATCGCATATCACATTCCCCTCGAGGGTCTTCCTTCATGTGTTGACCATGTAGTCATTTTTCAAATTGGCCTCATTGCCTCCTCCGCGATGGTTATAGTCCTTCCCTTGGAATTCTCCAATTTTGACTCCCATTCTTCCACGCATGTCACACCCTCAGGGTACTGCATCTCTACAAAGCTCATCCTTCTCGGTCTTGGTTTGCTTTTAGTCTGTGGGGCAACCGGCGTAGCTTTCTTTTCCTTGTCCTTGGGCGCAATTTTCCTTTTCTTTATCTCCCTTGCCTCTTTAGAGTTGGTAGGGACTTCTACTGCTTGCATGCCCGATGTTCTAGCTACTCCTTCCTCCACTTCCTCCCTGATGATGGTTGATTGCCCCTCAATCTACACATTGCTTGTTGCTTCTTCTACACTGAGTGTTTTGGCGCATGCACTCACATCAACGATGAAGGGTTTCTTCTTCAATGCCTTCACTTTTAGATCGGCCTGAAGCCTCTTTGGCACACCCTCGACTTTCCTACTTGGTCGAATTCTTGAATCTTGGTAAGTGCACGTAAACTCCAAGATTGGTATTGTAAGGCTCGACTCTAAGCTTCCCTTATCAACAATGGCACCTTATGGCATTTGCAACCTACAACTCGACGGATTCCTCCTTCCTATTCACCAAAATGCCTCAGATCTTACTGCATTTGAGTTGTAAATCCTCAAGGGTTTTGTTTCTATCTTCCAAATGGTGTTTCTAAGTCATTTTTGGCTCAAATTCACATGTGTTTTCATTTTTCTAGTTTGCTCAAGTTTTGTGGGGTCTTTGAATGTTTATGAAAATACAGGGGATGAAATCGACTTGCTCAATGGACTTATACCCCCTCAAAAAGAATTCTTCTGGCAGAGTGAGCTTGTACGTCTAAACGTCGTTTCAGCACACTTTGCATTCAAGTTACTCCTTTAGCCATCATTCTCAAACTTGTCATAATGCCTCTACAATAAATGTGGTTTCTCGGCCATTATCAGCATTAATGCATCACACACCTGCATTTATTGTGGTCGCTTCACTGCTTCCAACCTTAATGACTAGTATGTGGCAGCCAACTATCCATTTTGAATTTTGCAACTTGGTTGATGTCATCCTTGCGTAATCTGCCTTTTGGCGCAACCTTCGCCTTACTCCCCTTTATTGCATCTTCCATCCTCTTGCACACTTCCTTGCCCCTCAATTCCTTCTCATCAGGTCAACCTCAACTTCGTGCCTATCCTTGTCACTCTTCACATCCCATGTTGCACTTATCTAACTTGTCATTTTATTTTTCATCGCTTTGTATCCCTATCCCACACTAAATCCTAAGCCTAGTCCTCCAACTCAGCAAATACCAATGTGCATTCAAAGAGTGAGCAATTGTGTGAACAAGTGTTTGAGTAAAACAACATCAAACTCACAAAACTCTTTTAGATCTATTGTTGCAATGGTCACCAAGGTATGAATTTATTGACTTCCTGTCATTGTGCATTCAGCAAGCTACCTGGTCAATCAAGCTATCATGTATTAAGAGAGAGATTATTACAAAAATCACGCGGCAACACTCGCTCAAAAACTTAAACATCTGGCATAAGGCTTCATAAGAAAGCCCTTGATCGACTCCCCTGATTGATCTTATGAGATGGCGTGTATTATTACTAGTACAACTATAGACAAACATTGCACTTAGGAACTAGACTACTCTATCCTACCCACCCAATACAGAAAACAAATGGCAAAAGCCTTATTACAACATGGCTCAAGCATGCTAAACATGGTATGGTTTAAGCTAGCTTCCAATCAAATGCCCAGGGAGCATTTCACTACCCAAAATGCACAACTTACACGTGTCAATTTCCAAAATGTCATGGATGATGTAGAGTCCTAGCCAACAGATTTGAAGCTTCCTTGGATGCTTCAAGGACTTGGAATCATAGAGGATGGCAGGGGCTCCCTCTACCAATATCTTGCCCATTATGTGTCGGTCATGCCAAGCCTTTTGTTGGGCCTTCTCCATAATCTAGCTCCATCCAACCATAATGCGCCTTTCATCCAGTTAGATGAAGTCTTCTAGGTGTGCATCCAGCGACTTCTTGTCCTCTAGTCTACCAATGCACATGATCTGCATGGATGGAACTAAGACTTCCATTGAAAGCACTTTCTCTATCCCGAACACAAGCTAAAAGGGAGTGGACTTATTGAAGCGCTTGTAGTTCGTGTAGGCCCACAATACTGCTAAAACCCGATCATCCCAATCTTTGCAACCAACACCACAGATCTTGGTCAATGTCTTGCCAAGAATCTTGTTGAAGGCCTTTGCAGTCCAATTTACCTGTGGGTGATACAAGGTAGTCTTGTGGTGCATGCTCATGAAAATAGCCAGCAAGATGTGCACAGTCTCATTGACGAAATGGGTATCTTGATCCCTAGTTAAGCTTAGGGGGCACCCATAGCGACTGATGATGTTTTCCCAAAAGAACCGTGTTGCTACTACTGTTGTACAATAATGAAGGAGAAATAACAAGATTGTTTGGATACAAAAAAGGAATATCCTCAGTGCTAGATTAGTAACCTAAGTTAGAAGACTCATGTCCCTGTGTTGTGGTATCCATTTGAATCCTTTGGACAAATTGCAGATTCAAGTCTTGACAAAATTATTGAGTGACCTTCTTAGGGAGCTTGACAATCTTCGCTAATCATTTTCTGGATGACTTCCCCAGTATACACTGCATCCCTATAATAGTCCTAATTTGGGCGATCTTCATGTACATACTCCAAGGTAGCCCTACACTATGTCATGTCCCCTTCCAGTTGACATCTCCCAAAGTTGATGATTAGCCTATTATGCGACCCTCGTAGGTTGATAGGATGGATAGAGGATCTTGATGGAGCTTGGCTTGGCTTCGACTATCAGAATTTTTCCAATTGGCTTTCGTTCGGGCTCTTTCGGACACCGTTTGCCTGAGTTGCTATTTTTTAAGAATTTTTGGCACTCAGCTAAGCACCCCTGCTATGGTCTAGTCATGTGCGGAATTACTCCCTTGTTCGCCAGCTTCAGACGGTTCGAGAATCGGATATATTTTGAGGGAGATATTAATATTTAATTGATTTAATTAAATATTAATTATTTGGAGCTATATTATAAAGTTATAATATTTAATATTATAACTTAAGGGTTGACTTAAAGGGGCACTCATTATGAAGGGGGCCGTTTTTAATAATTAAAAATGTGATTTTTGAACTATGAAAAAATTAAAAAAAAATCCGAATTTTTAATTATGAATCCCTAATTAGGGAAATCGCACTTTTTCAAGGATATAAGGGTTTCTCATTGGGAATCGTGCCATTCATGATTGAAGCCAATTTTTGCTAAGTATTTTTTTGAAGACAGAGCCAAGGGTTCCAGTATTCGATTTGCATTGGAGAACGTGCAATCTTCAATGTGTGCAATTCAGAGGTTGTGAAATATCAACCAATCTATTGCCAGGCAGAGAGATAATTTCATACAGAAGTTATCACAGAGATTAATATCTTCAGGGTTTTGGTCCAAAAATTATCCAGAAAGAGATTTCCAGTATTGGCGCAATATTTATTGAGATCTGCCACCCAACCTACAGGTATTTTTTTTGCTGTTGTACGGAATCCGTACACTTCTTGTACCAAGTCGTACCTGCAAAAAAGGGGCGTACTTCCATTTGGAGCAAATCGTTGTCTTTTTGATCAGTCTGCCATTATAAATTGGAGCGCCTATACACCTGGCGTCATTCGGGATCTTCAGACGGAGGGAGAAAAGTGTTTTTATTGCAGCCGTACCATTCCACGGCAGTTTCAGTGGGGCAGCAAAATCAGGTTTTTGAAACAGTATTCTACATTATTTTGTATGCATGCAAGAAACCCTCTATTGTAATCATATGAAATGAATAATAAGATCATAAATTAGCCAGTTAAAAGACTATACCGCTCTGTATTTATTTATTTGAATTTATACGAATTTTTCTTGCAAAAACGCATTCTTCTTTTATTCATGCAAAAAATCAAAAATACACAAAAACAGTCCAAAAACATACAATTCCAGAATTCAAGGGAAACAGGGGTTTCTACACACTATATGGTCTCCAAGTGTTTGTGAGCCCTTCTAAAGGGATCCCATCTCCAATAATCAATCTCTTCAGATTTATAAGCAAGGATCTCATTCCCTTCATTTTCAATCACTAGTAATCGATGGAAAGTTTGACTACCTAAGACTATAGGAAACTTTGGAAAAATTGCAAGATACTTTTGTCTCAAAATCCCAACAATACCTCTAGACAATTGATAGCATACCTCCATGACAACCAACCTATCAAGAACATAAAATGGCAACTTGTGGGGTACAAATAGGGCTCCATTGACCCTAATAATAATCCACATACCATATAAAAACCAACTTTCCAAAAATTTCAGAGAATCCATCAAATGCCTAGATTCTTGGACACTCAGCACCATGAATGGCTGCATAAATCCTTGGGATAAGAAAGTTGCAAATCAAGGTGGAGGAATCAAAGTGCACCTGTCTATATAAGACATTAAAATCTACATGAATGAAATACTATATCTGAGGTGTCCATTGAGGGAATAAAGAGGAATTGAAAACAAACAAATAGCAATTACAATCTACAAAGAAAGAAGCCACAGAGAAATTTCCACCTCGTTTACATTCATGAAACTGTTAAATCACATCAAAGGGAATTATTTCACACCAAGTACGTGGCTTAACCCGTTCCCAAATATCATGATGCAAGGGAACCCAAAGCAGATCCAAGAGATTTGTTTTGTCCTCCCCATAGAACCGGTTCTCAAATTTGAGCTCTAAATAACTGCACAGTATAGGAGAGGTCATCTTTATTGTTTCAGGCAATAAAATTTACCAACCATTCTTTCAACATCTCGTAGATCTTGTTTTTCGTCCACCATTCAATTAGCCAATCTGCATTATACTTGAACTTGGCCTCTGGTAAATTCAACATTTTCCAAATGGCTATCCCTGTTAAATTTATTATCATCTTACCACACTTTGCATGCAGTCTACAATTCCTTTCTTCACAATTTTGGCACACATCCAGGATGAATTCTGGACATGGGAACATCTCTGGCTTTGCATCTACTCTGCAAAAATGAAGCTCTAATCTTCCAAGCCTCTTCCACTTGTTCATCAAAACCTCCATATCTTTGCAAGGTTGTTGTTCATTTCTAAAGTAGAGGGACAACTCGTTATAATTCTTTCTATTGCATAGCTGTGGCGTGAATACCATGTCTCTGAGATCTCGTTCTACCTGCTGCTGAATTTTCCTTGGTTCCATTCTCGGATGAATACAACTACAACCTTTCTGAATATCTCCTCGAACAACAGTGGCAAGACACCAACACCGCTCAAAACACTTTCTTTAATATACAGATCACAATCAAGAAAACAATTATGGCTTTCATGCTCACAATATATTCACCAATTTGCCCTTGCAAAAATATTAAATTCGGATTTAATATTTTGCAGCAGTTACTCCCGCCTGTATTTCAGACATCACACCCGAGGCTTATAATCATGGCTTTATTTTTAAAACCCAAGCTGAAAAGACTTTATTTAATAAAATCAATGGTGCCAAGATTTGACAAGCATCAAACATGTGGCAAGATTTACCAACCAGTATTTCAACACCTCGTAGATCTTGTTTTTCTTCCGTTGTCCAATTACCCAATCTGCATTATAATTAACTTCAACATTTGCCAAATGGAAAAGCCTGTTAAATCTATTATCATCTTACCACACTCTGCATGCAGGCTACCATTTTTTTCTTCACAATTTTGGCACACACCTAGTATGAGTTCTGGACATGCGAATACCTTTGGGTTTGCGGTTGCTCTGCAAAAATGAAGCTCTAATCTTCCAGGCCTCTTCCATTTGCTCACCAAAATCCTCCATATCATCACTGGGCTATTGCGCACTCTAGAGTAAAGGAACAGCTCATTATAATTCTTTCTACTAGATATTTGTGCCATGAACACCATGTCTTTGAGCTCTTGCTCTACCCGCTGCTGAAATTCCCTCGGTGCCATTCTCAGATGAATACAGCAACTACAGCCTTTCTAAATATCTCTTTGAATAACAGTGGAAAGATACCAAAACCGCTCAAAGAATTCTCTCTTTAATTTACAGATCACAGTCATTAAAACAATGATGGCTTTCATGCTCACAGTCGATTCACCATTTTGCCCTCAGAAAAATCAACTTTGCATTTAAAATTTTGCAACAATTGCTCCCGGCTTTATTTCGAACACTGCATCGAGGCTTAAAATCATGGCTGTATTCTAAAAAACCAAGGTGAAAAGACTTTATTAAATAAAAATAACTATGCCAATATTTGACAAGCAACAAAATTGTGTCATGAGACTGCCCGAGTAGCAAGGTCACGAGATGTTGACATCTGTCAACATCCCATGAACCCGGAAACTGTCTAAACACAGGAATACTAAAGAGCACTAGCTAACATCAAACACGAAAACAACACTTGTCAATCCCCCACACCCCAACAAAGCAAATTAAATAAATCAACACTTAAGCATCAAACTCGAAAACACAGAAACATGATGACTAGCATGATCTCATCACCCATAATGCCTTGAGGATGAAAAGATAAAACAGAGAGACACCCAAATGAGAAAGGATCCATGAAATGGTAAAAAAAACATAAGGCACATTGTGATTGCATGAAACAAAAAGAAACACTAAGGATAGCAACATCAAAATCAAACTCACCCTAAGCGAAGCAACCACAAAGAACCGAAAAGTGTCCAACTCCCATGAACTCAGCAGATACTAAGATAAACAGAGAAGCAAGAAAAATAAGCAAACCAACAGATCTTGCGGGTGCAATAAACCAGATAAATGACAATTCAATTCAATAGGAAAAGAACTCTAGAAACCATTTGATCATTATCTTGAAAGGACCTCAATCGAAAATTGGCTCCTTGTTACCATGAAATTTTAAATTTGCAACAGTAGACCCAAATTCTTGGAGAATTTGGCTGTGTTGGTAACAATAAGATCCAATCATTACACAACTAACCACTATCTTTGTAGTATTGAGATATTCTTCCATGCAAATTATCATTTTTTGGAGCTTGAACCTTCACATCAAGATCCTTTCAACACCGACAAATGTTTTTGTTCTCCATGATATTTCATTCCCAATTGTTCCAACTCCTCTCATTCACTATATGGATTCTATTTGTTTGGGGGTCCATAATCACTACTGGTAGTCTACATGCACTCCATACTCTGGAAGATTGATTTTCTCATGGCTCATCTCACAAGCTGCAAATTGGTTTTGATCACCCATTGAAACGATGAGACATGGCCACATTATAGTCACATGGGCTAGTACAGTTCATTAAATATCTTAAGCAGTCACATGAGATAATTGTATATTCTTAAATGTTGTACATCTTTACTGTCTTGGAAGCTTCCTTCCTCAATTGTTTTTTTTTGTTTATAAAGGTAAAATGTATTGATAAAAGAGGAAATAATTACAAGCATCCCGAAATCTGTTTAAACGGGAAGACAGATTTAGGAAGAACAACTAAGCACCATAAGTTAGCAAACGAGGGCTATATACTGAAAATAATCAACTACAAGCCATAAAGCAACATATCACAGATTGCAGTGGCGACAACTAACTTATTGATAGCATGGTTACACTGTTCAAGTGTATTCTGCCTTGGACTGATCTATGTTTCCTTCATGACTAATTTTGATCCCTTTTATCTCTATTCGGTTTAGGTCTGATTCTCAATCTTTATTCAATAGATTTCCTTCAATGAGATATTGTTTACAATATCTTTACTTTAAATCTACAACTTTTTGTCATAACATCCTCAAACATTATCTCGCCTAATATGTTTAATTAACTCTATTGGTCTTGATAAGACCAATGAGAGTATTTATGTTTTCTACAAGAACGATTTTTCTCTATCAGATCTCTAAACAGCCTTTACATGTCTTAGAGATAGGAATAGATGTACAGACCTTCATCTCGGGTTCACACCGAATGGTAATAACCTGAGAACAATTATCTCAATGTTCATGGTTCTCATTAGAGTTCTTATTGATTTAATAACTTGTCGAGCTCCTCAGCCTGAATGCTTCACTTGGACATATCGATGAAAGATTTCTGATATTTGTCATTCTCCAATGTTTCACAACATTTCCCGGGTATTTTACATTTATCTCTGACTTCTATAGTCTTATAAAAGACAATAAAACGTATTTACACTCACACAGGAAACCATTTGGAGTTTTGGAGAAACATTCCAATTATATCTATATGGCCTCGGCAAAAGACAAAACTCTATCTATCAGACCCTGTCGTTCTCCTTAATTCTGTCTAAATTATGAAAATGTAGTTTTTTTTAAAGTTGCATCTGCAAACTTCTATACATCATTAAATGCACTCTAATCAATTTGACAAACTCAAATGTGCCCGGAAATACCCGATTATCACTGCAGGATTTTCACCACGTCCATCCTCAAGAAGATTCCTATAGGATTTCAAAACTTCTGAGAGTTCAATATAAACAACTACAAATTATTTGGATTCTTTCAACGCCGAGTCACACAGCTGTAGCCCATGATTTGAATAATCATAGTCGATGTGTAATTGTCAATTGGTCCCAATATTTGACTATTTCTAAATGAATTAAGATGACTTCTTACAGAACTATTTCGTGTATATCTAATAGGTCTTAGAATTCAACAGATCATAACCAATAGCTCCTTTATTTTAATCTTTTCCATAATATACCATCTTAGACTCAAGAGGAGAATGGACGCCTAAAAATAATCAAATTTTAATCCGTTTAAGATTTTTAATTGCCCCAAATGGATCTTATAACTGAATCAAAGATCAAACTGAGTCTCACAGACCAATCGAGACCAGAGAGAAACAATTGTCAGGAAACCTTTGTACTTCATTCCACCAAAACATCATGCAGGATAAAATCTGATTTAAAATTCAACAAATCTAAAACAATTAATACCAGTTTGAAGACAAGTCTTGCGCTTTGTATCTCACATTCCATGCAAGGCTACAAAGGTTTATTACGTTCCCAACAAATTATCAATCCCCCACTTGATGTTTGACTCCCATGCACAGGCCTATTATCAACTTTGCTTTATTTATCAAAAACTTATTCAAACACATTCAGACCGGTATTTGTTTCTTGCAGACCTCTGCGCATTTCTTGATAGATCTTCCATGTCGAAATAATCTTCTTATATTGATAAACCTTTGCATACAATCCCGTTATGCATAATATAAGGCCTCATTTTGCTTTTATCACTCATTCCTCTTCTTTTCTATTATTCAGGAAATAAATATACAGATTTCTGCCATATATGGCAGACTTTCAATTTTCTATTACAAATTAACCACACTATTCCTACTCCCAAGACTTGGTACGACTTATACTTGTGTATTTGCTTTATTTAACTCCTATTAACATGATAGGAGACATAACTCATCGTGCAAAATTAGTCTTGGATAAGGATGTTTCCAAGATTCTCTCAACTAATTTGGGTTATTCAAATAAGCTTGCTTTATTATAATCCTGCGTACCATGACTCACCCAAAGACTTCTAGAATAATAGACTTAAATACTCTTAATTGCTACTTATACCACAAGGGACTAAAACCCTCATATTTACAAAAAAACAACATTAATACTAGCATATATGATGCTCCTGCATCACTTATCCTGCAATTAAAGAAGAAAGAGAAATATATAGAAAGATATGTAGGGAAAGAGGGATCCATCATCTGCTTTGTTAATTATCCTGAATAATATAGTGTTCTTTTAATTGAAACTGCAATTGGGAGGACTACAGTGAGGTGGTCTCCCCTGTGCCATGTGGTCATCCATAATATAGTTAATCAAATCCTTGTTGGAACTGCATAGTATATGGCCGAATAGTAGGAACAAGCCTCTTGTTACGGTGGACCAAAGTGGTCTCAAAGCTACCACTACTGTTGGAACTTCTTCTGATGTTCCTTGCAGTGTGCAGGTTGGCTTCATGAAAATGAGCTCGATGATATTTTTGTAAAAAGGCGAGTAATTTTGCTATTCCAGATCCTAGAGTTATATATAAGTAAGATTATGGCCTCTTTTGGTTTTCAGCTAATAGAAATGAGCCAAACAACATATTCAACAAGGATGTGGTTAATATCTCCTTGATCAGAGATTCATACCCAGGAACTCCAGCCTACTTTCCAGATATTTAATGCATTAACCAACTCCTGATATATTTTGGCAATGTCAGACAAAGTGGGTTTGGGAGTTTTTCTTTCTTTTTTTAGGATCTTCGTTTAGTCTAGAAGCTTCTTATAAAATCATTGTGCACTATAAATACCTGATACAATAGAATGTAAAGAATATGTACAATTGCAGCAATCGCTCTTTGTTCTGTCTTTTTATTGTTGCAATTGTGCTCATATCACTATTTTTTACAAATACACAGAGTGTAAGGTAAGCTTCATACCTATGAAAGGGTAGGAATGTTTGTAATTAAACTCTGCTTTGATTTCTAAAATCATACAAAAAATCACATTAAATCAATGCATTATAATGTGTATATGTTTTTGTTATCTGTTGATTGCACATATTCATATTCAGATTATTAGAAGCTACAAATGTCTGATGCCTGTTTTCTTATTTTATGTAATGAGTAAAATTTGAATTATTTTGCAAAGTTTTATTGGTGTTGGGATTTTACCGGGGACCACTCATGATATAACGCTGTTGATTTTCTGTTTGGACTTGGGAGATACCATATATATATATATATATATATATATATATATATATATATATATTATGTCCAGGTTTGCTGATTGGTTAATCAAGCATTGATGA
The DNA here is from genome assembly GCA_037957365.1 of Torreya grandis. Lineage (NCBI taxonomy): Eukaryota > Viridiplantae > Streptophyta > Pinopsida > Cupressales > Taxaceae > Torreya > Torreya grandis. The sequence goes on from JARHVA010002050.1 coordinate 1,083,447, forward strand.
GGCCCATTGGTGTAATGAGTTCATTGTTTACTTTCTGATTCTCTGAATCAAAGTGATTAGTTTGCAAAGCACCATTTGATCTGAGACAATTACAAAGGAAAATTTAGTTTTTAGAAACAAAATGTGGCTGCAATCTTTGAATACAGAAAGAAAGAATGAAATAAATTACGTTAATTCCTATAATTGACCAATGTAGGTCAATGAGAGTCAACAAGTGCATCCAATTATAATAGCATGGGGAAGTCCAAAGAGATAAAGGTCCAGAATCAGACTACACACTAAGAACTAACTAGAATGCAAAAAACTATCTACCGGGGGTGAATCTTGAAAGGTACCCCTACACATACTTGGAGACATTAATGCGAATTAGTAACAATTAAAGAGAGGACAAAAATCAAAAATGTTACGAATATTAAAACTGGACATACAAAAGGAAGTCAGGTGCCACATACACCAATCAAGAAGAGAAAACAAATAGAGACCTTAGTTGGTGTTGTCCCAGGTCTAGATTACAATTAGAGGGGAATAGAAGTACCAACACTGTCATCAATCACAATATAAGAGCCAATACAAGACCTGATAATGCTGACAGGTGATAGACTTGGGCTAATAAAACCTAACTGGGCAATCTAATAAGAGAAGAGAACCCGTCTCTCAGAAACTCTCTTAGCATGAAAGCTTGGTGATCCCCAAAAGCACATAGAAAACTGTTAATTTGTGTCTGCCCAGGTCACTTGTACCGTGGGTATGGTGAGGTGGAAGGAGCTCCACCGTGTCTAAGCCGAAGAGCAACAGATCCACCGTGTCTGTCTCGCAAAATGGAAGGAGCTCCCCTGGTGGTCGCTCTAAAAGTGAGATGTGATATTGATCTATCAAAATCCATGTGACCAACTGCAGTGCCCAGCAGACACTTGGCACCCCAAATAAGCAGAGTAGTAGCAGAAAAACAGGTGATTAATCTAGTAGTCATCGGGGAGCCCTGTAGTGTCTGACGCCTGAGAGTGATCACTTCTTAAAGATATAGAGCCAAACATCTCTGGTTTGGAAAACAAAAAAAGGTAGCCAATGGTCCCTAAGATCCTGTTTACAGGCATGATATCTCCCTCGAATCTCATAGTAGATAGGACATCTAAGAACAAAGCCTTCCTCAGTTTTCATCCTCTAGAGAGAACAAAGGCAATAAATCCTATCACCCCTAGGAATATGGTAGTTTGTCTCAATATGTAACTAGGAAGAGCATCCCCTCAGCTAACCAATAGGGATCCTACGGCCATGACTCCAATAATGCAGGATATATTTGTGACGAACATCAACAATCTATAAAAAAATTCTCAACACAAAATGGCCATCTTAGAATGGAGAAGTTGGAGAGGGGAGACCCAAGTGACTTGAATATATTTCCGATAAATGTCCTCCCTAACAGCTCTTTTAATCACTCTCTTCCCAGGGAAAAGGTGATATGGACCATTCAAAGAGTATCGGAAGGGAGAGAAATTGTCAATAGAGAAGCCAATGGACTGAAGCAGCAACAAGTCTTTTACTACCAACATCGGCATCATCCAAGAGAACCCAATGAAGCGACCCACTCTTAATAGCAAAGTACTAAATACAAATATTTCATGCAAAAGCACCCATGGATTTGACCCTATGAAGATGGAATACAATCAAGAAAATGCTCTCAAGACAAAGAGGCTGGACCGCAAACTCAGCATATAAAATTCTCAAAGGGAAAGTCCATCTATGATTTACCTTTGGTTCAGGACGAGGGAGATTTGTGCAACTGGTTTAGCTCCAATGAAGATTCATTCGTTGAATGGATTTGCACTCCATCATGTTTAAGTATTGTTATTAGCATATAATAAAATATATGTTTTTCTGGCCGACTTGGTTATGTTTTTAATTCTTGTATTGTCAGCTTAGGTAGTGTGGTAATCGCAGTTTGGTTATGTACAGTTGGGTAACCAGTTGTGTCTTAAACAACAACTGTTGATATTATAAGTAGCAAGTTTAATGTCGAGCCACGGACACTGATGAGAGAGGTCCTGCCTATACCAAGCATTGTACTGTATACTACCTATGCAATAAAGATATTGTTCTCTCATATTCTTCTGCTATGTCACAAGGTTCACCGATTTTCCACCACGAAAATCGAAATTCTGGAATCTTTTCAGCTGCAAAAAAATTCGCTAGAAATTCATGCAGTTCGAGGTCAGATTTGGTCAAAAAATCTGGTTTGGAGGTGTGAAGACAGACCTGCGGTATGGCGAGGAGGAATAGGCCCTGCTTGACATCTCAGAATCCCTACATGACAACAGCGGACAGAGGCCCTGCAGCATGTGGACAGCAGGGGACGGGAGAGGTCAATGATGACAATTGCTTGGATGTGGACGGTAGCAGCAGGGTTGACGGCAACAGCAGGGTCCAGTTAGTGGAGAGAATAGATTTTTCCTAGAAATGGGGCTTTATATCCCTCGTACACTGCCTTAGAATTTCCAGCCACATAATATCTAGTCCATTCACTCCACATACTTAGGCTTGCCTTATCACTTGAAAGGCCACAATTAAACCCTTAAAAACAATAGATTGTTGGTAAAGAACACAGTACAGCTAAGCATTCACTGTTATAGCCATATAAGCTGCTTTCAAAAAAAGAATAATAATCTTCGATATGATGATGGCACGACTGAACTGAGATCAACTATTGTCATTAATCATATGGACTAAGTCTGAGAATCAGATTCTCTAATAAGGGCAATGAGCAACGGGCAACCAATAAAATTTCCTGGGTAGATGCGAGCAGGACCAGTTGATGAGGCGTAGGTTCATTACTTTGGCCAGCAGCAGGAGGGTCCAGTTAACGAGGCGAAGGTTTTGTTTTAAATTTTTTTATTTTATTTGTTATTGAGTTTTAATTTTTAACTATGTTTTCTTTTGTTTTCTTTTTATTTTATTTTACATTTTTATTTTTATTTTTATTTTTGTTATTTTTAATTTAGTTTTATTTTATTTTATGTTTTATTTATATTTAAAAATTTTGTTTTAAATCTTTTTATTTTTATTCTTTTATTTATTTTTATGACTTTTTAATTTTTTAATTTTTTATTTTACTTTTTATAATTATATTTTAAATATTTTTTATTTGTTTTTTTAATTTTTTATTTTAATATTTTTTGTGTTTTGAATTTAATGACAATTTTTTCCCCGAATTTAATCCAAACTCGAACTCGAACCGAATTTTATCCTTGTCGAACTTAAACTCGAACCTTGTGACTTAGTTCTTTTGTGTTATGTTCATTGTATGTGTTTGTAATTCTGCAAGTAGTTTTATTGGTAGTGTAGCATTTGTAAGTAAACAGGAGCCAGGTATTTTCTTCATTGTGGATGAGGTTTCAAGAAAGAAATGGTACAAAGTAAGAATCTTGAATCATTCAATCATTTTTTTTTAAAAATTAAAGCAGCTGGAGAAAAGCAGTTGCTAAAAGAGGATTGCAATTCTTAAAATAAATAACAGAAGAGAGTATATCTCCAAAAGGATAGGAGCAACATGGAAAACACAACACATGCTTCTCAACAGAATAGGATGGTAAAAATTTCCCGGACATGACAAAAATCCAAGGAAATCCACTTGCAAATTATTGGGTCCACTGCATGCACTTTGAACCCTGGTGAGAAGAGAACAAAGTTATATTAAAAATGTAGAAAGCATTTGCTTGTTGGCTATAATGATAAGACCAAGGATTTAAAGTTTATTGTCCCTATTACTAATTGTAATACAATAAGTAGGAATGTTGTCATGGATGAAAAGGCAGTATTTTGTTCAGTTGTTTCAAAAACTAATCATGATCGCAGATGCTGTCCAGAAAGTTACAGTGTGATAGGCATAGACTCTGATGAAACTAAAGATAAGATGTAAGAAATTGATTTGCAGAAGAGTCCGTAGTTTGATAGTGAAACAGATGCTTCAGAAGGAGTGAGTCAAAATGGCAAAAGAGAAAAGAGAGCCAAAATAGTTATTTACCATATTGGAGGGAGTCTGGGAGAACGAAGTACCACATGAAACATCCCAAAGTGGTAGATCATGGAGATAAGGTAAGCAAGTTGTTTCAAACGTTCAGTGTCTATTATGCTTTAATGTTTCATGTTGATGCATTTGCGCCACACACTTTCATGGTGGCCAGTAGAAACTGGAAAGGAGTTGGAAATGGCAATAATGCCAGAATATGATGCTCTTGTGAGAAAAGGGGCGTGGATTTTGGTAGAGTTACACCTGGAAAGTCATGCAATGGCTCCAGAATGTAGAAAGCATACACTTTGATTCTTGGTGAGAACATAACAAAGTTAGGTTCAAAATGTAGAAAGTATGTATGTTGGAAATAATGATCAGACCAAGGTTTGCAGGCTTCTTGTCCCTATTACTAATTGTAATATATTTAGTAGGAATGTTTTCATGGATGAAAGCAGAATTTTGTTCAGTTGTTTCAAATTCTAATCTTGATTGCAGGTGCTGTCCAGAAAATTGAAGTGTGATAGGAATAAAATCTCATCAAACTAAAGATAAAAGATCAAATAAATGAAACTTATTTGCAGGAGACTCCATAGTTTGATAGTGAAACAGATGCTTCAGGAGCAGTTAGTTAAGTTGGCGAAAGAGAAAAGAGAAAGCCAAAATAGTTATTTACCACATTGGAGGGAGTCTGGGAAAATGAAATACCGCAGGTCCGCATGAAACATCCTGAAGCGGTCAATCATGGAGATAAGGTAAGCAAGTAGTTTCACCTGTTCAGTGTGTCCATTATGATTTAATGTTTTGTATCACATTTGAGCCACACCCTTTCAAGCTGCCCAATGGAAAGGAGTTGCACATGGTAATTCCGGTAGAATATGATGCTCTCATGAGAAATGGGGCATGCGTTTTGGGAGAGCTACACCTGGAAAGTCATGCATTGGCTGAAAAAGGGTGTCTCAAATCAAAGCTCCTGGATTAATAAAAATTCAAATTAGTCACAAAGAAGTTTGAACTGAGGAAATAGACTGTGAGAAGACTTTTCCTCCTACAAACATGGTCACTATCGATACAGTTGTGGCCATAGAAGCACATTTAAAGTGGAAGATCGGAAAAATGCTTGTAAAGTGCCCTTTCCTTAATGGTGATTGGGGAAGAGGAATTGTTTGTGTAAAAACCAATGCGGGTTGGACTGAAAATGTCAAACTTGCTTCCACATCAATTCGGGAGAGCTACACCTGGAAAGTCACACATTGGATGAAAAAGGGTGTCTCAAATCAAAGCTCCTGGATTAATAAAAATTCAAATCAGTCACAAAGAAGTTTGAACTGAGGAAATAGACTGTGAGAAGACTTTTCCTCCTACAAACATGGTCACTATCGATACAGTTGTGGCCATAGAAGCACATTTAAAGTGGAAGATCTGAAAAATGCTTGTAAAGTGCCCTTTCCTTAATGGTGATTGGGGAAGAGGAATTGTTTGTGTAAAAACCAATGAGGGTTGGACTGAAAATGTCAAACTTGCTTCCACGTCAATTATGCTTGGGATAAAATTGTCAGCCAACATTGCCTCAAACCTATTACTGAGTCAATGTTTAGGCAGTTAGTTGGTAATTTGATTCATTTCACAGCTGCAAGGCCAGATATTTTAATTGTAGTTGGCTATGTACCCAACTTTATGACAGCACAAAAAACTAACAATTGGACTGCAGGAAAAAGGATCCTTAGATACTTTCAGAGAACAGTACATTTGGGAATTTTTCACTGTATAAGTATGATAATTCATTTGAATAGTTAGACAGATCTAGACTGGAGAGTTTTTTGTAATAACAGAAAACAACAGGTTATGTTATAAGTATGATAATTCATTTGAATAGTTAGACAGATCTAGACTGGAGAGTTTTCTGTAATAACAGAAAACAACAGGTTATGTCTTCAAACTAGGTAGAGATGCAGTCTCATTGCTTAGCAAAAAAACAATTATTTGTTCTTCTTTACTAACTTAAGAAGAGTATAAAGCAGGAGCAATTGCAGCTGAAAAGCAGTTCTATTATAAAAAATATTGGACGATTTACAGATAACAACAATTCAAGGCAACTGTGCTTTTATGACAATCAAATTGAACAAAGCTTGTCAAGAATCCAGTATATCATTATAGCATAGAACATTTTAATCACCGTTATATCAGACAACTTGATGAAGTAAAGTAAATTGATCTCTAACATTGGGCGACACATTATCAGACTGCAAACACACTCAACAAACAACTTTAGAGTAGACAATAATGAAGCTTGGCAACAAGTTTGATGTTTTGACCTTTTTCTAATATGATCATGAAGTGGGGGTGTTAGATTTTGAACTATGTAGTTAACTGTTAGGACCATAGATCAAAATCTCAACAAATATCACCGAGATCTCGCCATTTCTCGCAAGCAGCCCACAGAACGAGATATCAGGCAGAAAATCGTGAGACAAAATCCAATGATTTCTCAGCGATTTTTGCAGAATAATATCAGCGATTACTCAGCAAAAATCGCCCAAAAATCGTAGTTGACTCCCCTGCGGCCTTTTATAACAAAAAATGTGAAAAAGTGATATGGTTTTATCATTTTTGCTAAGAATTTTTCCCTGCTGCAGTTTGACAACTCAGGGTTACACTATATACTGCAGTTTGGCAAGATTTGAATCAGGGTTACACTATATACTGCACTGCTCACTCCTATTATATCATCAATACTGAATACTGAATCAAGTTTTACAACTTTACACTATCTACCGAATATAGTCATTGATATTCTGAGTCCCAACTCACATTGAATAATCCTAGCGGCTGGTTCTATTTAAGGCCCTAGCATCAAGGAGTCAAGGTCATTTTAAACCCAGCAATTCAGCAATTATATTTGACATTTGTACATCAGCGATTCAGGGTCTGGACTCTATCCACTGTTTGTCAGAGCCTGCAGCATACAGTATGCAGCAGAAATAGGTATTTGTTTTTATTTTTCAATTTTCATTATGTTTCTAGTTTCTAATATGAAATTTGAATCATGATCATTGAAATTTGATATCTAGATTCTACTTTATCTTCTCCTTCCTTTGATTAGCAGTTATATTTAGATCCTAAAATATATTATTTTTATATAGGGTTTAAGTTTGTTGTTTAAGAATGGCATCGACATCCGGTTCCGCAATCCATCATAAGCCTAAGTCTACTGACCCTTTTTAGAAGCATTGTGAACCGGTGGCAGAGAGCAATTATGTAATATGTAACTATTGTGAGATGAAGATGAGTGGAGGTGTTTCTGGCCTGAAAAACCATATCGCACAACTATCATGGAACAATGAAGTGTTGTGCACACAATCACCAATTGAGGCTTAGAGAGAAATGGTTGCTTGCCTTGTAGCTTATGCAGAAAAAAATAGAAAAATTGATGCACTTGCAGTCCTAATGAATAGGAGGGCGGCGAGAGATGATTGTGAGATTGAGGCCTCTTTTATTCTGCCAATTCCAAAAGGTCAGGGTTCAGAACGAAGCTCATCCACTGAAGATAGTTTAGCTACTTTTTTGTTCTTAGAAGTAGCCCTAGGTCACAACCTTCGTTAGAAGGTACCACTTGAAACTGAGAACTACAAAATGAAGCAAGGATAGTTGCAGCAAACTTTTGGTACTACAACAACATTCCTTTCAATGTGACAAAATGTCCATATTGGGAGAATTTGATCAATGCATTAATTATTGCCAAGAAGGGGTTCAAGGCTCCTCATGATTTGAGTGGCCCATTGTTGGAGGATTTTGTGAAACATATAAAAGCTCTTGTAGAAGACCAAAAGAAAATATGGCTGAAAAAGGGGTGCACGATTTTATCTGATGGGTAGGTAGACAGATGAAAAAAACCGCACGCTGATTAACTTTTCAGTGGCTTCAAATGGGCAGTTGGTCTTGTAGAAGTCAATTGATGCCTCTCATCAAGTAAAAAATGCAAAAACTTTGTGTGACATGCCAGAGACGTGATGACGAAAGTAGATGTGCAAAATATTATTCAAGTTGTGATATGCAAAGCAGCCGCATATGTAGCAACAAACAGACTTCTTGAGAAGAAGCACCCTACACTTTTGTGGACCCCTTAGGTGGTCCATTGCATTGATCTCCTGTTCGAGGACATAGGAAAAATCTCATGGGTGAAGAGTGTGGTTAAAGAGGCAAAAAATATCACCAAGTTCATCTACAATCACACTTAGGTGCTACATTTGATGAGAGAACACACCAATATAAAAGAGCTTATGTGATCAGGAGTCATACGATTCGCCACAAAATTTCTCACATTGCAGAGCATTGTAGCCTCACTAACATCCTTTAAGCAAATGTTTGTGAGTCACCGGTGGTTGGAGTCTTCCTATGCTAAGAAGGTCATGGGGGAAAGGGTCGTGAAGACCATTTTTTATGATATGTTTGCAAAGCGCATGGAGAAAATAATTAAGGTAACCTTAAACTTAAATTTTTTAATTTATAATTTATTTGTTATAAAAAAAATTCTTAATTTTCATTCTAAATTTGTATATTATTTTGTTTTAGCTATCATAGCCTATCATTTGAGTTCTACGGTTGGTGGATGGGGAGAAAAACCCAATGGGTTATTTGTACGAAGCCAAGGATGTGGCCAAGGAGGCCATGGCCAAATGTTATGGGCAAAATCAAATAAAATATGAACCCTTATAGCGCATAATTGATCAAAGATGGAACAAAACGCCCTGCCAACATATACATGCAACAACCTACTACTTAAATCCTACGTTTTTCTATTCTAATTCATTTAAGGTTAATGAAAATATTATGGATGGCTTCAATACATACATAGAGAGAACGATCTTTGGTGATGAGACTAGAGATGCAATTATTGAAGAGTTGCAGATTTACAAGAATGCAACAGGAAGACTCTTTTCTTTGGCTTTGTGCATTAAAAGAAAAAACATCTCTCATCCAGGTAAAAACAAATTGAATCATTTATTTTTTCTCTCTAGTCTTGTTACTCGTAGTCTATAGATACTAGTAGTAGACTTCTTTAATTTATTAAAGCCTAGTTGACTTACAAAATTATAAATCTCTTATTTGCAAATGTGTGGTGAGAAGATTATGGTGCAAAAACACCAAATCGTCAAAGGCTAGCCATCCGCATTTTGTGTCAACCGTGTAGCTCTTCTAGGTGTGAACGGAATTGAAACATGTCTAAAGTTGTTCACACAAAGAAGCGCAATAAGTTGACAACACAATGCCTCAATGACCTTGTAAATTGTGCAATACAATCTTCGTCTTCACATGAGACAAGTGGAGAGGCTAGAGAAATATGATGCTATTGACTTGGATGAGATCAATCCATATGTTGATTAGATCATTGATGATGCAGAGCTCATGTTTACAACGAAGGAGATCACAAATTTGGAGAGAGAGGCAAAAAAAGCAATAGCATTCGGGGCAGCAGAGGCATCAGGAGGGGTAGGTGAGGATCCAAATAATATATTTGCTAGCAATGTTGGCATTGAAGAGGAGGAATTTTTACCTTCCACTTCCATGAGGCAGCCACAACAAACGTATTCTAGGCATTAGAGATGAAATGTAATATGTATATTTAGTATTTCATGACTCTATGAGCATTGCAGTTTGTAACTTTGTAGTTTGTAGTTTGTACTTTTTTTTGGTCAAAAATTAATAAAAATACACTTATGGCATTCTCTACATTCATTTCTCTCGTCATTTAACAATGTTTTACATTTAATTCAAGTTTATTTTATGAATTTATGTGTTTTTTAAAGTGATGATAAAATTGTCGAGCAATTGCCAAGAAATTGCCACGTCCTGAGTCTCAGTTCAAATTTTGCCCTGCCGTCGAGAATGAGATTTTGAACATGGTTAGGACATTATAATAATTTGAATAACACTTCCCCTGGGCATAGACAGCATTATAAAAGTAACCAATAGTCCAATTTGTCAATAATTAAACCAAAAGAAAAACTTCAATTAAACTAACTCATAGCAGCAGCAGCATATGATGAAACTTTGATTATGTTCATCCCCACAGAGAGAGAAGCTACGACGTCTTGAACAACACATCCCCAGGTCAAAAAGCAGAAGTATAGGATTAGCGTTCTAACAGTTCAGGAACATTTTTCTCCAACCTTGCAGAGATTGCATCAGTGTATGAATGGCCATAGAAGTGAGTGGTAAAGACAAGGCAGGAATTTCAAGAACTGGTGGCATGAATATTAACAACATTAAAAGAATACCTCACCATTCAGACTCTTCATTACGTTCATTATTCACAACTCCATTTGAGGAATTACAGGAAAGAAACCCAAATAATCATCATTTGTGCATGCCAAAAAAATCCAAACATCACAGTCAACCATTCCTGATTTCATTGATAAAATATATTCTGTAATATTCACCTTGATATGAGCGAAGATCAGGCCTCAGTTGATGAGCTCTCCTAAAGGCCATTACAGCTGCCTCTGCTCGATTCAATGATAACAGTAGGTTTCCCTGGAATGTTTTTGATACCATTAATAAATAATTAAGAATGAATCAAAAGAAAAGAAACAATTTTAAACATAGACATATGATAAAAGTTTACCTTGATAATATAACCTGGTACATGTCTTTCATCAACCCGCACACTCTGACCAGCAAAAATGAAGATAGTAAATGACACGTCATTAACACATAATTTAACGACATACTGCCAAAACATATCAGAGGAAAATATAGTGAAAAACACCTTTTCAGCATATGTCAAAGCCCGAAACTTATCATCTCGCCTGTCCCAGTAAGCAGCTGATGCAACCCAAACTTCTGGCCTGTTAGGATCAGTGAGCAACAGGTCATTCAACAGCCTATTCAGTTCAGAAGGGTCTGACCTTGTCCGCAAAAGCATTGCATACTCATCCATGCCTGTTACATTGTATGGATCAAGAGATCGAGCCTGTGAAAACAAAAACAACTAAAACCAGATTAGTAAGCAAGAGCTACAAAGAAAACATACAACAAACCAAGAACAAAATACCTTTTCAAAGTTCAGGAGTGCCTCATCATTCCTTCCAACAGCTACTTCTGCCTGCACATTCCATATTGGTATGATAAACATAGTATTAGGACAAGTCACACCTATTTTATATTATCTTCAACTAGTTTATAGTAATATCCTTTATATGAATAACTCTATGATCACGCATACAGAAATGTTAAAAGCACAAGATATGCCCTTCCAAAGAATATAATTGAAATCAGATTAGCATAATTTCTATGTATGATTTACAAGCGATACCAGTGTATTAAAAAATGTGGGTACCCACGAAAACTCTTTTCTTTCTGGCAGGAAGGGTGGACGGCCAGTTAACCACTGGCCAGTTACCAGGCCAAAAACTGCGGGTTTCAAGTGCCGGTTACCCACCGAAAACCGCGGTTTTTGGCCTGGTAACCGGCCAAAAACCGTAGTTGTGCCATAGTGATGTTATACCATTGTGTGCCGCTTTTTGCAAATGGTCTGTGTGCACAGCATAAAAGACATACATACCCTCGTGGGTTTTGCCTAAGCTATGCTCAGATAAAAAACTACTATAAAGGATACGTATATGTCAAGTTTACCCTAATTATAATTGCATTTGAAAATGTGTATTGCCCACACAGCATTACATAGTCAGCAACCTCCTATACTCAGTAGCCTTGCAATAGCATAAAAGAAACTATTGTGTGAGATGGCCCTTAACTAGTAAGTTTGTAGCTACATCATTCAATGTTCTTCAACAATATAATTACCAGTCTTGCTCTCTGCAGTCGGAGTCTTCATAGTGGTCCTCATTATCAATGCAATTTTACCATAGCTTTAATGATAGTGGTGGTGCTATTTATGGTGGATGTAGAAGTACTTGGTTTTTAATATGTCTTTGGTGCCAACTTAAACTGTATTTTATGAATTGATATATTTTTTTTTAAGTAGCGATAAAAGTACTGAGTAATTGCCAAGTACCGAGTATGGGTCACAATTTTTGGTTGCCGAGTAACCGCAGTTCCCGTTTTTTTATACTATGAGTGATACAAATTTTAACTACCATATATGACACACATACAATAACTATTAACATGATATCCTACATCGTGACATCCTTGGTACACAAAGGGCCCAGTCCCCAGGCAAGGGTTTTTAATATTTATGCTCTGCCCATGTGCCTTGAGACCACCATTATCACAGGCCATGCAAGCCTGTATCCAGCAGTTCCCACGGTGATTTGAATTTGGCTCTTCAATGTGGTGACGCTCAGCCTCTATTGCCCAGTCACACCTCCTGTACATGCTATAACTTGTGTATTAAATAAATTATATCAGCATAAAAATCCCATTAGGAAAGCATATCCAATGAATAATAATGTTTGAATGAAGCCCTCAGGATTATAGGTTTGAAGGAGCATAAATAAACAATTAAAAGATTAATTGGATTGAGAAGGCTAAATTGATTACACTAGATCTCAAATGGCTGGAACATTACACTTTTTAGCAGTTCAGAGCTCTAATAAACAATTTGCTGGATTCAGATGTTGAAGGAAACTCTTAATTGGAGGTAAATTCTAAAAGGAGGGGTGGCTGTCATAATTGGAGTTTAAACCTGATGTTCAAGACATCATCTCTCTCTCAGGATCGGTCAGATGTCTCTCTTTTAGGTTTTCTTATTGAGTTGAATATGATGACAGATTTATTTGCCAGTATAGGAGATTGGTGTTCTGATAGCCTAGGTGATGCTTTATTTGATTCCAAGAAGAATATATATTTAATTCTGCATATGGTTATTAAATATGATAGCAAAATGTGTGGATAAATCATCGAAGGTATGTAAGGTAACAATGATTTTGATTATGACTAAGGTTTAAAGATTGTATTTACAGCTCGATATCCTCTGAACTGATAGTTTACAATGTGAAAAAACTGAAAGTAATCGTGGCAGGTCAAATCATTGCTATTATTATCAGAAGTGGGATAATGCCTTTGAGTCTATTCAACACAGTAGCCTTTGCTAAAGTTATTATGTTTCTTTTGAGAGATTTGGGGGGGATTTTGAGCAATATAATGCAATGTGGCAACTATCTTGGGCTTCTGTCACCTTCTTTTTAGATTTTACTTAAATTTATTTGGGTGTTTTGTCAAAACCTATCTCAGTAATCAATTCTGTTTGTGACTGGGGATTCAGTATGAGAATTGGATGTCAAATGGCTGGCTACAGTTGAATTTTCCACTCCCTCCTCTCATAACCATGGCTTCAGGTGCTATCTTGTTTCTGTCTGGATGGTATTTTCTTCTGCGCTTTCCCCCCTCCTGTGCTTTCTTAAGTATTGTGGGCCTCTTCTTCCTAAGCGTCATTTGCTTTTTCAGTGAGGTAATTTATGCTGGGGTGTGCTCTATCTTCTTGTATTTTCTGGAAGTTTTTGCTTGGGATTTGTCACTGCTCCACATTTAAGGCTCATCTGGAATGACAGTTCCATACCAGATTCAGATGCAGCTAGAACCTGCCGAAGTGTTCATATCATGGATCGTATCCTTGCCACAGAAGTGTTGGTGGCTGATATTTGGTCAACTTAACGTGTAATAGTGGAGATGATGGCTCACCTGCATGCTCATGGATGTTCCTGAAAGACTTACAGCACAAACAGGCGGGTAACAAAAAATCTGTTAATATCCCTGCATGCAAGCCTCTTGATTAGTTACAGTTAGGACTTAGAATCCAAAATCCAGTTTGGTATTCAGTTAATATGGTTATAGATGGCCAATTAGAGTATGTTTTATGCTAGGTATATCTCTAGCAGTAGGTTGTATCTGAGCATTGGCTCATTTCGGTTTATCATAAAAGTTTATTATCAGTTTTATAGAAAGATGGGAGTAATTTGATATTTTAAGACGATCCCCATGAATAGATGCCTGTGTATATACAAAAACAAAAGTAATGCACCATGACCAAAGGAGGTAAACAAATCAATAATAAACATGTGAGATGGGAAGCTGATTTTTATATACAGATAAAGTGGATTTAATAGCTTACATTGGTCAAATGACATTTGCAGCTTTGCATTATGCTGGTAGCTTAGGCATAAGAATATGGTACAGTCCTTCCATGTAATGGTTTATGTCATTACCCATGGTCAGACAGAACACTGTTTATGGCCATGTTGATATGAATGCATGAACTTTAATTTTGAATATATGACATAGGCAGAGCATATCTCTGTGCACCACAACAAAGTTGGGGATGTTCCATAAACTTGGATAATGGGAAGCAAAGAGTTGGCCAAATTGGCATGAACCCTATTGTAACTGTACCCTTGACCTAAAAAAGCTTTTGAATCATGATGTGCATATGCTTTGTACCTGAAATGATATATGCTTTGTACCTGAAAGGCTGAATGGATATAGGGAAATGCGTTCAAACAATTGTAAGCTACTCAAAATGGATGAGGATAACATTTTAACTTCACCAACTTGCCAAAGGAAAAGAAAGCAATTGACTGCCAATGGATCTACATCTTCTTTGTACTTTGATTGATAGATCTATTTCTAGCCAATGTCTTTCTCACAAATATTTTGACATTTATGTCTCTGTGAATTTGTACATTTTAATTTTACATATCTTGATTATCTAATAAGCAAAAGAGGCATACGCAATCTTTAATATGAATATAGTTACTGCAACTACTCTCAAAAAAATGAGTCAGAAGCAATCTTTTTCTTCTATCTGGTATATTGTCAACTGGTCGTTTAAGTTGTCAAGCTTCCTTAACATTTAGTCATATTTAACAATCATAGAAACGGATTGAACAGACAACGGTACACATTAAATACGTGCAAGTTCCCTATGCAAGTTTAATGTACACACCTTTGCTGTTTCAAGCAATATATGGAGATTGTTGGGAAAGCGCTGTGAAAGATTATTGAAATGCTCTGAGATACCTAGTTTAGGTGTAACAAATAGTATTGAGAAAAATATGGTCTACAGTAGAGCAAAGCAAAGAAAAAAGAATAAATCGATTTTTAATCAATTGATATTTGGACATTGAGTACCAATTTTTGGCTATTCTTCCATCTAAAGCATACCTTTATGATCTTGTGAAATAACAGCACATTGGGCCTCAGCATAACGCTGCATACAAAAGGATGGAAACAGTTAGTAATTACATGAATTCACAGTCAATTGAAGAAAAATCCAAACACAGTTAGAATACAGAATTCCCAAATACAATATGCAATTTTATCAGTGGTGAACCACAATGAAGTTAAATCGACTCAATTACACAAAAGAAGCTTGTAAGGACAAAACACACAAATAGTCTAAACAGTTCCTGCGTTTGTACAGACGTTATACATTTAAACAACAAAACAGATTCTTTGCTAAGACAACACTAAAGAATATCATAAAACAAAATAACATAAAACATAAGCTATGGCATTCTACTGAAAGGTCTCCGGAAAATGAGAGCTATTGACTTGAAAAATGCAATCCTCCCGTGCTATATGCTAACCCTCGTAATGTGAAATTAGTTTCTTACTAATAGTGCTCAAATTTTAAAATGTATGACAAGGACCTTCAAAAAATGCATTTCGTAGCATAACTCACATAAAATATCTTAGTTCATAAATAAACTGGGCCTTTGAATACCCCGTGAACCATTTCTCTAGGCCATAACCAAACTAATGGTGATCGAATAAATAAACTTTCAGAGAAAGAGAATTATAAATGCAAATAATTCTGTTTTCAGGAGCTTCAACTTGCAAAACATCTCAAGCTCAACTAATTTTAATACTAGGGTATATCCATATAAGAAAAAGAAATCCCAAACAAAACTATATTCAAAAGGCTAGAGGGAAACACCGTAAAGGAAAAGAGTTAAAAAGTTAAGAGAATAAATTTTGAGAGAGTGCGATATCAAAAAATATCCTGAAGAGATCTTACATGCAACCACCGCACATATTCAAGTTCAGATGGAGGTCTCCCACTTTTGCTTTGTGCCTGGAAATCACACACAATGAAATCCCATCAACTCATCCAACTAATGAAGGAAGCCACATCATAGGGTCATAATGGGCTTATTGTTTCCAACTCAACAATCTTATCACAATAGGATAAATCATAAAATGCATGTATTCACTATTAGAGTAGATTTTCACTTGTTATATCAATAATTGAATGTTAGCTTCATGTCCTTCTAATTGTAGCCATTCTACAGACCAATGTGAATACATTCGTTATTCAATATCCATTTCCTACAAATCAGAAAAAATGTTTCATTTACACAAATCATCTAGATCCACAGGTCTCCATTGAATTTGGATTTGCTATAAAAAAAATTAGAAGTCCATGGAAGACTAAAAAATGCCCAATCAAACCAACAAATAACAAATGTTAAGCACAAAAGGTGTGTGTACAGATAATAGCCCACCAAGCAACCACAAGTGATGATGCCCTGCCGAAAAATGTGGGGTATGCACAAGCATGCAAATGCAGATCCCTGAGGAACATCAATCGAAAACTCTCCAATAGAATCATCCTGTAGTACAAGGATGCATTAGCTGATAAGGTTTCCAGTAGCAATTCTCCTATCCCAAAGGATAAATCCCATGCAGTAAAGAAGATGGCAAATACAATGTTGTCTCTCCCTAAAGGTAGCATCCTAATTAAAATGGATATGCTAGAGTGTGTCCTAGTAGGGATAACTTTGACCTTGACATAATGCTCCACCATTATTGTTAGCGTCTTAACTAAAATGGATATAATATAATGGCTACAGATCATTTTTAATTATTTATGATAAATTACTTACAAACCAAACAAAAAGTTGAGGTTTAAAGCATTTCAAACTCACCAATATCCTAGTCAATAATATCCAACAGATTTTTGTTTACATTAGTCATTTGAAACCAATAAATTTGTAATTTTTCACCTAGACTATGCTTCCTTCCAAAGTGACAACCAGAAACATTGCTTTCTTTTGGAAATGTAATTACATCCATGTCACAAATGACCAGAAGCTAAACACATGCACAATCTTTATGTATATGAAAATGTATACAAACACATATATGACTGAATTATGTGTATGTATATGTATGCAAATATGCATATAAACATGTACAAGTATATGTAAACATGTCCTTGACAAACCCCAGTATCCAAGTTATACAAGTTTATCCTTAATAATTTCTTTCCTTAATATGAATTTCACTGAACAAGTATGACTTCCAATTATACTCTTCAATGCTACTCTACTCGTTGTGAAGATGTCAAACCATCTAGGCTCTAGCTCCTTGAAAGTGCATAATCACAAAAATATCCTATTAACTCTCAATTAGCTAATTATCTAACCAAATTACATTAAATGTTACTATATTTATATGCTATCCGATGGGGATCGATGGATGTAACTTGAACCCCCGGCCGCCCCCCCCCCCAACTCTAAATCTACCATGTGTCGTGACAAGGTCACCATTCATCTTCCTCTACGAGTCTGATTAAGATGTTGGAGGAGCTTCGGCAACACCACTAGTCTTTCGTGCAACACAGGTGCAACTTCTGCCTTGGCAATTTTGTTTCCTTGGGCAAGTGACAATTGTGAAGAGTTTATATATAAATGGGGGCAAGGCATTGTGTTCCCAATCCTATGCATCTTGCATCACTGGTGAAGTAAGGTATTTCCCAATGACATGATATTTGGAAATGTATATCACCAAGGTGTTCTCTAATGGCATGTTTGTCATCGACATTCATCGCATCTTATAACAACTGGTGTTTCTGCACAAACTTCTTTAGCTTAAGACACAACCTCATTCTAGTAAAAGCCTTTACCTCGGCACAAAATGTTGGTAACACAACTCTGATACCTTTTCTAGCACTGCCAAAGTGTGTGTTACTTATAACCATAGTTCCACGGCGTTTCGAGACGGGGGGACACGGGGATGGGTTTCCAGGACGGGGGGACAGGGGGCCTAAGTTTGGGGATGGCGGTAGGTGGGCAGCAGGGGAGCAGTGCTGAAATACATATAGTACTTGAAAAATTAGTTATAAAAAGATGTATAAGGATTAAGTATATTGCATTGAACATCAAAAATTTAACATTGTGATTTAATCGTTTAAGTTTCAAGTTTGATCCATTGAACAATGAACATTAACAATTTAACTTTGAACATTAAACAATAAACATTGATGATTGAACATTGAATTTTCAAAATTTCATAATGATGATTCATGATTATAATCAAATATCAACAATGTTCAAAAACAAAATAGTGAAATAGTGAAATACTAAAAGTAAATAGTAAATACAAATGGCTCAATGAGTCAATGGTTAATCATACCCAATGTGGAACTCCTCATCACTAGAACTACTAGACTCCACACGCTTAAGCTCCAAGCTAATACCAACCAGCCCTGTCTGTGTAGCATCAACATCAATCTGTGCTGGCTCCTCTGACTCTACATGCCATTTGGCTGTTGGACTCCTTGTACACAAGTGCGTTACTGTCAATGAGACGCAAGGCACTATGTAAAACCACAAGATTAGGGTAGAAAGCATAAAAATCCAAAAAAAAAAACAAAAATTTTAAAATGACAATTTATGGCTTTGGTTTGCGCAGGGGATGCCTAGACGTCCCCCTGACATCCTCGCGTCCCCAGGACGTCCCCGTCCCCAAAATGCGAGGTTTTTCGGGGGGGACGCATCCCCTTGGAACAATGCTTATAACTTTACTAGGTCTCAAAGCCTAAAATTTAAAGTTCGGTTTACTATCCAAAGAAAAGGAAACATCCAAAATGAAATCAAAGCTCCACTAAGACATCCACTTTAGGAATTTATTTCCAAGAATATACAAGTAAAATCAATTTAGTTCATTAAGATTTTTGATGGAGGAAGATGTATTATCATTGTTTGAGAATGGGTCCTCTTAAATGTTTGCAATTGCTTAAGGTAAAACCGAGGCAAATATTGCACAAATTCACCCTTTGCTTCATGGTAACTAGATTTGAAGGATACATTGACATAAGAAAAGGCTAACTCTGTGTGTATGTGCAAGTGTGTTTGTGAATGTGAACATGCATGTCTTGTGTGTTTGTGCACGCAAGTGCATGTGTGTGGATGGGTGAGTGCACCTGCAAGTGTGGGCATGTGTGTGTGGGGGATAGGTGATTGCACTTGCACATGTGTGGATGGGTTATTGCACATCTTCATCATAACTTCGATTACCATGCACCATCATGAGTTGGTTAGAATTCTGCTATGATTTGTTCTAGTGGTCAACTTTGCCATTAGCTTAAAGAGACATGACAACTTTAAAATACAATACCAACACATAGAGCTATGACATTTATTTCCTTGTTTTATTACCTCCTAGATATTGAAATACAAGTTTCCATGATCAATTGCAACATCACATGCCTATAGGCTATATCAATGAGGATTCGAAGTGTTCAATAAACCCTTCAAAAAATCTTATAATTTTCCAATACTAGTTGGCACTACCTATAGTTTAGGCATGTACACATAAAAATGAACCTGACCAAAGTTTGTATTATGAACCAGGAAACAGCCATACAAGCCCATTTGAGAATCTTGAGGCCTGACATTGAAGGAAGCTGAATGTCATATTATATCATCAAAACAGTAAATGAAAACCCTTGATTGGAAAGGAACGATATTGAATATGAAAATATTTTAATTCTTAAATATTTGGTTGTTTTGTTTGAATATGAAAATAATTTTTTCATTATCAAGCGTTGGAAATGAGCATGTAAATATCTTCTCGACTGTTGAGACTCTCTTCTATTCAGAAATAAAAACAAAGGCTAAGAATTCTTTATTCTTGTAGGAGCTTCTCTCATTGGACAACATGTGTGTTATACACTATGTTGTTTTGGTACAGCTATGGATATGTTTCGGGTATGCAAAAACGCAATTTTTCAAAAACCTTGATTTGGAAACGCCGTGGGTACGTCCGTACATTTTATTAATATATATATATATATATATATATATATATATATATATAAACAATGCATGTTACTCATTTTTTTAGTAAAACACTTGAAAATACATAGTATGAAAATATTTGTCTATAAAAGATAAACCACTTAATATATAGTATTCATTCATTCATTACTTCAAAGACAAAATGTACATTCAAATCTAGAATAAATCACCTAGATTGCCCTCAAAATCGTGAATGCCACTCCCAGTATTTTTCAACTTTATCATTTATTGACGCTTTCTCTCACAGGATCTTGTCGGTGCATTTCTCCCAAAGTGTATGCCTTGAAGGGTACATAGGGAATGGGGTGGGATTGGCTTGTGGGACTTTGCGAGAGATATTTTCATGCTATTCTATCATACCCGCATCCTTTCATGCAACCTTCATACCTCCTATGATGTCTCCTTGAAATCTTGAAACCCTGAAATATGGCTAAGTCTGAAACCTTGAAACCCTGGAATCTAACTAAGTCTGAATATGATAGGATCCTCCAAAACCTAGAATTTGCAGTATTTCTCCCAGAGTGTATGCCTTAAGGGGTGCACAGGGAATGGGGTGGGATTGGCTTGTGGGACTTTGCAAGAGATGTTCTCATGCTATTCTATCATACCCACATCCCTTCATGCAACCTTCATACCTCCTATGATGTCTCCTTGAAATCTTGAAACCCTGAAATATGGCTAAGTCTGAAACCTTGAAACCCTGGAATCCGACTACATCTGAATATTATAGGATCCTCCAAAGCCTAGAATTTGCAGTATAGCTCCTAGAGGTCCGAAACCACTCTCAAACATCCTGAAAGTATATAAATAAAATATAACTTAAAGTAAATAGGGACATCTAGTTTCTTAAACATTTATTTTATTTATATATTGTTTGGTTCAAGCTGGTTTTACATTTTTTTAAATTTTTTGTTGACTTCGACTTTTTTTTCCTGCCAGAATCCCTTGGAAACACCCAGGAAATGCCCGAAAACACCTCAGAAACGTCCCAGATGTTTCTGGTACGTTTTCAAGCGTTTCCAGTACGTTTCCAGGAGGCACCTAGAGCGTTTCCATACCGGAAATGTTTCCAAGGGGGAAATGTTGGGGGGTGGCGTTTCCTGCAACACAAATTATACAAAAACAATAAAGTCCCACCTACCATAAAATTATGCATACTACCTTCAGAATTATCTACAAAACCTATGAAAACTTAAAGAGAATGAATTGCAATCAAGAATATATGAGGAATCAATCCACTTCAAGCTACTAGAAAAATTGTTTTCCTTAGCTCATTGCCTTTTATTTAAATGTTTCATTTATAGTTTACTTGCTTTTACAGAAGTTGCATTTGAAAAGCTACAAAAAACTAGGAACGATACCATCTATAAATTTTATACTACAATATAGAGGTGTCAGTTATGTCCAATTTTGCCTGGCACAAAATAAATAATCTACTTCCATAAATGTATCTCTTTTTTCTGTAGATTGTCAATAAAAAGAAATATAGCATCTAAGCAAACCTGAGGTAAAACAGATTGTATTTCCTTCAAAGATACTCCCATATCAGCTAGGGCCACAATTGCTTCTAGTGTGTAAGGACACTGCCTGCAAAAAATACAAAATAAGCATAAAAATTTGAAATACACCCCATAAAGGATCAGCCCCATTTAAAAAACCAAGATGTTCCAAGCAAGATGATGTAACAACCAAAGGAAATACACTAAACATTTTATAGAAGCACTCTAAAACAATCAACATAAAACAAATTCATCAAATGAAGTTTATCGCTGATAAATTGGAAATGCATACCGCTTCGCATTTTAAAGCTAAGCTCGCACCTAAAACCAATATTGTACCAGAGCAAATAAAAGAATCATACAGTTAAACACTGATTCTCCAAAAAGCCAAAACAATAGTGTGCCAAAGCAAATAAAATGTATGTTGTTGAACGGCCATTAAACACTTATTCTCCAAAAGGCCAAAAACAATAGTGCGCCAAAGCAAATAAAATGTATGTTGTTGAACACCGTTAAACACTTGTTCTCCAAAAAGCCAAAACCAATAGTGTGCCAAAGAACATAAAATGTACATTGTTAAACACCAATTTTCCAACAAAATGGCGATGAGAAATGATTTGAGTATGAAAAAACTAAGGAGGCCTCAAAATTTTATCTTGTGAGCATTGCCCAAAGGACAGTACCTATAGGAACATGCCATAAAACAAATCAAACTTCCCATACAGCCTCTTTGCAAATGGTTGATATGAGTTGATAAAAAAGCCATCACCTATTTCAAAAACAACAAATGATGCCTCACACAACTCCTCCAGCTTTGATACAAAGTATGATGTGCAAGATAGTGACCACAATCTTGGGTAGCTCGCTTGACCATCCAAGCATGTGCAAATATCATTAACCGTCTAATGAGCAATGAAATGATCAAAGACAAATTACAAATGGTTAGTGCACATGGGTCTAGGTAGAAATTGTACCTATTTTGATTCTTGAGAATGGGAAAGAGTGGAGTTAGAGTTCCAAACTCAGATGTCGCACCCTTATTGACAATCTTAACAACCCTTAATTGCCATTTTAATAAGCCAGGCTGTCTCTTCTTGCTGCCAAACGTTAGGAATGCACTACATTTCCCCCCACTAGTATCAATCTCAGTATTATTATTGGCCTCATATAGGTTGTAATGAGCTGGACATCTTACGAGAAGATCAAAAAATAAAGGATATTAGTTATAATATCCATGCAGAAATGAGCAATGGATATTGTAGATAATATCCACGCAAATAGAAGATAAGACTGCATGATATAAAGATAGAATGTAATGCAAATAAAGGATGAGTTTGCATGATATAAAGATATAATTGGTTCTAGTTTACTTATTTGCATTGATAAGAGATAAGTTTTAGTTTATTTAAGGAATTAGAAAAAATATATCCACACAAAGGCTAAATATAGATTTTCATGCAAAGGCTATAGATATGTATGTTATAGGAATGTTTAGATTGTTTTATGGTGAAGAAAAGACTAGTTATTTTTATATAAGGTTTCTTTGTTTATAAGTAGTCAATACTGATTGTAATAGGGGATTACTGATTAATGATTATTAATTTATGAGAGTTGAACTTGTGTGATCTTGTTGAAATAGCACTTCTACATGGGAAATTTGCAGTCTTCAAAATTGGGAGTGGCTGATCTCCAAGCTTGGGCTGTTCTGATTATTTGTCGTAGTCCGAATAGAGCTTTTTTTCCTGCCATAAAAGCAGTTTTATTCTTAACTCTAAAAAATAATATTTCGGTTTTCAAGGCAAATTTTCATTTCCAAAAATTGTGAGTTCTAGAATTTCAGAATTTAGTTTGGTTCAAAACATTGGTGGATGCTGCACATTTATTTTGTGAAGATATTGTTTTCTGAATGTAATATTCTGATGTGCCCGTCATTAAAATTATATGCAGGATTCCAAAGTATTCTCCTTGAAATCCTTTTAATGGATATGTACAGATGAATTATGTGTCTTTGTGTCGAACTCTTTGATCCTAGTCAAGCAGCAGAATTATTTCTGCCTTTCTTTGGTTGCTTTGTTCTAAGGTACCATATTTTGATCCTTGAGAATAAACCTCTGACATTCCAAGATATTGTTTTCTTTGGTTAATATATATAGGCACCATACTATCAGTGCAGATGGTAGTTCTTATGTGGGATAGAAAGTTGGGTTCCAGTATCTCATTAATAGTCCAGCATCATTCATGATCCGTGATCCTCTATGGAATATTGAGACATTTTCAGCCTTTGAGGAGAAAAAACCGTCTTAGGTATCCTCAAGGCAGGAGCATAATCTTTTCTGCAGTTGATGATTTCTAGTTGTTGGAAATCTAGTCATTTAGCACGTTTGCATTCTGGAAATATGATCTATAAATTCTTAAAAACAATTTCTTGCTTGAATTTACAGAATCAGAAAGTGTTGTTTTATTTTGAATACGCTTTAAAATGACAATTATAGTTACTCAAATTAGCTTAGAATTGATGTAGTACGCTGTAGGAAATGTAAACCAGCACTTTAGAACTCCAACATGAATGCAAAGAAACATGAACAGAAAATATAAACCATGGAGACACTAAGACAAAAGAAAACCCAAGATGGGGAAAAACCGGTTGGAAGTGATGATTGCCCAACTTCCTATCTTCTTATGGCCAAAGATGGATTACAAAGAGTTTAGTAGAACAAGTACAACAATCTTCTTGCTATCTTGCTCACTCAGCATCTCTTGCTCTAAACCTTTCTCCAATCCTTCCTACAATCAACTAAACACCAACTCTGATCATTGATGCCCTTTCCATATTCATGCCTCTCCTTATCATGCTCAAGAATATCCTTGTGTGCACCAAAAGCATCCTCAAATATCTCAATAACTGAAGAGATGGGTTCCCCCATCATTATCGTACTTGTATGGTTACAGCAGACGAAACCACCGGTTAATGCAGACCGGTGGTTTTGAAACCACCTTGGCAGTTTCATAACCACCACTCTGCAGGGACCAGCAGTTACACAACTGCCCCCTACATGAAGTGATGGTTTCATCACCATGCAAAAAATACTTTGATTGAAGCCCTACTGCTAACTAAAACCGATCTGGTTGATTGAAGAAATGGACTATTTTCCTAATCCTCATCGATCATACCTCAATTTTGAGAGGCAGTTGATCCCACAAAAGCTTAGTAGGGGAGGAGATGTAGGAACGATTTACCTACTTTCTCCTTGAGGTGCCATCTTGCCTGCCTTGGTGTCTACCCCTTGAGGCCAACTCACCAAGATTCTCGTGTTCCCCTACAAGTTTCACTAACTTTTCGCTGCAACACAACATCCTCCTCCAACTCTCCATGTGCATCCACAAACAAGTCTTCTATAGCGATTAGTAATTGTCCTTCTTCTTCCCCACCTAGCATGGATGGTTCATACAAATGCAAATTCTCACAATTAACCACTGAATGCATCTTCATGAATGAGGGTAGATCAAGCCTAAAACATTCTCTAAAATCTGCTCTAAGATGGCAAATTGCCCATACCTTAGAGGTTTGAGCTTCCTAGCTTGTCCTTGAAGTCTTTCCTTACTCAAGTACATCCATACCATATCACACAAATTGAGTGTATGCTCCTTCCAGTGTTGGTCATGCCTAACCTTGTACTTGGCTTGAAACGTCTTTGATCGTTCCCTCACTTTGAGATGGATTTGCCTAATCCTCTCAATGAACCTTGCTGCTCTTGTCACTTCTAAATCTTGTTTCTCTACCTCTACCTATTGTTCCATTGCAACATCAACTGGAATAGTTGGCAAGTAGCCCAAACATGCTTCAAATGGCAACTTATTAGTGGATATAGATATTGCCCTATTGTATGAGTGTTGGACATATGTCAAAGAGTCGTCCCAAGTCCTTAGATACTTGTTGTAACCTCTTATTAATTGTACCAAAGTCCTATTTACAACCTTTTTTTGTCCATCAATTTGTGGATGGAAAATCTTGCTCCACAAGATGGTCAAAAACTACCCCAAAAATCTGGAATCTCCATCAGAAACAACTGACTTAGGCAACCCAACAAGCACCCAAACATTAGAAAAGAAAAGTGCAGCTGCTTTATGCCCTTTTACTATTTTCTTACATGCAATCAAAACACACATTTTGCTGAATCTATCTACAACATATAGATAGTTGTGACCATGCTTGGACATTGGTAATCCTCTCACAAAATCCATAGATATGTTTTCCCATGGTCTAGTAGGCACAGGTAGTGGCATGTACAATCCTTCTTTCCTAACCTTAGGCTTGCTTGTACAATATAATTGTTGAGTCATTTATGATCCACGATTATGTTTAGCTTATTTATTTACTTGTTTTGTGAGCTTTATGTTTCTAAATAAAGAGTTGGTTCACGGGTTAGTTGGATCCCGTGACCATCCGTGAAAGCTTTATACGCTTTCACCATTCTTGTAAATAAAATTTTACATAATAATAATTTTATGTTGTGTAAAACTATGTTCGCAATGTAATTTCTTCACGTTACCTACATTTACCTGGGCCAACAGTGGTATCAGAGCTTGGATATCTGAAGAATAGGATTGAAAAAAAATTGAAGCGTTTGGTAAAAGACAACTTTTTTTGTGGTATGAAGTCTTGAAGATTTTAGTTTTTTTATATACTCTCAATTCTGTCTTAAACAACTACACAAATCGTACGGCCTCAACCAGAAAGCATGTGCCTCTATTGGTTCAAATGGCCTAAATACTCACTTGTTTTTTGCATTACTTGTGGAAATTGAATGGTTTTTGGATTCCAAGCAACTGTACGGCACCCAAAATAGACACAAAAAATTAAAAATAAATAATAAATTTAAGTTGGTTTTGTGCTTGGTGCCAAGCAGGTAGCCGTTTTGGTTTTAGGAACAACATTGACATCCTTTAAGTCGCAGGTTACAAAAGAGGAGCAATCTAATCTGGTGTAAATTGGCTTTCAAAGGTCTAAGGGAGCATTTATGCTACACGATAGCCTCAGAGAATGCACCAAAAATCAAGCTAAGGTATTCTTTGTTTATTATTTTCGTCAAATCCTTCATAAATTGAGACCAAGTACGGCATAGCGTGCCAGAATGGGGCAGTAAGCTTTCATTTGATTTTTTTCTCCATCATACATCGTGGGATCTACCAAAAGGAAAGCAAGCTTAATTATATTTTTTTACATGCAAAGTGAATCCATTTAATAACAAATTACCGTACAAATAACATCTTTTTTATTTTTTACATTTGGCAAAATAAAAAATATTTATAATATTTTGCCTTTGTATTGGTAAGTTGGTTGATGGGGAGTTGGCGTCACTAATTTAGTTAGTCACTTCAAAACCCATTCAACTTATATTTTGGTCAAAATTCATTTTGACTTTGCATTTTGATTTTTGGAATATATATATTTTTTTTGTAAAGTGAATATTCTATTTTTTAAGGTTAATTCGGCGATATAAGGGTGTATTTGTAACTTCATACAAATTTTTTAATAGTCACTCTTTTATGCAAAGGTGGTCGTGTGACCAACTGATTTCTACAGTTTTGGACGTTTCGAACACAATGGAATGGTTTATTTTATGTTTTTAAGCTTCCTCATAATTTTTACATCCAAATGTATTGAAACTAATGTATAAAGGTGCATTTTTGGTAGAATCCGACACCTTCAAAATGAAAATTTTCATAATGACACCTCATGCTTGTGCTATCGGAGAACATAACGTCCTTTACAGGTCCATTAGGATCCTTAAAATTGATAGTGTAAGTGTCACACTGGAGGTTGGAGAATCTATTAGACGTTGGAGGACTATTCCCTTTCTCCAATTCGCTATTCGCTTGGAGTTTGGGTCAAATGTTTGAATGACAATTTTGGTAGCAGTAGTATGCTTATTTCAGTTCCAATTTTGGCTTTCTATCCTTGATATTCATGACATGATTAGACAGGATTGTTTGATTTTGTTTCTCTCGTTGCACAACTTCTCACCTCTCACCTAATAGGGAGAGAAGTTACAACATTGGTTGGTCTTCGATCAATCGTCGGTGACCATACGAGTTGACAAGGGTTGCTGCCACCTCTAGTGTTGAGCAAAAGTCGTCAACATTTGTTGGACATCAAGGAGATGTGCCAAACACGATACGGGTTGGTCACTTTGACGAGCTTTTGTGCAGAGCCTCATGTGGATCAGTGTGGTTGAATAGACCTTGATCGTGTTCTACTATAGTACAGTATGATGATCATAGGGGATGAGCAAGCCTTGATCATGTTCATCAGCGTTTTATGCCACAACTCGCAAGACGGGCTTCTTTATAGAGTGGCATCAGTTTTGATCGGTCTTAGGAGGTACAGTACACTAATTGCAATTGCATCAGAGTTTATTTGATGACTTTAGAGTCATTACTCTAGTTTTTTCATCTTCCATACCCCTTTGGATCAAGGGAGAGTTTGTTGGGTCATTTATGATCCACGATTATGTTTAGTTTATTTATTTAATTGTTTTGTTAGTTTTATGTTTCTAAATAAAGAGTTGGTTCACGAGTTAGTTGGATCCTATAATCACCCGTGAAAACTTTATAAGTTTTCACCTTTCTTGTAAATATAATCTAACATAATAATAATTTTATGTTGTGGAAAACTATGTTCGCAATGTAATTTCTTCGCGTTACATGCAATTGCCCGAGCCAACAATAACTTACATCCCCTAATGAATTTTGATACTTCTTACATATTGGGCCAATTCATAAACCTTTGCAAATGTGCCATGGTCTTACCGACACCAAAGTGTCCTAAGACCTTTGGAAGTGTGCACTTCCCTCATCAATCGAAGTCTTTCCTCCTTTGACATATAGTTTATCCCACTTTTAGAGTAGCTTATCCTTGAGGTACCACCCATCCCTGCCTTCACTATCAACATTCTTGACCTACAATTGTTTGAATGTCTCCCCAAAATATGCATCTTACGCACATGCTTCCTCATAATTCTCTTTTGTAAAAGTCTCAAGTTGTGAGATTGTTGTCAAAGCTAAAAATTGCTTTGCTATTGGTGGCCTAGATAGCATATTTGCCACAACATTTGTGCTTCCCTTCGTTTACTTTATCACTAAATAAAATTGTTGAAGAAACCCCATCCATTTGTAGTGTCTTGATTGATGTGATTATTTTATGCTTGCAAATATTTAAGAGGTTTGTAGTCAGTATGCACGATACTTTCTTTACCCAACAAGTAATGTTTCCATTTCTTAATTGCTTGAACTAGTGTGTACATTTATTTATCATAAACATGATACCCTCTAATTGTTGAATAAATATCTCTGAATGATAACAAATTGGCTTACCTCCTTGTAACAAAATTGCCCCTATAGCATATCACATCCATTTCAACTTTGAAAGGTTGTTGCAAAGTAGGAAGAGCAAGGACTAGTGCATGGTTGATCTTATATTTTAATTAATTAAAAGCACTACCATTATCCTTCCCTAATGAAATTTGTTACCATTTGTTGTTACTGTATGTAGAGGTATTGCAATTGTGCAAAAAGCTAGAATAAACTTACTCGTGTACTATACTACTCCCACAAAACTTCTAATCTCGATGCCGCTCCAAGGGTGGGCCGATTTGTGATAGCCTCAACCTTTGTTGGGTCCACTCTCAATTTTCCTCCTCCAACCACATGTCCCAAATAGACGAGCGATTGTTTTGCAAACTCACATGTATTCATATTGCACAATAGTTATTTTTCTTTCAACACTTGCAAGACTTGTTTCAAATGAATTAGATGTCCTTCCCATGTAGCATTGAAAAACAAATTATCATCTAGATACACTATGACACATGTATCTATGAAAGGTCTCAATACATCATTCATCAATCTCATAAATGTAGCCAGTGCAGTAGATAAACCAAATAGAAGTGCCAACCATTCATACAAACATTTTTTTGTCGTTAAAATTGTCTTCCATACATCCTCCTTCACATGAACTTGTTGGTACCTAGATTTGAAATCCAATTTCTTAAAGTACTTAGCATGATAAAGTTGGTCCAACAGGTCATCAATTTGTAAAAGTGGATATCCATTCTTTATGGTGATCTTGCTAAGACTCTATAGTATATATACATTCTCCAAAAGCCATACTTTTGTACCATCACAATGGGTGACAAACATGGTGAAGTACACAAGCATATGATACCATACTTTAATAACATTTGAAATTGTTTCTTAACTTCATTGCTCTCTAAAAGTGATTGCCTGTAAAAACCAATGTTAGTTAAAGGAGATTTAAGAAATAATTGAATCTCATGTTCTACATCCATTTTTGGAGGCAACTTTTTAGAGATTGGAACGCATCTAAAAAATAATGCAACAGCCCATCCAACCCTTTCAAACCTTTGTTAGCACAATCAATTCCAAAATTTTCTAACCCATCCTCTTCCTTATCGTTCAAAAGAAGTAAACAAAATTGCTCATTTGTTTAAAAGGGTATTTTTGCTTTATTGGCACTTACCAGGGCAAGCTTAGGCTTGCTTTGACGTGCCTTGATGCTATAGATGATTCCATCCTCGACCCATCAGTACCCTGTTAGCCCTCCTCATGAAAATAGGATCTCTAAGATATAAGTAATGACTTGCAAACACCTCATCAAATGCATCAAGAGGAATCACATTCGCTTCTATCTCATCAATGTATTGTGGGTTAATACCACATTTGAATTTGCATTTCCTAGTCACTTGAATCTCTACACCAATCTTCACCTAACCCGAAGGAAATGGATGAGGATGATCATAAGTTTGTAAAACAAGCTTCTTAACAACTTCATCTGTTATCAAATTGGATTGAGACCCAATATCAACCAATGCATATACCTTGGTTTTCTTGATTTGAAATTGGATGCTCATCTCTTATCTCTCATGTTCCTTGCTATTTGTGTTGGTAGCAGTGCAGCCTAACTTCTCATCAACATCAAAATTGTCCTCTATCTCCACCTTTGATTGTTCCTTGGAAAATGCCATGGACATCTTAGAGTCCTCCTTCAAAAAATTATATGGGGGCAATTCCGGATGTGACTTCCAAAACTTTCATTATGTCCATCTATAACACAAAGGCTACAATGGTTCATTGCATCCTTGCAACTATACAAAGCTATGGCATTCCTCTTACCTTTCCACTTACACTTCTTTAAGGCTTTATAAGGCTGGTTTTGCTCCTTAAACTGATTTATATACTAATTTTGCTTTGAGGGCTCTCCCTCTCCTTGCTTTTTCTCTTCCTCAATATAGTAAGCTTGACACACACCTCATCAAGGTCTCTTGGCTTACTTGAGATGGCCCGTCTCCTTGAGCATGTATGGAGACCTCCCAACTACTTGGTCAAGTTTTCTTCATCTTCCAACTCTAAGCCATGAGCATAGCTTGTCTAAGAAATTTTGTGGTATACTCTAGCATACTTTGACCTGCTCCTTGCTTGTAATATTGCCACTTAATTTTCTAATCAATTTAATGCCCAATAGGATAAAATTCTTATGCAATGATTTTTTTAATTCATCCCACCTAACTACAACTAACTTCTTCTTTTCAGAAGATGCTAGATAAATTTCCACCAAATTAGATCATGACCTTCCCCCTTGAAACGTGCAAAAGAAATATTTTGAGCCTCAGTAACTTTATACCAGTGTATTAAAAAACGCAGGTATCCACGAAAACTCTTTTTTTCTGGCAGGAAGGGTGGACGGCCAGTTAACCACTAGCCGGTTACCAAGCCAAAAACCACAGGTTTCAAGTGCCAGTTACCTGCTGCAAACTGCGGTTTTTG
This sequence comes from Torreya grandis, assembly GCA_037957365.1. NCBI lineage: Eukaryota > Viridiplantae > Streptophyta > Pinopsida > Cupressales > Taxaceae > Torreya > Torreya grandis. The sequence continues at coordinate 1,114,838 of JARHVA010002050.1, forward strand.
GCCTGGTAACCGGCCAAAAACCATAGTTGTGTCATAGTGATGTTATACCTTCGATGTGCTGCTTTTTGCAAATGGTCTGTGTGCACAGCATAAAAGACATATATACCGTCGTGTGTTTTGCCTAAGCTATGCTTGAAAAAAAAAAACTATAAAGGATATGTATATGTCAAGTTTATGCTAATTATAATTGCATTTGAATATGTATATTGCCCACACAGCATTACATAGTCAGTAACCTCCTATACTCAGTAGCCTTGCAATAGCATAAAATAAACTATTGTGTGAGGTGTCCCTTAACTATTAAGTTTGTAGCTACATCATTCAATGTTCTTCAACTATATAATCACCAGTCTTGTTCTCTGCAGTCGGAATCTTCATAGTGGTCCTCATTATCAATGCAATTTTACCATAGCTTTAATGATAGTGGTGGTGCTACTCATGGTGGATGTAGAAGTACTTGATTTTTTATATGTCCTTGGTGCCAACCTAAACTGTAAATTTAACCCTTTATAGAATTAAATTAGCTATTAACTATGGCACAACGACCTCTCCTAAAAGTGCCAACTTAAACTGTATTTTATGAATTTATATTTTTTTTTTAAAGTAGCGATGAAAGTGTCAAGTAGTTGCCCAGTAATTGCCGAGTCCTAAGTATGGGTCACAATTTTTGGTTGCCGAGTAACCACAGTTCCCATTTTTTTTCTACAATGCTTTATACACACTAAAATATACCTCCATTTGTTTCAACCATTTGTCTAAAAATTCATCATCTAATTGTCCTTCAAAGGATTTAATCTCAACCTTGGTCTCACCTTTGAAATAAGTATGTTCAAATTTTAACTTAGCTTTACCTTATCTTTTGGAGTTTGTTCATGCTCATCTATGAATTCTTATTGTTTTCATCTTCTTCATGTAGCTCTCTCTTTGATGCCAAACTTCCTAGCTAGAGCATGAACCACCATGTTCATGGATTCTTGGTTTCTAGTTGTAAACTCCTGTTGTTTAGTGATGGTGTCTTGGGGCTTCATCATGCTTTCCATGCATAATTCTAGTGAAGCAACTCTCTTGGCAAGACTTTCTTCGCCTTCTTGCGCCATCTTCTTGTAGAAATCTCAGGATTTCAAGGCAGAAATTCTTCTTCTTTAGATCTTGACGCAATCATACAACTCAGTCAAAACTTCCACAATAACCCAAAGATTAATTAGCTATAATACCAAAATGATCTATAAACTCCTAAGAACAATTCCTTGATGGTATTTACAGAATCACAAAGTGTTTTTCTACTTCGAATTTGCTTCAAAATGACATTTATAATTACTCGAATGAACTTAAAATTGATGTGATGTGTTGCTAGAAATGTTAACCGAAACTATAGAAATACAACATGAACATAAAAAAAGTGAATAAAGCGTATAAATCATGGAGACACCAAGACACAGGGATTTTGGAAGTGACAATTTCCTAGCTTCCTATCTCCTTATGGCTAAAGACAAATTACAAAGAGTTTACTAGAACAAGTACTACAATCTTTTTGCTATCTTTCTCACTCAGCTTCTCTCCCTTTTGTTCCTTTCTCCAATCCTTGCTACAATCAACTGAACACCAATTCTAATTATCGATGCCCTTTTTACATCTATGCCTCTCCTTATCATGCTCAAGAATATCCTTTCATGCATCCAGCAAATTCCCAAACATCTCAAGAACTAAAGAGACATGTTCCCCTATCATTATCGTACTTGTAAGATTATTGTGGGCAAAACCGCCGGTTAATGTAGACCAGCAGTTTCGAAACTGCCATGATGGTTATGTAACCACTACTCTATAAGTACCAATGGTTTTGTGACTGCCATGGTGGTTAGGCAAATGCCACCTGCTTGAAGCGGCGGTTTCATCATCATGCAAAGAATACTTCAATTGAAGCCTTGTTGTAAATTGAAACTGGGTTTGATCTGGTTGATTGATGAAGTGGATTTTTTTCCTGATCTTTATGGATCAATATAAGCACAAGAATTTGCACATCAACGCTTTCTCTACCAAAGTCCAGAATCTTATGTTCAAGTGAGAAAATTTTACCTTTAAGAATAAGTTCAATAGGGAGATTTGTATTTACGGGTGTAGATGATTGCTAAGTTCTAAAGCAATTTATCATGTTTTTTCCATAGTTACCTAAGTCTCCAGGACGGGGGGCATGGGAACAGGGTTTCCGGGGCAGCAAAAAATTTCCCAGATTTTTGGGATGGCAAGAAGGCTATTAAGATATATATAAAGAATTAATATTAAAATATTTTAACTTTATTCAACGAAATTTAGGGGTTTAAACATATTTGATGCTTTTCAAGGTAATTTTGGGATTAGGGTTCATTATTATTGCAAAAATAACAACTATGTTTGGGGGGTGGGTTCTGTTTTAAAGTAAAAGAGTCAAAAAAAAATTAAAAAGATAAAAACTATTTTAAAAATTATTAAAAAAATTGGGGGCATCCTCTCCAAAACCTTTCCCTGAAACATTTGAGACATCACCAGAACCTAGGTGGCACGTCCCTGCATAACATTGATCAACTTTTTCTTTATTTTATGCGACTAATACATGCAAATAGCAACGATGTATGGCATTCCCTGTCCCGAAAACATCAGAATGAATTTGATGATAAATTTAACCAAGCAACAGGGTATTTGATCATCTAAACACTTTCTTCATGATACAAGCTCATTTGACAATATATAGACTAAATAAATTAAATTTATTGAAGAAAATGGCTATCAATGCCTTAAATTCGAAGTCAATATCAACCAAAAAACAAATGAAATATAAACAAAAAATGATGGATTAAAAAAACTGGAAAGCAAACCTTAAGCATTCTTTATAAGATATACAAGCTGCACGATCATAACTAGTCATACGATACAATTTACCCATCATGAGATTTATTCGCAATGTTCTTGATTTGCTTGGTATGCCTTCCATCTGCAATGTCATAACAGGAATAGAAGTTTAGTTTCACAAGAAAAAAGCAACACTGAAGGAATTTGAAATGCATATTAATGCTTACACAAGGGAGAAAATACTAAAATAAGTTAAAAAATAAGGCTATCCGCAAAGGTAATAGTCACCATGCAATAATGCATTATAACAAACTGGCGGAAGTATTTTTCTACCAGTTACAATACAAACAAAACTAAACTAAGATGCAGAGGACAGCCTCCTGCACATAGGCTATTAAGATATGCCAATTTCAATGTATCAAATGCCATGTAATAGCAAAACAGAAAATGTTGTTCTAGGTTAACATTGATCAATAGTACAAGGAGAAAAGTAAGATATTGCGATATTCCATCCTTTATTTACTGTCTTTAAAAATTCAATGCATAGTATCAACTCCATATTTTTTCTTTGATAGTTCGTTCAATCCCATTACAGACTGTCAGACAGGTTCTACCAGAATGTTATTACAGCAGAAGCCAATCTCCAACTCATTTTTATTCTACTGATGAAGTAAGGAAAAGATCACTGCATCCTAGCAAGCAAGGAAGTTGATCTCAAAAGTTGATTCTGACGTAATTATTCAAATCTAAATGTGATTAGTATTGTGTTTGCATACAACACTGTTTTGAATAACTTAGAGGCATATCATTTATCAACTATCAAGTGTAACACAAGCCCATCATAAATTCACTATTAATTCAAGTATTTGAAAATACTATTAACTCATAAATGACCAAAGTTGTTGAATGGGAATGCAAAGTACACCCCGTTAAGATGCCACCAACAAGAGGGTGTCCAACAAAACAAACACCTTGAAAAATGAAAAGTTAAACTTCCTCTGGGTTAATTGCTACCTCACATTTAAGCTGATAGAATGGTCTGAATGGAGTTGAAACAGGAGGGTGTGTGGGCTATTCCAGGGCACCAAATATTCAAGTTCTAAAATATTGGGGTGGAGGGCCTTTCCCATTAACTATAGCGGTACCACTAGACTAGAAGATGGTCGCACAGTGCAAGGCAGGGACTGACACGTATGAGAGTGGTCAGAGAAGAAGTCATTGTTCCTGAAATCCACAGCACGCCATGGTTATTATTAGGCATCTGGCCAAGCACCCTATGTATATAGAACTCGGTATTTTCAAATTCAAAGGGCAAGACATGATGGGATTATGGAACTGTTTAGCAAATACTGAGGTGAAAATAGTGGTATCAGAGAATGCAAAGGATGCAATCATATGTTGTGCATGCCTAACATTACCAACACCGTGTATGTCCAAATTATGTCTGCCCAAGGTAAATGTTCAAACTTCAAAACACCACAAGTACTAATGCTGTGAGTATGTCTTTCAATAACGAGATGCATGCATGCCACAAGTCTTCCCAATTAAAAGTGAATCCCAAAAAATAAAGCCATTGTGGAGAGATTGAATCTGCATGTAAAGCCTCTAGGCAATCCATACTGAACCTGGACTAGAGACAATGTGGTAGAATTTTAAACATGGGTGGTGAGACCACCATCTCAGCGTCCTCCGTTTCTTCTTCTTTGTTGTGTACCTAGGCACAACATATGGTATAGGATGTTTGTCCTTATATTTGTCTTTAGCCTTCACATTATTATTATGATATGTTATATTTTGGGTGCTTAGAGTTAGTGAAGGGTTAAGTCATAAGTTAAGTAGGTTTTCTTGTGGCTTTGATATAAAAGGTGGAAAAAACCCTAAAGAATGCATCTTTTACGATTTCAACCTAAGAAGTTGGTTACCTATACATAAAGGGACCATTCCCAGTACGGCTCGCACCAAGTACATCCCGGTAGGGCTGGGTATCGCCGGGTACGTCCTTGTACCCAGCCCTACTGGAACATACCCGGGCATGACTCGAGGAGTACCCACAATCTAAAGTGGGAAAAACAATTTATTTTTTATTTTAACTTTTTAAAAAGTCAACTTAGACTTTAAAACACATTTAAAAAATTATGGGAAAACCCTAAAATCCACTCTCACATTCATTTTGTCAAAAGAAAACAACAACACACTTACCTCTCATTGCACATTTGCTCTCTTACCTCCATTTTGGCAATTGCTTAGGACTGAAACTCCATTCTTTTGTTAATGCCACACCACTACAAGACCCAGTTGGTGCCATGGAGTTTAAGAGTTTGCAACAAAGAAGATTGTTGATTTAAGGTAAGGGCTTTGCCTCAATGGGCTGTGAGTTCCTCTTCATTTGAGCAGAACTAGAGTGCATACACCTTTATCCACTCAGTTAAATGTAACAAGTTAGCGGCAAAAAAGGTAGAGTTGGTCTTTGTGCATTCCAACTTTGCACCTTCTATCACCCAAGCAAACTAAGTGCAAGCAAGGGGTGACACGGGGTTGGGACGTAGAGCTAGAGCATCCTAACTTGGATTCTTCGATTGCCCACCTTTCATTAATCAACATAGAGCTAGAGCGATTTTTGCAGGACCTACATAGCATAGCTAGTGGGAGTGGCATTGCTACTGCTTATGGTTCTAATGAACCACGTGATGATGTTGATGCTCTCGATGAAGAGCAATATGCTGATTTATTTTGATTTTTTAGTATACATTTGCACTATATAATTATTATAAGTTCAACAGTTTTCTATCAATCTATTAATCTATTCAGTTTTATATCATGGCATTTGGCAATGAATTATCAATAGTGTTTTCAACTGTTTTGTGGTTATTTAACTTATTTTGTTTAAACTATGCATATTATGTGGTTGATTTTGCTTTTTTGGCTTACTTTTAATTGTTTTTATTTTTTTGGTATGGTCGTACCCAAGCCATACTTGAGCCAAAAAATTGTCGTATCGGTGTGCCCAAACCCCGTACAATGCCAGGATCAGCAACTTAGATTTTAACTTCTAATGCAACGGAAATCAGCCATTGTGTGAGAACTTGTGTTATAGACAGATTTGCAGGTGCAATCCACTCTAGTAAGCAGGTGCCCCCATTTTTCCCATTTTATCAGTCATTCTACTTTATATTTGCACTTTCATTTTCTGTTGTTATTTGGAACACAGCATTCTTCTTCTTATTTGGCTTCTTGTGCACCATCATCTCCATTCTCACAAAGGAAGACCCGCTATTACCAACCATAGCTTGTTTCCTTATCTGTTTTTTGAAGGAAACTCTGGCAAGAACTACCATGTTGAATGACATGTTGGAAAACTGAATAACCAATAAAATGTCAGCCAATGTCTCATTTCTCTCTCCCCTACCCCTCATGACTTGATAACAGAATGCATTTGAATATATAATCATCCTAAAACCACATTTATATTTGTAAAATTCATTCTAGAATAATTCCATCATTGGCTGGGAAAAAAATAGAGCTGTGACAAACACTCTGTGATAATTCCCAAAAGATATTGAATGTACCACATAGGGACATCATATGGTCTGCTATATTATATCAATCTACACAAAAGGAGCTAAACAATAGGTTCTAGCTCTTTGGTTTTGATATTATCAATTTCTATGGACCCCTTGTCACCGTGTGTCCTGCGACAGACCTCTGAGTTTTATAGTTGTCAACTATGTACACTAACTCATGATTTGGAAACTTAGAAAATCTGCAAGCTCATAAATGATAACCCTTTCATGCTGTATTGTCGACTCCCGTTGATCTACTTTGGTCACTTGTGAACGTTGATATAAATCCTTCCATTTCTACTAAGATAATAGCCAAATATAGTCATCAATGTTATCTTTATGAAGATAGTTCTAAAGTCTCCATGTTTTTTCCAAACAGTCATGTGAATAGTGTGGTGAACCCTTGCATGTATCAATCTGGTTGCCAACCTATGGGATGTATTTTTATCCACACACTGCACAACAATTGACCCAATGCCATAATGCACATGGTGGTATACTGCTGAAGATACAAAAAGGAAAAAAGATAAGACCAAATTAGGTTCAAATGAAGAGTTCTTGTCATGAAAACCCTGATGCTCTTTGTATTTTTTTAGACTTTTTTCACATATTTCGGCTGAATAAACCAGTATTATTTCATTGGCCCACCATCAATACTCTATATTTTTTAGCAAAGTAATTCTGGCTTTTTCTGCATTTTACATCAATTTCTATTAATGGGGAGATACAGTTTGGGCAGTCTTGTACAACTGGCCTCTCCTTGGTTAGATGGCATGCACATGTAGAGTTGGGATCCTTTTCTTTTCTACATGGGCAGTGTATATATTGTCCACAATCCACGTATTTATGGGTTGGCCAATCATACAATATAAAATTGTCTAAACCTCCTCAAAATAGGTCCCTTGAGGTCTACATCGACGGTCAACAATCTCATCTGTTAAAAGGTAATGCAATCCAGAAATGACCGAACCTCCTTCCAATTAGCCATTTGAGATCCATGGCTGGAATATGTGTGTTGGCTAATCATACATTCCAAAAAAAACTTTCACACTCTCATTTTGCCTCTTGAGGTCAACGGTAGGCATGATTGTGTGTTGACTGATTGTACGCCTATTTTGGGTTATCTGACTAAACCCTCTTAATAAAAGTGATTTGGCATCCGCACATAAGACCGTCCAAAGGGATGATCTGCTCGTTCATGGATTGGTTGATCTTACTGCCAAAAAGGTTGTTGCTTTAGAGTATATGCCATCTCCATCAAATGTGCACCACCAGTTCCTATATGAGCTCTAATGGTTTTCATCATTGATATCCAATACTGTAGCTGCAATATAATTTCATTAATAGACCCATCTTAAGAGAGTTAATTGAGGATCTTTTAATATTGTCTGGGGATGTATGGAGAATCAGTTCAGCAATCACTCTATTTCTCCAAAAGCCCTGCCCTTACCTCCAAAAGTTCACCTTCATCATTTAAAGCCAGAAAATACCATCCTTTTGAGAGAAACAATCATCTTGGGATTGATGCAGAATCCTATGCTATATTTTTCAAGATACTTTGAGGATTTCCTGCCATAACACTGATGAAGGTGTTTATGAGGCCTGCTATTTAAAGACTCTAAATGTGGAGTGGTAAGCTGTACAAACAATATTCAAGGTATTATAACTAAAATCTGAGTCTACTTCAGTTTCAGTTTCTACATCATGTTTAAAATCTAAATTTCAGTTTCTATAATTCCATGTTATACCCTGTTGAAGAAGATTTATCCAACAAAAGATTGACATTAAAGTGCATTAATCCAGCTGAGATATTCATATAATATAGCCTATCATTGAGATTTAACCAACAAAAAACTCAGACGGAAGAGGTTTGACAGTTTGACTCAGCTGAGGTATTCTTACTTATAGCTTGTAGAAAAGGATTTACCCAACAAAAGACGTAACTCAAGAGGATCGACCAGGTTGAGTTATACATATATTAAAGCCTGCTGACGAGGATTTAACCTGCAGAAGACTTGGAAGGATTCATATTAGCAGCCCCAAGTTAGTGAGCACAATTCCTATCAAACAGCTATGGACATCATGAGGCACTGGTCTACAGAAAGAAAGAAAGAAATTATATTAATGTCCATGAATGACCAAAAATAAGTGAAGGGGACTCGAGAATACACCCATTTACAGTAGAAAGTGCTAGGGTAAATGGACCCTAGCAACAACGACTAACTAAATAAATGAAGAACAAAAGCACTGAAAGTAAACATGGGATAAACCCAACGCAGTAAATCCCCCGGCCCATGTGGTTAGGGTAACAAGACAAATAGCCATGTGGGGGGAGTAAGAACCCCCAAAGAGCACAGGCTGATGATCCTTATGGATATACCAGGAGACACTATGCTATTGTTCTACTAAGCTAGTGTATTTATGCTAATTTTATCTCCACTGTATTCGTTTTCAAGTATAGGGAAAGCAATCTGTTACAATGGCATCTGGCCCAATTTAGTCCTACCCCACACGAATAGAATCTATACAAGTAAGATCTGCAACAAGAAGGTATGGACAAATCCCCAATTTAGTCCTACCCCGCACAAATAGAATCTATACAAGTAAGATCTGCAACAAGAAGGTATGGACAAATCCGCTCCCACCCTTCCCTTTGGCACATTGGCTATAGCAAATTACATTTTACAAGATCAACAATAACAACGTATGCACAATGTACTGGCATTATAAGTCTTTTTTGGCAAGTGTATACCCTGAATCTATTTGACATTTTCACACTCAACCCCCAACACTATCTCTAACCACTGAAAGCTAGAAGCCAAAAAATATTGCATTTACGTATGAAATCTTCATCCTCGCCACACCCAATACATACTATCATCAGCATAGTCAGACTTTCTTTTTCCCTGTCCCCAAACCCTATAAAACTTTCATGGAAGCACTTAATTGTTCTTGAGTGTTTTGGTGTTGTGGACAACCCCTCTTTAAATTCATTCCCTGGAACATTGATGTGGAAGTTGAAAAGGTTAATGTGTTTGGGCAACCCAAATGGATAGCGGTAAGCAATGTACCTGTGCAGTTTTGTAATTTACTTCCTGAACTGTTGAAACCTATTGAAGATGTCCTAAACGTTGATTCCACTAAAAGTCCTTTACCTCATATGAATCCTCGAGTTTTGATTTTCTTGCATGTAAAAGATCGTCTACTAGACACCATTAAAATTGATTACAATTGAGTATTTTCTCCCAAATCATGTACACTCACACCATCTCTTGTGAATTTGTCTTGTATATATTACCCTTCCAATTGATCCCATTGCTGGACACCTAGTCCACACCCTACAAGTCTTCTCGAGTTCCTTCACTACAGACAACAGGAGTTCCTTCTCTATAAACAACAGGAGGTCCTTCTAATCATTGCTTATCTCAAGTGGTGCTCAGACTAAAAATCAAGCCACACACGAAATCTACCAAACCTTCAACATGCAGGCTAGCCAAGACATCATCAGCAACTTTTCAAGAATGGCCTCTTTCTTGTTTTACAATATAATCTTTAAATCTTTTCTGTAAATGATTTTGTGGGTCTCCCATAGTGAATATATTCTTTCTCCTATTCCCTGCAAGTCAGGCAGACTATTAAAGTCCTGTTGCATTTATCTGATTTTTCCTCTCTGAGGCCGTTGCATGAATTCAAAAGACAACCCTATATTTTTGACCTGTGTCACTACAGCATCATTTAGATTGCTTGTATGTAGATAAATGATGTATTCACATAAGTCCAGTCACATCACAATAATGTCCACGCACATAAAGGGATAGGAGAACCACATTTGGTGAATGAAATATGTAATAATATTTTACTAACATAAGCAATGGAAGTATGACAACACGTGATCCCCATACTTAGGGACTCAACTTAGGATGATGCCCTCAACAAGATAAGTCTTCCATGTGATCTAAATATGATGCATGCACACCTTAAAGTCACTTTACTAGCTTTTATTTTGTTCAAGACTCGTTAGCACATTAATCTCCAATATTCGAGATTGGGCTGAGTCAGTTTTGAGCCAACCTATGAGAGATGTGTCATTGGTACCTATCTACCACCTTCAGATCATTTTCCTTGTCCTCCTCTGCCATCCTTAACTCTTCCTTTGAGCCCCTTCAATTTTCATACATCCTCATGGCAAAACGGTGACACTATTTTTTGCACTATGTCACAGGCCAGGCTAGTGACATTGGCCAAAATTAATTATGACCAAGAATTTTGCACCCCTGTTTATAGGTTAAATCTTAATGATTTCTCAATTAACAATTTGACATCTACTCTACCTGCACTCGCAAATCCCCTTGGGGTTTCTAAAGAGGAATAGGGTAAAGAAACTTCACCTAAGGAAGAAGACAAGTTGCAATAAAGACCTTGGAGATTCAAGAATAGGAGTTATGCCGGCTAGGTACACAAAGTCTGTGAAGTCACCAACTGTGGTCTACATAGGGTTTTTTCTATCAATCGTGACTGTCTGCACTCGCAAAGTCCCAAAGGATTTCTAAAGAGGAAAAGGGTAAAGGAACTTCACCAAAGGAAGACAAGTTGCAATTAAAGCCTTGGAGAATCAAGAGTAAGAGCTACACCAACAGGGTACACCAGGTCTTTGGAGCCCCCAACTGTGTTATAATTAGGACGACTTCTATCAATTTCGACTCCACCTACAACCATCACTCACATATGTCCTTAAATCCAAGGGGGAAATTAATGCACCAAGAAGTCAACTTGAGGTAAGTATCCCTTTGCCCTACCACCCTTTGTTTTGTGCATGCTCTGATTATGTGTCCAACACAACTCTAAATTCAACTAAGGTTTTTTCCAATGCCAAAACATATAAAACTGAATGCCAAGCACACCCACTGATAACCTCCATGAGACAACCATATAATACCACTAAGGGCCTACATATGTCACCAGAAGATGAAGTTATTAAAGGTGAAGGATTATACAAACTAAAATGTCTAAACTTCAAATCTCACAAGAATCTAAGTGTCAAATAACTCAAAAGGTATCAAAAATGAGGAGTCAAAATTCAAGTAAAAAATGTCTTCCCACGCTTGAATCTTAGTCAATCAACGTGAATGGATAGTGGTGATCTTTAATGAATAGAAAGATGGCAGGTTGCATTGACATATGCCAGTGAAATTGTTGCAACTAGTCATGGAAGTTGGTTTATAACAAGAAAAGGTATCTTGAAAGAGCTACCTTGGAATGGGGTCACCTTGCATTGTAGCTTGTCCCCCTCCATTGTGAAAAGGAAGTTCATAGAAGAACATATAGGTGGCATTTCTTAATTTAATTCTACCATATTTTCCTCTCTAAATGCCTTCCTCCAAAGTGCATGCAAATATTATAACTGTTAGAAATCAGCCACAAATGCTAACTATAAAAATGAGGGGGAAAGCACCCCAGTGAAGCAGAACCAAAATGACAAGGGCGTCACGGCTGGACCATTTCTGTTCAACAAAATTCTTTTAAGTGTCAAATTTGTGTACTCTTGCTGTTGTTAGATGCAAGACCCCTTTTGGTTCGATGCTTATTAGTCTTTGTTTTAAGAACACTTATCAAGCAACTTCTGCATGGGACTGCTATTGAAAATGTACAAGACTCGAATGCTGTCTACAGTCATAGATACTATGTTCTAGTTTACTGTTTTGCAGTTCTTTTGAATACAGTTGCTCTCTTCGCTCTTAGGTGGGTTTTAATCATTTGCTCAAGGACAGTTTTAAACATTAGCTCAAGGCAAGTTTAAATGAAGGCTGGTCCAACTTATGATCTGCTGCAACATAAGTTGGCTGTACTTTTTTGTATACTCCTTTGCCAGAATACTTTACCTTTAAATTTAATGAGAGGGGGAGAGAGAGAGAGAGAATCTGACCTCAGTGATAGCTGCTCTGATGTCATGGAGATCCATATGACAAAGCCCAATTTTGAATTTAACCTGCAACAAGTGTTATTAAATATGCCACAAACATAAGAATACAAAACAAATGTTGGCAAGAGGGAGTAATTAAACAGGACAATTACAAACTCCACACGTTACCTCATTCTCATTGAAAGGTGAAACATGGATAGGATTTGTTGAGAATGTCCTATTCCCTGTAGGTAATATATTTCTTGATCCACTTACACTTTGCTTAGGAATAAGCTTGCCGCAGTGATATGCTTGTCTGTAAATATTCTGTTAAACATGATACGCATTGAGCTGCTTAGATCTAAAGCACTTCGGAACACTTTAACTTTAGCATCTAGACAAGGATAAGAAGGTTGACAGAAATGTTTGCAAATATCACATGTAGCAGAATATCAATAATTGGCATAGATTACTAACTAATGATTATACAAGAACATTAAACATACAAATAATGAAAATAAAAAAGAATGAGAATCGACATTGGAAAAAGCTAACAAGATATTGAAATTTTTGGGAGAAAAAATAGTACATTATGACAACATAGGATCAGAAATCAAAACGCACAAACACAAAAGATATATGATAGTACAATGATCAAGAAAATGAAATCACCTATTTGTGTTGTTAATATGCATGCTTTGCCCAGAATGAGGACACAATTCTAATACTCATTATCACGACTAAAAATAACAGAGCATCAAATTCTAAACACTTGGGTACAACTACGTGCATGATAAATTTTAAAATAAAACATTTTTTAGCCATAAAATAATTGATGTTTAATAACCATACTAAATTTTATATAGATACGTTCAAAGATAGATTAATTGTATGGGTGGTTATGGGGATGTGCACAACCGGCCACAAAACAAACCCAGTATGTACTTGTACCTGATCGACACATATACCCATAACATTACGTTTATTTGAATTCTATGATATATTTGGTATAATTCATGCCCACCCAATTTTGGAGGGGACCATTCACACCCGTCTTACGATTTTTGTATAATTCTATTATAACTTTTGTGTGTAAATACAAAGACATCCTAACCCTGCACACCCAATTTCAGATGGGACCATTCACACCGTCTTACCCAAGTAATCTTGATTAATCATCTGCAGCTAATAACCCAGGCTACTTGTTTTAAAGGATGAAATTTATAAACAATATGTTTTCAAATTTTCAATCTTGGTTGCAGCCTTGTCAACGAAAAATAACAATGCCTGCAAACCTTCACAGTTCTGCCCCCAGGTCTTGTATGCACTCAATGCACAAAAAACAACAGATTAAAGTCATGCCCTTGTAATTAGATGTTTGGAATAAATAGAACGGGTTGAAAGCTCCAAAAATGAAGTGAGATCAAACTTTATTAGTGTCCGCTGTCCACTAATAACTTGTAAATATGACTCTTGGGACCACATGAAAATTGCATATACAAAAAGAAACGCTGTAGAATATATATAAGAGAGAATAAATGAAGCCAATTATAGGCAAATGAAATGGCTGAAGCTTAAATTGGTCAATGTTTATGTATGTCTGAAAATGACCAAAGTAGGTCAATGAGTCTCAAAAACACATCAAGTTACAATAGAAAACGACTAGTGTTCAAAGAACCCTAGCATCTGAAGATAACTAAACAATAAAACAATGAAAACATAAGTGGAGGGAGTAAACCCAAAGTGGTTAAACCCAATTCATATGATCCAAGTACATATAGCCATGGGAGGGAAAAGCCCCTCAATGGAACAAGGAGCTGATAAAGATCAAAGCTGGAAACCGAGGCTGGGAACCAGCACTGTCATGCATCTGTAGCGAAGGTTGGGCGAGCAGAAAGAGGAGAGGCAAACAGTAAGCTATGTCAGTCAGTAAACCAACACTACCAGCTCCTAATATCCAATGCCCATAAGAAATCAGAAATAGAAACTCTTAAAAAGGAACTATGATGCTTTTGTGAGGCCCATGATCAGATTATCTACTAAAAGAAAACTGATCTAAATCTCCCATTTTGTCCAAGAATGAAATGCTGAGACAACTAGAAGGTCTCTACATGGATTCCCACATAAATCATCTTCTGCTGTGCCAAGTAAAATCCCATTTCCAGTCATCATACCATGTCAAGGCTGCAAGAATACTTGTGTATCCCTAAAGTTAATAACATTCTAATTTGAAATCTCACTGTAGACTGGACACTTGAAGATCATCATACCCTGGCTTTATGTTACAAAGTTCAAGAACCGTCTAATCTATGAAATGGTGATGGTCAACATCAATTCCAAGCTGGTGGGAACAAACCCTTACCCAGCCCAGAGAAAATATCAGACCGAGAGTTGATTATTTAAGCCCATTCACCATCTGAAAATGAAAAATTTGATGATACAGGAGTTATGCAGGCAGAGGACCAAGGATCTTATGGCTAAATCCAAGCAGTTTCAGGTATGCTCTACAATCTTCACAAGGGTATCCCACTATTACATTTATACATCAAAAATGACAGGAGTGGGCATCTCAACATCTAAGCCCAACATGGCAAATAAAGCAGTAAAATTGGCATACCAACTGTGATTGAGCCCAAGGATTACCTAGTTTCAAGGAAGAATGGAAAGGTAAATATGTATGTCTGCCTTGAACATTCTGTGAAAATAATTTATGGTTGAAATAAGGAGAGGAAGGTGAAAGAACAATCAAGTAAAACAGCTGAAACAAAATAAAACAACATTGAGAATGTCAGATATAAATAAGGCAAACTAAAAACTGAAAGATGAGGTAGTTTTTTTTTTAAATTTGAATAAAGGCTAAACATCGCATTAATAAGGAGGAGATGCAACATCCTCTGCTCCTGAGCAAAGCAAATTCAGCAGAAAAGAAGCTTAGTTTTTGCAATAGATCACCCACTCAGCCCAACAATCTAAACCTGATATTTCTAGTGGTTCATTATTCTAAACAGCTTACGCAGAAAGAAACATAGATTAGACTCAGAACATTTCAAAATGGAGAAGAATAAAATCATAAAAATAAAGAAATGGCACATATACAGAAATATCTATCAAGATAGAGCACCACAAACATCATTTGCATATCTAAAACAGGAATGCCCTTCAAGAACAAATAGTTGATGACAGAATTTACATCTTAGACTAAATTGAGACATCAGACAAGGACCTAGAAACATACAAGGATAGCCAAGGAAAGGAGAACACAAAATGTATTTTATTAATAGAGGTGGGGTAGAAAGAAGGTCTGTAGTTACCATTCTTACAAATAATCCAAGCATTTATGTGAGGAAGATATGCAAACGTTGGAAGTTTTCATGATAGTTTCTCTTTAAAATACCAATGGAAAGCAACTGTATAAATAAGATGATAGTTCCAGATTCCTTGACTCCTAAAAATTAAACAACATGCATCCAAACTTCAAAGCTTCCCCCACAATCTCCATAACTAACTTCTTTTAATAAAGAATGAAAGAAATTATATTAGTATTCACGAATGACTGAATTCAATCATTGGGACTCAAAAATACAACAAATTACAGAAGCAAGCAGTACTGTTAAAAATAACTCTACGACCTGAAAAAGAAACTAACACTAAAGCTAGAAAAAACCCCAAAAAAAGCAAACCCTGGACAAGTCAGAAAAGATAAATTCATATGGTACAAATACAAACAACCATCTTCTTGTAGCACGTTCAACAGCTGGAATAGGCAGAAAGGAGCACAATATCAGCCTAGTAGTCCTAGGAGGCATCTGTAAAGCCTAACATCTGAAATTGAAAGTGATAGACTCCCAAAGGTAAAAGGCCAAGCACCTTTGGCTGAGAAGACGGAAAAAGGTACCTAGGGAACCTCTTGGCTCTCACTGTAGAAAAGACACCTGCAAATAAAGTAGTTCTCCATCCACACAACTTGGAGAGAACAAAGAGGACAAAACATATCACCCCATGGAATATGGCAGTCTGTCTCAACTCCCAACTAGTGGAAACATATCCTCACTTGGCCAAAGAGAAATGTAAGGCCATGCAACAAATGATATTGAAGGTAGTCAGGACTAATGATGTTGAAAATAGACAGGACAAATGATGGTGCCATCAACAATCTCGATTCTGGAGAATATGCAAGACATAGAAAGCCATAAATTGAATAAAATAAAAGATACTGTGTTGATCCCACATTGATAATAATTGTGAGATGAGTGCAACTTATAAGACATTACATGCTCCAAAAGCTTTGCCAATCAGGTAGAAGGCTAGAGGGTGAAAATCCCAAAGAGGTGGATTTTCTAACAGTCACAGTTACTCTCCCATGCAATTGATGGGTAAAGCAGTAACAGAAGTAATCCACAGGACTAAAGGACAGTCCTGCATGAGTGGTGGGCATATTACAGACTTTCAAGCTCACAACTGGCTTTTGCAGTTCTGCAACACTACAAAATGAAGATCTGAGAGAAGAAAATTATGCATCACATGTGGTTTTAAACTTTACCAATGCTCTTCGGTATTCCTTCTTTCCATACAATGCATCTGCAAAAAGTACCTGCAAAAAGCAAATGCTAGTCAGTTTCACATTATAGGATAAATTTCAACTCTTAAATAAGGATTGGCGATAGCTTCCAAACAAGACCCAAGACTGCTCATAAAAAAGATCAAAGAAATGATAAGGAAAGCTGGTAATGCCTTCCCCCAACTTTAAACCTGCAATTACCTAGTTGCTTCATTGTTAGTCAAATAGAAAATACTCTAGTCAATGGCACACCAAGTAACTAAAAGACATACACTACACCAAACATAAAGAAACAGTGAAAATACACCCCTCGATATCTCCAGACGCAGGCTTCAACTCAAAATCATCCAAAAGAATACATAATCCATACATTTCATGTAATATGAAAAAGTATACCCCAGCACCTTCCCTACAGGCTTTAACTCCATTTCAGGAAAAGAGACAATATTGTTGCCTTGCCAAGTATAATTCTTGCCTTTAATTTTCATGAACTCAGCTGTAGTTTTGATCTTCAACTCTTGCCACAAAAAGATAGAAACGAACTACAGCTCTGAACATAACCTGGCATCTTATCCAAAAGTAGTAAAATTTATGTCACATATAAAAGTGCATTCGGACAATTTTTGTGAGCATTGAACAAACAACTAAGGGTGATCCAAAAATCATCCAAATGGTGGAGCTTGATTTAATTCCACATAGCAGTACAAAAATATCTAGAACGTATAAAATAAGTTGAAATCATTATCTACTTTGCAATAAATTCATAAAAGTTGCATGCAAGAACAGTGGATCTTGACGATAGTCATAGTGGTAAACTTAAAATGCATTTTAGTAGTTTAGAATGGAATGATCCCAAAATTGCATTAACCAGGTCACTATTTACAAAATAAAGATAGGAAAGAAAAGACGCATTGCATGCATAAGCATATGTAAAGAGAATGAGCATGTCATATGATGATTGTGTATATACACAAAGACGTGCAGGCAGGTGCACACCCATGCCTATATGCACTTACATGTGTCAA
The DNA here is from genome assembly GCA_037957365.1 of Torreya grandis. Classification (NCBI taxonomy): domain Eukaryota; kingdom Viridiplantae; phylum Streptophyta; class Pinopsida; order Cupressales; family Taxaceae; genus Torreya; species Torreya grandis. Next base: position 1,132,703 of record JARHVA010002050.1, read on the forward strand.
GAAGCTGTGTACAGACAGAATCACCTGCATCAACTGCACATTAAATTGATAACAGTGGAATGCTCCCGAGATATGTGGAAGCAATTGAAATTGAAATTAAATTAATTCCCTGATGTCATCCAAGTCGATCAATGCCGCCAGAGAGCAAAACAGCATGGGAAATACAAGGGGTGAGGGAGTTCCTAAAGCATCTACCTGACTTAACTTATAAGCTAAATAGAGTCTAGACCCATCAGCTAAGGTCACAAAAATAATTTATAAACGAAAGCAAGTAAACATGATTATATAGATATAATCTCCTCTTTCGAGAAGATCCCACAGGAGGTTTGATTACAAAAAATAAGTGTGGGATTATTGTACAAGCACTATTTTGATCTATCATACATGAGGATGGGCCATATCACCTGCAACCGAGAAGTCACCCCAAAATATGGCTGAGGATACTCATAGTAGTACTATAATCTATAGCTAGGGAGAAATCATTCATGTACTCTCTTAGTGGAATCCTTGAAAGATGTGACTAAAACCAGTGTTTCTCATCTAGCACCCAGAATGGTCATTGCCTCTATCTCTAGATGTCCATCTAGCTCTCCTGCCATTAAGGTCAAAGTCTATCAAGCATTAGAAGAGATCTATCCACCTCCCTAACATACGATGCAACAACCTGGAGTCACAGGGAGTCCATGCTATTTATGATGGTGATGGATAGGTTTAGAAGGACGATAGCATCAAAGGTCGTATACTTCCTAAGATGCAGAAGGCATCTGGTTCCTCAGGTTTGATTTGATGGTCATACGCCACATTCAGGAGTATAAAATCAAACCTGCAAGTGGTATCATGCCAAAAGGTGAGTCCAAAACACCTAGGACCACATTCCTCTCCCAATCAATAGATCGTTTAGCTCACTCCAGTTCATGAAGGAGATCCAGAGATCAGAGGTAATTTCCCTCAACCTAAACTCCACTAATGGCTAAGCCAAGGGTGAGCCCCCATTCCTTGAGTCAAGAACCATTCATGAGTATGTCGACCAAGATATATTCATTCAGGTTAAGGAATGCCATCATCTGACATAAGGTCACTTATGCACTCAACCGGCAGTGAGACCTACTGATTGCAGTCGGAAGACCACTTGACCCACCTATAGCTGTTCCAGGTTCTTGATACGCATAGGAAAGTGTCACTCAATAGTTTCACCAGTGGAATAATGAGTAGTTTCAAATAAATCGTTTGGTCATATTATTGTGTCGAACATCAGTTATGCATGCACCTAAATGAGCTGCTTCTTATGAAAGATAAATTTCCAAAAATCTTTTATAATAACTATGAGAGGAGCATAGAGATTTATAAATTTACAAGAGTTACTTTGATATCAAGTATCTAAATGGGCATTCACCGATAACTTTTGGAGAAAACTAAGAATAATTCACAAACATATAACACATTCATAAACTTCTAGTAGAAAATAAAAATTATAAAATACAATGTCGCATACATACTTTTTTAAGCTTATAAAACAACAAGTGGCTACAAAATCCGCACATGGAATTCACATATACATCTTTTAGAGGATTTCAGGATCTTCTTATAGTTTCTATCTCTCATGGTTTAAGGTTTTTGCTTCTAATTTGGCATCATGGGTACTAGTTTCAAGTGTTGTACTTGTACCCTTAGTTGCTTACATACTACCATGATTTTGGAAGATTTTAAATCTTCATGTGTGGCAGTTACTTGGCAAAGCAATATAGATGTGAAGAGGTATCATTTCACTGTTCTGAGCATAGTCTTCATTGAATTTTCCCTTGAAATTTGCAACAACCCGCATCAGACCTAGTGGCCTCCATAGGAGAACATTTTGGAAAGAAAATCAATCTATCAAAGACATGACTCGCACTAAGAGGAACATTTGGACGAGCAATCTGTATATTCCTCCGTATTTTTTACACAATATAATTTCTTCACCTATGCGCTACTTGTGCATATTTAAGTGTTTATTTTTGTGTCCCTATTCTTGTGACTTTATGGTCGCTAGTAATTAGGATAATGTGCATGTATTTGGGGAGCTAGATGATTACGTGGTAGTATTTTATTATTGTATCCATATTGACATTATGAAAGACGTGGAATTATACCTTGAGAAGATGTATTGAATTTGGTAGTATTGCCAAAATGATATATATGGTCATATGGATGAAGGGATGGAGGCCCAAATTTATGGGCACCTAGTAGATGGAAATGGTAGCTACTTGGTGAAATGTATAATTATTTCTACTAAGAAGGCTAGGTCTATGCCCAGCTACTATTCATGTTTGCTATCAATGTTTTCATTAACCTTTTCTGGGCACATGTAGAGGTAATGCAAATGCAGCAACTATGAGGAATTTGTGCCTATGAGCACAACCCTATGACTTTAACCTATGTGAGAAACAATTACAACACACTAAGGCTAGTCACCTAGTGGCCATTATTATGTGATGAAGGGCAGAATCACATGCAAAATATCTTTTAGTAAACAGGGCATGGACAATAACAGGTGGTGGTAAACATTGGTGGATAGAATTCATAGAAGGTTTGGCAGGTCATATGCTTTTCCCTACACATGCAAGATAATCCACTTTATAAAAAAGATTGGACTTAGTCATTGCACACAAGTAATGCTCAAGTATATTTGCATCCATACTAACCTTACAAATGCTAGGTTGCTTTTCTTTGCATCTTACTGCTAAGTAAAATGGCACCATAATAAAAACACAATTTAACAAAAGACAGTGAATATTATGATTTCCTATTGAGCCCTAGCAAGTCATTTGAAATTATTCTGGCATATCAACAAAGAATTTGAGCATATACTATAATCAATTATCAGCATGAGTTCCCAAGCAATTTTCTCAATTTTATTCCCAAGATCTTACCATATTTTCAGCCCTTGCGCTTGGAGATATATCATTGTTGGAAGTAGTCGAAGACATTAAAAAGCATCCCTGTTTGTAAAAAGGATAGTTAGATTCCACCATATCTATTATCAAACTATGCTACAAGCAACATAATTATTTATAAACAAATAAAGAATATCAAGAAGATGATGGCCATGAGTTACGGGGATCAATTGCAAGTTCCAACCAAGAATGGACTTTGTATTAAATATAATAGCAATCTCCCAAGTTTTCTAAGGACTCTAGAGATTTCGTAAATGCTTTAATTTAAAACCATTATTGGCTGAAACATTGATTGCTAATGTGTATTACCTTATTTTCATTAATTCTTAAACATAATAAAAGCAGTCACAGAAATTAAGATAATCACAAATACAACCAGCTACTAATTGGGAAAACAATAAATGAAACTCATGACTAAAAGATATGATAGCAAATGTTATCGTAACAAATTAGTAATCTTTCACTTATCTCAATAACTTGCAACCTTTAAATTTTTCATAGTTGTTAACAAACAATATATGCCAAGCTCCCCCCGTTAATGGGTTAAGAGTAAGAGGTAGGGATCATTTAGTTGTTAGATGGAAGACCCTTAAATAAGGTTGGATAAAGCTAAACTTCGATGGGGTCTCAAAAGGCAATCTGGGGGGTGGAGACCTAGCATGTATCTTGCAATCGCATCAAGGGCATTCATAGCAGCCTCCTCCTCCTTTTTATCTTTTGGAACTAACAATGAGGTGGAGATTCAATAATTGGTGAAAGACCTTCAGCTTGCTAAGGCGCATGGAGTGTCTAAGTTGGAAGTGGAGGGGGACTCGTAACTTGTCATTAAAGCAATGACTAAAGGCAGCACTTTCAATTGGAAACTCTACTACCTCCTTTGCCCAGCATATGAGATTGCCCAACTCTTCCGCCAAATTTTTTTCACACATTGCTTCCAGGAAGCCTATCGCCTAGCGGATCTCCTAGCCAATGCAAAATGAGATTTAGGCATCTTTTTGAAAACTGAAATATCCCTATTTTCAGACTAGCAAGGGTTGAAGGCATTCGTAAATCAGGATGCTAAAGTGACTCAAGCCAAGCTCTAGGATCATCTACCTCCACCACCTATGTTGGAGAAGTGTTAAAGTATTGCTTATGATATCGAACAGTGTTAATTTCAAAAATTTGAAATTTGGCTCTCTTAAAATATTTTTTAAGACATTTGATTTTACTACCATATCTCTTTGCATTTTGAGAGATGTGCCAATCATGAATGAATGCCCCCTGATATGGTTGATGGGGTGAAATGATCGATCTACACACGTAATTGAACACAAGTTGCACGTATCTGCAGCATTGGCAAAAGAAAATTCTTTATTGCTTTCGTCATCCTTTCTCCCACCCTTTCCATTTCCTCTAATCCCTCTAATTCATTCTAATCTCCTCTATTCCTTCTTTGCCTACAATATTAGGTGATCTATTTGGTTTTCTTCGAGCTTGTGGGTGGATTGTTAAGGAGTGAGTCAGGGAAAAGAAGTGTCTTATTGATATAATAGAGATATTTTCAGGCCCTCCCCACACTCTTTCCTAGCTCACAGGGCAAGGAATGTGCATGAACATTACTTCTCAAGTTAACCATGTGCTTGTTGCTAAGGGTAACTGGCTTGAATATCATATGCACCATGACAAATTTATGGACCAATTCACTACTTGCAAATGGACTCGATTGACTTTGGCCCGCTACAAGGCAAGAAGAAAAACAAGGGCTCTAGGTTGGACGTTGGAGTGAAGAGCGAGTGAAGGGATACTACTAAAGCTCTTCTACTTGTTTTGTGCTTGGATAAATGGTGAGGTCAATGGCTCATGTTGCTTGGGTGTTTGTTTTGAGGGGTGGTTCTAATGGGTGGCAGGTTTTTTGCAATGGTGGTTTTTCTAGCTAACAATGGAAACTTGGTTTGTTTGTGCTTGTGGGTGTGTCGCCTCTCTCTTAGGTCTTCCCTAGAAAGCATTTTAGTGGGTGTGCATGGCCACTTTTTTGTTGCTTGGACACTAGTAAAATGTATCCAGGAATTGGACATTGACTTTTGCCTTGTGTTAGTTTTACTCTGCTTTCCACGTATTTCATTTTCTTTGCATCGGGTGAGGGCCCCAATAGAATCCCTTTCGTGCACATGTGTGGTGTGTGTGCATGTGCGTTCACGCACGCGTGCGTGCCAAGCTCAAATTTAATTGATTGTTCTAGAGTAAACTTCTCTCATGCTCAAATTTAATTGATTGTTCTAGAGTAAACTTCTCTCATTTATCCTCAATTGTGTATTTCATAGCACTAACATGGATGTGTATTCCAATGATCAATTTTATACAAGGCATCTATGTTTTTCAAAATAATAATATCCAACAATATCCCTTCAAATTTTTGGACTCAAATATATTATGAAGTCAATTGGATATGCAATATAGGTGGATAGACAATCATTACTATATCTATCATATTTCAGATACCTAGACTCATCATCCTAATATCAACAAAATATTATTATCTATCCACTGATTTCATCATTCTTGGTTGTTTATACCCTTCTAGGGAATCCATTTTTTAGGAGGCAGGTAGGAAAAAGCAAGACCAATGTTCCTTGGACAGCTTCTCCTCCTAAAACTCTTTTAACATTCTCCATAATACTCCCATGCTGAAATCCCACAGAGCTTTATACATGTTAATGAGAATTACATCAAGCCCTTCTCATTACTAAGTTCAATTTAGAGAGAAATCATTTTGTATTGTTTATGGTTATTTTTGTTGAGGTATTCTCATTCTCATGATTCTCATGAGAGGTAATTGTTGATCCTCCAAACTGCCCAACTATGTATGACTTTGATGCGTCCATAGTTCAGCGATCACAATGGGAAGCCATGGTACTTTTTATACCAAGGCAACCTCTGGAGAAGATCGGCTTCCTCCTATCCTAACACTATCTAATTATTTGGTAGGGAAAAGAGTTGAGAGAGAAATAATATGCATAAACAAAAAGGGAATGCACCAAGATAGTGTGATCTTTCACCTTATTCAATAAGGTGAAAAGTAAAAAACTATTTATAATCTGTGTCTTAATGCCTTACAACACAATTCATAAAATGCAAGAAGTAAGAGATTTAATACCATAAACAAATGTTTTTAGGCTAAATCATCCACATAGAATTTCAAATAAAGAGCAAAAAATTGAACTACAACATCTTTATTGAATGCTTTGATTGATACATAGTTGTAATTTACTCAACGATTCAATAGACATTAACATTCAAACTATAGAAGCTAAGGCTGCAATTCCTAATGAAATTTCTATAGAGATGAACATAAAGTTCTTAAGCAAAAGATATTACTCTGGAAAGCTTACATAGATTATATACACGTTCCTAGAGACCTTTGGCCCAAAATGTGACACATGTACCACATCTAGACTGCACATGTGTCTGCTTCTTTAACAGACAGCACAAGCCCCTAAATTCCCCTTGAAATGCATGTTGGATCAGCTTGTGAACACATCGACACCTTCAATTGATTTATTTCCTATAGTTTTTCCCATGGAGTATTCTTTGATCATTGTCCTTCATGGTTTTGATCAACCAATAGCATGCCTTGTTTCCATTATGCATTGAGGACCTCCAAGCCATTAGATTATACCATGTGGCAAGATCAACAATGACGAGGTTTTGAGGACTTGATTTATTTTGACATGCTCTTGGAAGCCCACGGAAGGTCCACGTGGTCTGCTAAAACTGTTCTTGCTTTTCAAAGGGGTAGGTCCCTACAAGACTATGCTTAAAATTTTGTCGCCTTATCATGTTATTATAGCATATGATCAATTGGCTCCATGTCATTGATTCAAGATAAATCAATGGCAAGGGGAAGATCCCATGGTGTCGGACCACTATCAATCAATGTTGTTCCACCCTTCATTCATCTTGCCACCTAAGATCTTGATTGAAAGATGTGGAAGACTTCATATCTTTGCTCCTTTTGTCTTTGCCTTTACAAGAAGTGGCCCCGTAGATTATTTAATAAAAGGTTGTCGCCTTTATTTAATATATGAAGCCACAATGGAATTGATCTTATATTTGTGCCATACAATCAAAGCAAATCAATGACAGAGGGAACATATTGAAGCTGTCAGGTCTTTGTCAATCCTCAAGCTCTGGTTTGCGTCCATCTCGCCAACTCAATTTTTGATCCAATGGTGGACTTGATCTTAGATTTCTGCCACACAATCAAATTAAATCAACAGCAAAGGGAACGCCTTGAAGTTGTCAAGCTTTTGTCAATCCTCAAGCTCTGGTTTGCGTCCATCTCACCAAGCTCAACTTTTGATCCAAGGGTGCAAGGGCAACAACCTATATCCGATCATCCTTTACTTCTCGGGAATCCAATAGCCATTAGATCAATCTCTACCAAACTCGACGACAAGAAAGCATGGAAGCTATTGCTTTGATATTTGTAAGGCCAAGACTTTTACAAAACTAAGCCTATGGACCACAATTATTTACATAAGGCACTGCCTTAAAACATTACAATAATAATGCCTCACTCTATTTACAGTAGTGTGTCCGGACACTACAATAACCAAAGGCCTTATACATTTCAAAGCCTCCTTTATTGGCATCTGATTCCTAAAGGTACTTCATGTACAAGTTCCTGGAAAAGTGAGTTGTATATTCTCTGATATCTACTTTCTCTACAGCAATATCTCCACATTTGCTAAAGATATTATTTGTGTTCATTGCTTCATGTCTTCAATGACATTGAGAGGCTACTAAGAATTAGCTTCTATGTGAATTAACCACTTGCATTTAGTGCAAATCCTAATATATTCCTTGTGCTGAAGACTTCTCAATGAATTCTCCCATGTCTTTAGATAATTATATTTAAGATCCTCTAATAATCATTCTTGTTCAAATTTTTTTGGTTACTTCTATGCTTATATTATACAGAGCCTCTTTGCCCATTTGTTTGGTTCTTTTCAACTATTCTTCACGCTGATCATTTTCTTTCTAATCATTTCAAAAAAAAAATTACCAAAGGTCCAAGCTTCTATTATTGATTTTGTCACTCTTATTTCATCTCATCAATAAAATCTTTGTTACATTGCCATCCAATATTTAGTTTAATAAAATATTCATTCGTTGCTTTTGTCATTTTTCTTAATTCTTTGGTGGTTTTCTAGTGAATAACTAAGGTTGTGGTTCAATAAAGTATTTATAGGTACTATTTTTAAAGTGGACTAGAAACCCTCCTCAAAAGAAATCTTGAATGAATATTTTGGGCACCAGTTCTAATAATGTCGTAGATCTGATTATTTCCTATCAATAAAACTTGTTTATGTCTCATGCTTTTAATCAGATTGAGTACACTCATATCACAATTCAAATATGTCATAATGTCCTTCCTTTCATTTTCTTCCTCCAGAGATGGTAGTGAATTTCCATGGTATCGCCCTCTTCTTAAAATGTTTTTTCTTAACTGAATTCAGCTTTGAGGTTAGCTGCCTTTCATAGTTGGCATACACTAGTATTGTTCACATCCACCTTTTCCTCTATGAAAGACTAGCTTAACCTAAATGCTACGTGTTTCCCAAATTTTTAAGATCCACAATTGTTAACGTCCCTTGCTGATAATGGGTTCCTTTAATTTCAAAGTCAGACAAAGTCACCTGTTAAGTTAAACTCTTACCATGTCATAAGTTTGCTTCTACATTTTAACAATGGAACCTTTTACATGTTTCTAAAGCACAACTGAAACTACCAAAAACAATATCATTTGAACTACATTGTTATTAAAATGCAGAGGTGTGAACATAGTGCTTAAAAAAACTGGAAAATCAAAAACATGACAAAAAAATTAGAATGACGTTTTCCAACACACATCAAACATTACAACAAGATCATGCATAGCAACCAACAAGCCATTCTTGACCAATACTACGAGCCAAACACCGATGCACACAACACTTATTATATTCTCCAATGACACCAGAGCAAGGGAAACCCATAGCCATTGAGAAATCAAAACAACATCACATTCATTGTGACACTTAATAGATATTTGCCTATTAACATAACATTAAAGTACGGTCTTTATGTACACATTTCTGTAAGAGCTTCTGGAAGTGGCAATCCACACTCCTAGAGAGAACTTGAAAAGTCTACCAACAGGTTGGGCAAGTAGTTCAGTGATGGAGTCAACCACTCGCCAAAGGTAGGTTGTCAGTTTGATTCCTAGACTCTGCAACTTTCCAATCACTCCAGCTGCTCCATTGGTGGGTGGTTTTCACCACAAAAACGAAAAATCAATCCCCTACTAAACAAATTGACTTTTGAGATTGGACAAATAAAGGATCCCAAGCAATCGTCCACGGACCTGCGATCTTCCAGCAGGTTAGCATGCTTACCGCTATGATGACCCAAATTCAAACGAGTTGGCATGCTCCCCGTAAATTATGTGGTAGTAATATTCAAGTTTCAAGTGATATGTAGTGTGTGTGTTGGAGCTAAGAACACTTTTCAGCGTTCAAACGGGATTTACCTAGCGAGAAAAAAAAGACCCCCAAGAATTCTGTAGTCTCCTTCAAGCCTATATATGACTGTTACAGATCATACTGAAGGCATTCCAAGCATGTCACTGAAAATGAAACCTCACATTTGGGCAGGCCCTTATAATAAGTATGTATGCTTTAGTAATTAATGTCAGATAATCAAATCCTGAAGCCATTACAGAAGCTTTCCATCAGTTCCCTGTCAATCACAATGTGACTGGATCATACATAAGGCATCAGCGCATGTCACTCAAAATGAAACTTCAACTTTTGGCAGGCCTTTATCGTAAGTCTGTATGCCTTAGTACATTATTAATGTCAAATAAACAGTAAATGCATATAACAGCATCCCAAAGCTATATGTATATATATGTGACCAGATCTTATTTAAGGCATTCGGAGCACGTCACTGAAAATAAAACTTCAACTTTTGGCGGGCCCTTATTATAAGTATGTATGCATTAGTACATAATTAATGTCAAATAACGAGTATGTGTTAATAATATCCCAAAGCTACATGTATATATGTGACCGGATCTTACTTCAGGCATTCAAAGCATGTCACTCAAAATGAAACTTCAACCTTTGGCAGGCCCTTATTATAAGTATGTATGCCCTAGTACTCAATTAATGTCAAATAACGAGCACATGTAGATAACAACCGGACCACCCCGCAAATCCCGATAGCAACTATGTATATCGAGAGCTAGTCCCACTAATGCGGTGTTCCCAACCCCGCCCTGAGAGCCGGGTCCCAATCCTGATAGCCATTCCCGTGTTACCGATGGCAGGTCCCAATCCCGATAGCCATTCCCATGTTACCAATGGCAGGTCCCGCTCCCAAAGTCAAGTGTATAAATGAGACCAAATCATACTTAAGGCATTCCGAGCATATCACTCAAAATGAAACTTCAACTTTCAGCAGGGCCTTATTATAAGCAGGAATGCCTTAGACATAATAAATGTCCAATAACCAGTACATGTATATTAAAACATCCCAAAGCTACATGTATATACTAATAGCCCGAAGTCATTACGAAAGCTTTCCACCAGTTTTTCGTGAAGGAAATTGTGACTAGAGCATGTCCCGTGTTACATGTGGCAGCGTAAACTTTGAAATATCACTACTGCATTTGATCAAATGATTCAGGAAATTAAAATATTATTGAACCCTCTGCTATTAAATGCATAACATTAACTATTAAGTGATCATTTAAACTCTGAGAACTAATGTGATTCTCCTACTTAGCAAGCAAATGCAAAAACTTAAAAAGCAAGCCGCCATTCGAACTCGCAAAACTAATATAAGAAGTGCATTTTAAAAAGAGCAGGTGAAGAAGGCTAACAAGATCTAATAATTTGACAAATCATTTGACAAAATGAAACGGGGGAAATATTATGATTATTACCAGCATCTCAGCAGAATCGAAGAGGCCATTGTCGATGAGGAGTTGTATTTGATCGCGAGGGACTTCCATTTGCTTATTTCGAAAACCCTGCCTGTTTATTGTTATTGTTTGTGGTTTGAGCGGTTCGGCTTTGCTGCTTTGTTTTATACCAGGGGCTTGCTGTTGTGTTTTTTGGGTTATGATTTTGGGAGGGACATTTGTGTTCCTCTCTCTTAGCGCTTTGTGCTTTGACATCTAGTGGTTTCAAATTATAATCGTTTTGAAGGGGAAGGTGGAGGCTTTTGCTTTTGTGTTTCGAATGCGAGTAATGACCGCTAAATGCTTCACTCCGCTAAAGTTATCTGGGGGTATTTTGAAAGCAAACCCTCTATTGTCAGATATTAACTTTTGTAGGGTTTCAAGTTAATGAAAAAAAACCTTTGTTGTTGTTGTAAAGCGTTCAATTAAAATAAGTTTTATTGTTTTTCCTTAAATAGGTAATTGTTTTTAAGTTGGGGAGCTTGTAAACCTGGATAGGATGAAGTTTAGATTATGCTTTGATTGAGGGGAATTTATTAAAAAAAAAATGGTCTAGATTTTTTTTTAAATCTAAAAACTCAAAAAATATACCGTATAAGGTGTTATGGAGACAAAATATCTTTACATTAGTAGGGGAAACTTTCAGCACCCTCTTTTCCAACAAGAGTTGAAAGTTTTATACCTAAAAAAATGGGTCTTCTATTTTATAGGAAAGATTCATTTTATCGTTGTAGTTGTATTATTTTAATTGCGTGGCACTGATCTCACTTTAAAAATAAGAGCCCAGCGCCTTCCATGGAACTGCATCTGTAATGAAAATTTCATTGTCAATGGCTTTAGTCTTGGTTGAGAGGCTAAAGTCACTAAGCGAGATACTTATTTAGTGTATAAAACCTCCAATTTGGTGTAAGGGGATTTTTTTCCATTTATTTTATATATTGTGTACATCTTTATTATCAAGCCCATTCATAATGTGATATGTAAGCTAGCGAGTTAATCCACTCTAGTCTTCCCTAAAACAGATCTACTCTCAGTGCAACAAGTGGTTAAATAAGCTACTATTCTAGACTATATTGTTAGAAGAATATATAGCTAAAAAAATGTTAGAAATGAAAGTACAACATATTAAACTATAAATGGCAAGTACAGATAGCACGAACACATAAGAACACAAGGATTGTCCTGGAGAAACCTAAAGTGGGAAAATCTATCGCTGGGTGAGGCAATTGCACTCCCCTTTCCACTATGTAATTCATAAAATATAGAATATACTGTCAAAACTTGGCCTCCATGAACAAAGCTTCACTACTCCCTATTCAAACCTTGCACACAAGTCTGCTTTACACCTTTTAGACACTTTTTAAACCATACCAACACTGAAATAACCACTAAATAGCTAACAACAACTAAAGACAACTTTAAATAAGACCCAATCGTGTTAACTTGCAATGTGAATATAATTCCAAGACACTTTTGATGGCTTCTACCTTTCACACACCCTGTATTTATGATTTTTTGCCTTTGCAGTCCACCAAGAAGCTCAAATGAACCAATAATGAGAAGAAGAAACATTTGCAACTGTTCAACTTCAAGGTTTTTTGTATCATGGTGAAATTATCGATGTATGTAAATTTGTGGTTACACCAACACCACCTCTAATCACTGGTGGTTACACAACTGCCCTCTACAAATAGCGGTGATCTCACTTTCTTAAGCGAACCCCTTATTTTTTAGCACTAAAAATAACCTTTTTCATCACTATGGAGATGTCCCTATCACCCCCACTCTGACTCTACCACTGTAACATATCTGAATTGATGCTTTGCATATGAAATGTTACATGCAAGTGTCTTACAAGCATGAATGAATTACATAATTGGGTGTAGTGGAAACATCTAGTATACGTAGTTAGTACAATGGATCCATATTTGGATCATACCTCCTCAAATTGAGGCTTTTAAGTTCCTAATTTTTCCCAAAACTTAGTGAGGTAATATCTTCCTCGCATCTTCTCTAAAATATCATTTGGCCTTTCTAGGTCGTTGTCCTTTTAACCCATCCAAACAATGCTCTTGCACTTCACTTCGAGTTGTCCTTTCCTTCCTTTATAGCATAACATTTTTCTCCAATTTAAACTGACTATTAGAAGATAGGTCTTAATTAAAGGTATCAACCGCCCTTCATCTTCATTATCTAACACAGAAGGCTCAAAATTATGTAAGTTCTCAACATTGGCAACTAAATAAATCTTTATATAAGGAGGCAATCAAGTCTAAGAGTATTATTGCCCACTTGTTCCAGAATTTCAAATGGATTGTACCTGATAAGCTTAAGTTTCTTAGCCCTTCCTTATAGCTTTTCTCTACTCAAGTATAATCATACCATATCTCCAATAAGGAAATTATGCTTAGTCTTATGTTGGTCAAGTATTGCTTTATACTTGGCTTTTGACTCCTTAAACCTCTCTTGCACTTGGAGGTGGATTAGCTTGATCTCCTCAATAAACTTTTAAGATTCATATAATTCTTGGTCCACTTTCCCATTTTCCTTGTAAGGTTGTCTCAAAACAACATCAAATGCACGTGGAAGTAAGCAGCGAAAACAAGTTTCAAAATCAGTTTTGGTAGTATTAGAATGCAATGCCCTATTGTATGAACGTTGGATATACACAAAATTATCATTCCAAGTTTTAGGATGCTTCATATTATACCCTCTCAAGAGTTGTACCAATGTTCAATTTATAATATCGATCTACCCATCAGTTTGTGGACAAAAATCAGTAGACCATTTCAACTTAATATCCATCTTTTCCCACAATGTGGCCCAAAAATTCTCAAGAAACCTTGAGACTCATTCTGAAACAATAGAACTAGGAAAACCAAAATGCATACACACATTATCAAAAAATAACTCATATGCATCACTACCTTTAAGGGTCTCTTTACAAGGAATAAAAATACACATCTTATTAAATTGGTCCACAACCACAAAAGGACAGTCATGCCCCTTCCTTGACATAGGCTACTTACCTACAAAATCCATCGAAATACTTTCCCATGGCCTAGAATAAACTGATAATGGCATATACAAACCCAAATTCGTGTTACTATGTTTGTTTATACTACATAAAACACATCATCTTAAGCCTTAGCAACATTGAGATACATATTAAGCCAATAAACATGCCTTATATATGTGCCACAATCTTTGTAACACCAAAATGTCTTGCAATTTTTTAAGTGCTTCCTTTTATAATAAACAAATTAGTACATAGTGGGTTGGAAATTGTACAGGAAAAAGAATTGCTATGGAAAAAGAATGTTTGGTTGAGATAAATCATCACAATATGTTTCATATGTCATTGTTATGGGTGATTAATTCACCATAGTAGTTAGATAATAATTTTTGAGTACAATACTCATAATAGAATATAGTTTGTTAACTATTGTGGGATAGCATAATCTCGTACAATTTATTTATTACGAGGATGTTTATCAACTCTCATTGAATAGAATATTGGTAGAGACTAGATAGAATAGCCTCTTTATTTATAGGAGCTATTATGAGTGTAATTTTTTTATAAATACTCTTACTTTGTAATGTTTTTTCGATTGATAAAATCATATTTTGTTCAACATTTATCTGATAGCTCTAAAGTTTGGTATCAGAGTAGGACTCTAGAGAGGGAAATAGATATTTAGAGGGAAGGAGAAAGAGGACCCTTGGGCACTCGAATTCTCTCTATGTTAGATCAAAGGACCACAAAACATGTTCCTATTAAAGAGCATGAAGCATAGTTTTAAGAGGAGATGCTCCACAAAGGAATGTTTCAAAGAAAGCATTGAGGTGGAGAATAGAAGCACTATTTTTTCAAAATCAAAAAGAGCATAAGCATTTCCCAAAGCAAAATGCTAAGGTGGGGTCCATTTTTCAATGAAAATAATTAAATATTTTAAAAAATAAAAGTGCTCGGCATTAGAAGAATACAAACCAACAAATAAAAACCAAAAGGACATTGCAATTCTATGATAGTAGATAAATGTCATTGGAGAGTGCAACCATTTTGTTTGTAGCATTGGCAAAGGCAAAGAGGAGATTTAGACTAAGGAAAGTGTCATTCCCAGTTCAAGGAAGGCCATCTAAAGCAAATTTAGAAGCATTCAAGTACCATTCTTCAATACAAAAGCTCAATTTTTAGCCATCCCACGCCATCTTGGGTAGATAAGAATTGATTTGGAGCTTCTACAGGGAAGAAAAACCATCCTGGAGGTTCAAAATTGCAAATATAATAAAAACAGTAAAAAAGCAAGCCAAATTGCACAGAGGAGCACTATACATCCACCTGAGCACCCAAAAAACTCTGTGAAAGCTCATGTACAAGTCTTCTTCATTTGTTGAAAATTTTTATAAACCTTTTATCTAAATTTTTTAGAACTTCATAAAAGATTAAGGCTAAATTACATATATATATATACACACACACACATGCATACATATGTACATGTATATACATATACATATGTATATATATACACATATATGTATGTATATATATAGTATATGTATGTATTTATATATACACATATATATATGTATATATTAAAGCATGTGTGTATATACACTATACATATACATATACATGTATATACATATACATGTATATACATACACATGTATATGTATGTACATGTATATGTCTATTCATGTATATGTATATACATGTACATATATATGTATATGTATATACATGTACATATATATGTATATGTATATATAGATATATACATACATACATACACGTACATACATATACATATATGTATAAATATGTATATATATATGTGTGTGTGTGTGTATACATACACACATATATACATATGTAGGTGTGTGCATATAGATATATGCATATGCTCTCTCTCTATATATATACACATACATATATCTCTCTATATATACATATGTGTATTTATAAATACGTGTGTGTGGGGGGGATGATATATAATATATAAATATATATGTATGATTTATCTCTTTTATATATATATATATATATATATATATATATATATATATATATATATATATATATATATATATATATACACACACACGCGCGCGCGCGCGTATATATAGAGGAGCGATGAAATAGGAGTAACGGGAGGAATGCGTAGGGGAAAAAGCTAGGTTTTCTATAATCTTCAACCGCACACAAAATGAACAGGCAGGTTTACTCTCATCAACTCCCAACAACAATCATGGTATGGCGAAGGAGCAACCCCACACAAATCCTTTTGAGTTCCTTTCACCTTAGATCAGGAAGTCCATCAATGCACTACTCATCAAGACAACTCAACCCCCTGAGGCAAACAATGCCACCTCCATTTTTCCCACACCTTTTTCACTTTATCATTCAATGGATGGTGGGGTATAGGAAAGTCTTAAAGGCAATACACCCAAAAAAAAGGCACCAACCAACATTTGAGCCAAACAACATAGACAGATGAAGCAAAAATGCATCAAGGTCTCCAATACCACATACAAGGTAAGCATTGACCCTGACCTCTGTAGTGAAAAAAATCCTCTTTTACACTGAAAAGCCCTCATTAGGAGGTTCCACGATCATTTCTTCAAAGATATCAGTTTACAACAATAACTTCAAAACATATTAGGCCCCGTTTTAGGTTACACACCCACTCTTCAAAGGGGTGTCAAGGGCTTCTTTGTACTTCTCTTCAGATCGATTGAGGATAGGAGAACCATTGAAGAGAGCGGGCCATGGTTCTGGGGAAACTCTGCTCTTGTTCTCACTAGATGGCATGTCGATTTTAACCCTAAAAGGGAACACATTTCCAAAGCAACAATTTGGGTAAACATATTGAGACTGTTGTTGGAGATGTGGGATGAAAGCATCTTTCATAGCATTGGGGACTCACTTGGTACATATCTGAAAACCCATCACAGTACTATTGCTCAAACAAATACTTCGATGGCTCTCATACGTGTAGAAATGGACATATCTAAAGGCCTTATAGCTAATATATAGATTGAGATAGGTGGGAAACTCTTCAAACAAATCATAGATTACATAAGCATGCCCTTCCAATGCATACAATGTCGAAGACATGGACATCTAAAAAATAGTTGACCCCACCACAACAAATAAGATCAATGAAGGACACATGTATTTGTGGATCATCTGGGTTAGATACCTTAGGAAAATCCAAAAAAAATTAGAACAAATCTGAGCTGTGATCAATAGGAAAAATCCTTAGAGGTAGGGAATACATCCACTAAGCCCATGAGCTATCCAGATAAGCACTCAACCCCCCTCAAGTCTTTATTTACTTGACTACTAGAGAAGTTTCAATTATTTCCAGAAGACTCAATCCTACGTCGCTCTAAGAAGAACTCTACTTCAACTAAGGTGAGGTCTATGAACCCAAAGGCTGACTTACAAAGAAGTAGGCAATTGAGGTTGAAAATCATCTCATTCCATCAAATCTCCTTAACAAGCCTCCCCCTCTGAGACTGTGCAAAGGTCTTGTTACAAAGGATCACATCAAACAAAATTTGAATGTTACATTCAACAAGGAGATGGGATAATCTAAAGATCTGAATGTGGAGGATTCTCTCCCATTGAAGCTTGCATACAATACTAACGAGCCATTATTAAGAACTAAAACACCTGACTTTGTGAGGATGATTCCATGCTCATAAGGAATGTTCCTTCACAAGGTTTACCGGTTGCATTTGAACAAGCACTTTGTATAGAGATAAGTTTTGTGCTCATTGATTATGCTAAAAATAATCAGCGTTGGGCAAGGGAGAGAGAAAAAGGAACTTCCTCCATTGGTCACACTTACAACACCTCTAGCAATGTATCAGGGTCATCAAAGGATATAAGATATCAAACTAGATCACAAACCAAAGCCTCTTTAAAGTATCATAACTTTATCATAGACACAAGAGGACTACAAGAATCCAGGAGCCACACCACTTTTCATAACATAGGGCAATATATCCTCTTCTCACATGCTCAAAAGGAAGCAAAACAAAACATTCTCACTAGCACACAATAGACTATCAAAAGGGCCCTTAGCAGAGCATCCCCTAAAGTTAGTTATAAATGATCATCACCTCACAAAATATTAGAGGCTTAGGGATGACTTCAAAATAAAGGTCCCTAAATAGAATGATCTACAAACATAAACTAGACATTCTCTTCCTATAGGAAACCATGTGCACTAAGGTTAATGCTCAAAAATATCTCAAAAAATGCCTTCCAAATTGGAGCTTCGTAATTAGTGATTATATGGGCAATTCTGGTGGTATTTCTCTAGGGTGGAAGCATAGCATGGTATTGATAACCTCCATCAAGACATCCAACTATATTCTGGGTACTTTTTTTTCATGAGAAGACAATGTGAACTTGGATATCCTTAATGTTTATATACATTCACATGGTAGAAAGAGATTTTGGAATGATCTTGGTAATTCTAGTATCCTAGACATGTTGTACCTTATCTTGGGAGGGGACCTAAACTTCACTACACACCTCTCGGAGGTTTGGGGTACCAATGCTAAGGTTGACCCTATGGCAAATTTCTTCTTGTAGTTCTTGGAATGCTTCAACATGGTGGATGTCTCTCCTACTATTATAGAACCCACTTGGTCAACTCATCATTCTAGATAGCAGAATATATCAAAAAGGCTTGATCGGTTCTTGGTCAACCATTGGCCAGGTAAACCATTGTATGGACTAACATTGTAGGCACATGAGTTAGTGTTTTATAAATGTTTGGTATAGCATGATGCATTTTAAATGCATTCTTGAGGCTCTAAAACTTGATAGGTCTAGTGATGCACTGAGTAGCATGATGACTTCCTAGTAACTATGATTGGTCCAATATACTTATGCCATGTTGATAGATTTGAAAGCTATGTGGAGAAGTCTAGTTTTGACTTATGTGAGATCTTGTCTCCTCACTAATATCAAGAGTGATACGTTCACTTATTGTTGTTCAAGGAGTTGAAGCAATGTGATTCTTACATGGTGATCTCTCTTAGGGAGAGATTAATACAGATGAATGAGACAAAGGTGTTACTGGTTTACATTGAAATCATTGTATAGGTTGGTGCAGATGTTGCACATGTAGTATAGAAAATTTAGTGCCTTCATAGAGAGCTTATGTTTTGTGAAATGTTGGATGTAGTCCCTAATATGATCAATGTTTTGATGGCTCAGTGATAAAGATGCGATGAAGGTGGTATGAGGAGCAAACCAAGGATGGAGATGCATAAGGATGGGAAAGTAAGGAAGTACCCCACTTCTTACATTATTGAGTTGTCTTTCTAGGATTTTCTTATAATAGAGAAAAAGACATGTTATTGTATCCTATGTATTTGATTCATTAGAAGTAAGAAGCCTCATAATGCCATGGTGAGCACTAAATTGGATGTTCCCAAACAGTGGGAGTTGTGAGTGGTTCATGGTAGAATCTTGATTGGAGGATTGGTCTAGGTGTGGAGAAGTGATTTGTCACTTTAGTTTTGCAATCTGTTATAGAGGAGTAGATGTTGACAAAGCTGATCAGGGCAGAGAAGTCTTAGTAGTGCAATGAAACATCTACTGGGTTTGTGTCAGGGCAGCAAAGGGCATTGATGAGTAGCTGGTTACAAAATACTTAGGTATGGTAAAAGCCTATGTACATTGATTTCAAGAGAGAGAATGTTAGGATGTGAAGTCACTATTCATGGTCATTATTTATGATGGTGTGACATGTTGGTGATGTTGATGGTTAATGATGTAGCTTGTGAGTGATGTGGTTGATTGGTGCTGTGGTAGGGGCTCATGGATGGTATCCCATGAATGATCAAGTTGATGTGATGGGAGTGGGGTGTAGCACTCCACCAAGGCACATGGATTTGTCCTTGGTAGTAATATGGGTGTTGTCACATGGTGCAAAAGATAAAAGGGTTGGTGTGGGTTGAATTTATAAGAAACCCCATGATTCCCATGTGTGGATAGAGTCAAAAGATGATTGCAAGCATCATATGGACTCATGTGGTCACATGGAGAATGAAGACAAGAAAGTTACTATAGAAGATTGACCTCACATTTGTGTGGGAGATAATGCTTTTGGAGCCATATGGTGGTGGCACATGTTCTTGTCTAAAGTAAAAATGCCTTGAACACTTTTACACATGAAGATAACAACAACACTATGGATCACATGACATCCCACTAAGTGTAGCATATTTTTTCCACTATTGCATTCTCTCTCCTCTCTCTCATCTTCTTGTTGTAAATGTTATTAATAAGCATGAAGCTCTTCATTTTAACTCATCCAATTAGTATATCCATGCAAGACTCGGGCTTGCATGCTTGGAGGTTAGATCTTATAGGCTAGTTTAGATTGGTTCACAACCTGAATGCTTCAGGTGGAAGCATTGTGTGTTTATATGTTAGCACTAATGGAGTTGATCAAGGAGTTATTATAGAAGAGAGATTGATGTTGTGATTAATGAAGTCTAGAAGCTATCATTTTGTCCATGGTTTTTTCCTTGCACATTGCAAGTTTTTTCACGTAATCTTTATGTAATGTGTTCCCTCTCTATCTTATATTTTTTGTAGCTTGTTATTACACATTATTTACTTGCAATGTAGGATATAGTTCATTGATCTAACATGTAATATCATAACTTTATTCCTAACATGGGCATATTCACAAAAAATTACATTAATAAAATTTTATATTTTCACATTGACATACATTTGGGATACACGTTCTCAGATTGAACATGTAGATTCAAGGGGCATGATACTGGTTCATGTATGTATACACAACAACACAGTTGCAATTGAATGGAAATTGTTTGTCATTTCACTTCACACTTATCAAGCCTACTTACATTTAAATCTATAATCTATCTGCAGTGGTTGACTCATTTATGTGTGAACCTTGCCTGATCGATTCTCTCATTTACCTATGTAGCGTTTTCTTTTGCATTTGAACTTTGCCTCATCAGTTCTCTCTATATTTTCCTGAATGATTATTTGGGTTATAATTTTCCCCATATAAATGGGGGTTGGGGCATATTACCTTACCAACTCAAGATACTACATAGTTGCAAAAATTTGGGGCATGATCACCCCCAACTCTCCAATGCTTCAATGAGATATTTTATCCTTTTACTCTAGCAATTCCATTACTAAAGTAAAAGTGGGTCATTTATTGATACTAAAATTTGGTCTTCAATTCTTGACAATGAAAAGTTTGAGACACATTTACCACACATGACTTGAGCACCTAAACAAGGTCATGATTCACCATACTCTCTAACTTGCATGATTTCTTATGAGTCAACCCTTCCATTTTTTGTTATACACATGCAAGAACCTCACTTTTTGTTTCAAACCTATTAAATATCCTATATAGACATCTCTATACTCTCACAATAGTCTACTTTTAGATGGGTTAGTTCCAATAGTTGCAATCATTATTACTTTCATTAATGACCCACAACCAACCTGCTCCTAGCAACTACTATTTTCTAAAATAAAACCCATCCTTAGGTTCAACCTATAAGCCTAGAATGTTGATGGAATGAATAATTATTTAAATGGATACATATATCTTAAAATCTATGTCTCACACAAATATTTATGTGGCATATATTTGTCACTTAATTGTAATACATCTATACACTATTGCACTCTAAGTAAATCTGAACTATGCTTCCTAATTTGCATACGTATCACTAGGATGAGTCAAAGCCAAGTTTGAAGCACTCAAAATCTAGGTTAAATAAAACATTTTAAACTATAAAATCTAATCATTAGTTGCATACACATATCAAAGGATAAAAATCACACTAGGTGGGAGAACTACGTGTTTCTTGATTTCCCTCATTGGAGTTTAGATACGTAGGCAGTGGCCAATCATCAAATGAGGGAGATTGGGGTCAACTCACCCCATTACACTTCCTCCATTTTTTAGGTCCCTCACAAGCACATCTAAGGTTTCAAGGTAAAGGAGGCTAATTTCTAGATTTTATGCATGACATCTGGGTTCAGGATCATAAACATAGAGAAAGAAAAGACACTCAAAGGTGATTGTATGGTCACTATGTCATATTTACATGCATGTCATTATCGACCAATAGGTCAATATTAACTAGCTACACTGACCCAATCTTGCATAACCAACCTAGTGCATGAAATAGATCATTTCATGAACCGAGAGAACAAGAGGCATACTTATCCTTGGTTTCCACTTCTAGAACATAGTGATAGTTAGACTATCAACCAACAAAACTAAGTATTATGATATATTTAGTACTTTCCATATATAACATATGCCCTTATCAAATCAAAAGAGTTAATTTTCAATCATTTGTATTCATATGTATGCTTGAGTACCCTATTTATTGATCTATATTATATTTCAATATTCCATCTTAATTAGATTAATCTAACCCATGAATCAAAATTAGGGTAAAATAATTACATACTTAGTCAAACCCTTGCTTTCATTTACTTATTTTTTCTTGTGGATTATATCCATCCTCAAAATTAGGTGTTCATACCTTTGTTCCTTGATTGCATATATCTTTGGAGGTTACCTACGGTTTGGTCCCCTTATTTCAAATTTGCATCTTATTTAGATCTTCTTACATTACTTTATTTATGTTAGTCATGATTATATCTTATGCCTAAGATGTCTAATTCTTTGCATCCTACTAGACATAGTGTTATATTGAGTGATGATACTCGTGAATAAATACATTTATCTTTACATAAAACTCATGTTCCAAAAATGCCAATATCTACTAAAACACCTTATTGTGATATTTCTCATTCCAACATTAATGGGAATGATCAATTTATTTACCTTGGAAAGGAGATGCCTTTATATAATGTGAACTATGATGATAATGCTAGTGAGGATGATGGCCATGCTTGTGAAGATACACTTCCTGAGCCTATAAGTGTGTTAAACTTCATAAACATGATTGAAGAATAATTGAATGATTTTATTATAAATAATCTTAAAGACGTGGATGCTAATATTTTATTACTTACTAAAGCTCGTAATACATGAATTAGGAGTAAGGATCCTTTGCCTAAGAAACCTCCTTTGTATGGTTATACTCCTTTTACATTAGGTGCTGAGGATAATACTCCTCATGATACTAATCCTACCATGCCTTCAATTAGTACCACTGGACCCTCTTAGGTTGATGTTTCATTCCTAACACTTATATGGTTCCACCTACTAATCCAAAGACCAATGTTCTTCCAATGTCATCATATATTCAATCTATTGGTTTTGAACATAGTCACAACATTAATAATGCCTCATTTACTAATGATATAAAATTAGATCTACCTATACACACACCTATTTTTAACTATACACCTAGTGGTACATCTGTTGATTTGATAGTGCAACAACTCAATGACATAAGGATGTAATTTTCATAATTATCTTAAATAATTAGCAAACCTAGTCATGTAGTTTCCTCTTATGGCATATTACACAACCGTTTGGCTTAATAAGTGTTTGTTCACCCCTTGCATCCATCATTCTAAGTACCTAATTTTACAACATTTAGTGATAATGAGGATCCATCTCATCATATCAAAGCTTTCTTTGCATCTTGTAACATGATCAATTATTTATGATGAAGTTATTTCCTAAGAGTCTCATAGGATATGCCCTAGATTGGTTTTATTCCTTACTTGTGGGATCCATGCATAGATTCCATGACTTACATGACCTATATTTAATGCATGTTATAATAAACATTAATTAAAATGTCACTTTATTCCAAATTGCTCAAATCAAACAAGGACCTAATGAGCCCATTGTTACCCAGGTGCTTAAATTTAAGACAATGCTCACCAAGATGTCAAATAAACTACATAATAGTAAACTTCAAAGTATATTCTCAAATAGTTTGCTCAACCCATTAATTTTAACACATACAATTTGTCTGATGAGTTATTCCATGTGTTACACAACATTGAGGTTAAACGTATGGATGTTAATATTATAAAATGTTAATCTATTGCTTCTACATCCACTACATCCAAATATCAGGGAAAAATAATGTTCAACCCTAATACTAATGATGCACATAATTTCCAAGCTAAGAATGAGTCCAAGAATGTGAATGTAGTTTCACAATTGAATGATAAGCTTACCTTTCTTGCTCCTAAACAAAGTCAACAATTTACAACATCGCTACACCCACCTCATTATATAGTAAAGTAATTGTTTGAGTGTAATGCGATTTATTTGCCAGAACCAGTTCAAATAGATACAACTCAACCCTTTAATAAAGGGTATGATCCTAAGAAATTTTATTAATATTATCGGTCTTTAGGACATGTGACTAATATATGTTTCAAATTGTAACATAAGATTTAAGATCTAATTGATGATAACACAATTATAATTGATGGCCATCATTGTACACTAAAAAATCTGTTGTGAAGCCAAATCAATGTATACAAATATTTAGCAATCCATTACTATCTAGTTTATCATCTTAAGTAGATTGTCGCCTAATCCCACTCACTATTTCTTATTTCCCAGATCACTCCGGCCACAGTTAGATGGATCAAATTACTTGAGTCATCTACCTTGGCTAGACCATTTCTAATAACTATTTCCCCAAATTTAAAATCTTTCTTTGGGTTAATCAACACGTGTATCATGTAAATTTGGAGGGAAATTATCCAAAAAGTCTCCTATTTATATACATCAAGCCTAAACCTATTATTATCTAGCACTTATATAGAAAGTATAAATCTTTGCAATAACATGTGGGGAATTACCCCATAATGGTGAAGAACCAAAGGCTTAAAAATTAGTTTTTGTTGTAACTAAATATATCAAACTAATCTCAATACGTTGTCATGTAATTTTTTTTTGGGATGAACATGGTGGTAGGTGATAGATAGATACTGATTCCATACTAAAAAAAGGAGTTAATGAGCCTCTGCATATTAATATAACTATTTTTAATTAAAAATGTATCCATTCCATACCAAAAAAATGAGCTAATGAGCCTTAGCATTTTAATGTAACTATTTTTAATTAGAAATGTCAAAAAGGTTCATATCGAATATATAAATTTACTCCCTTTTACAAAGGTTTGCCATAATTTATTTTAGCTTTTAAGAATTTTGTCATAATTTATTTTAGCTTTTAAGAAATATAGGCGCTCTTTTTTTTTTATAATTTTTTTATTGGATTGTATTGAGATAATTATTATTTACAATAAAAAAATAAAATAATTATTGATAGAAATGACTACAATAAAAAGTGATTTAGAATTATTTTTTAACAATAGAAACTTACCATTGAGTAAGATGGTGTTATTTGTAAAGTATAGATTTATTTTTTTAATTTATAATTAAAAATTATGTATAGATTAAGACTAAGAGTAATTTAGATTAGTAAATTATAAGAATAGAAATTTAGTAATGAAAATAATATTATTTAACAAATATATTTGAAAAAATAAATAATAAAATTTCAACCAATCATCATATAATAAATAGAATATTTTCTAATATCACTTTAATAAATATTTTGAAATATTAATATAAAATTATAATATTATCATAATAATATAATAATTCATACAATTTAATTGAATTAAAAAAAATAAATTAAAAAAATTAACATAATTAATAATATAAAAAAATAAAAGACTAAAAAATCAAAACCTAATTCCATTAAAATTAGCTCACCCAAAACCACTAAACTTTTCAAAAAATGCACGGGTTATATTCTAAAGCAAAACAACTACAGTCTGAAATAAACAAAACCTAAAATCTAAAACATAAAGATTTGTACAAAACCTAAAAATAGAATTTTGTCTCCTGTCGCCGCCGCCATTAGAGGAAGATGGGTGTGAAGAGGCCCATCCGGTGTTTGGATAAGAGCAGCAACGTTGTGAGGTAGGACATGGATGGCGTAAGTATAGAATCCATGTTCTTTCTACCAGTCACAATCTCCAAATCTGGCACGTCGTAAGTGTACACATCTGCCTTATCTGTTAATTGACCGTGATTTGCATTTACCCTATTGTAGCCCTAAATCTGGTAGTAAGATGTGCGTAGCCATCTGGAAATTGTTTTGCCAGTCCCAGTATCTATAATTTTGAGCTGAAATTCCTTATCTAGAATTATAATTATGAGCTGAAATTCATTATCTGGTAGCTAAAATAGGGGTGGATGGACGAACATGAAATTTTCACATGGAATACACTGCATAACCATTAAGCCATTTTGATGCATAAATCATGGATGGAAGGTAAAAGAGAGGTCTAAGGGAATCTGTTCTCATACAGGTGTCCAGAATTACCCCATAATGGTGAAGTACATAAAGCTAAAAAAAAGTGCAAAGCACAAAGTTTTTGGTCAATCATAATCAATTGATTTATTCATAGATAGATATTGCATTATATGGTCAAAACAAAGAGTCAACATTCATCTCTTATCCCACTCATCTCTCACATTTATCTCTCCTTTATTCTTTCTATCTCCTAGAAACTCTCTCATAAACTTATTTATGGTAGATGCAACTCACTTTAAATTGCACACTTTAATATTATTTCTCACATAATATATGTTCACACACATAAGTGAGCACTAACAAGAGATTTTTCTAACGTAGCACATTGAGGACTACATCTGCACATCCTTGAGGTAGTGCCCTAAAACATTTAAATTTGTAAAACCCCTCTTAAGGAATAACCACCAAGCCATTACTACGGCAAGGTCAAAATTAAATGTGTTCAAGCCACAAAGGATTTCATTAGATATTGGTATATCGTTATTGAGTGCACACATATTTAGGTGGGAGAAATACAAGAAGTTTGAGCCTTCTTTGGAGTATTGGAACATAGACAACACTCAACCACTTTGTGATGGGTGGTTGGGGTCAACTCAATCCATCTTATTTAACCCATTTTTATAGATGAAGCAAGTGTCGAAAGTGGAGCTAAGGTTTCAAAGTGAAGGAGAAAAAATTTGAATCTACACATAGGATTGAGCCTTTGATATTGCACATGAATCCTCTTAATAGGAAGGCTCAATGACCTCACACAAAATAGGCTCGTAGAAATATAGAGGATATTTTTGACATGAAACATAGAATTCTAGTCATTGTAGCATATATACATTACCAAACATGTCCAAGCAAGTTCTAGAAGTCATTCTCCATATCTGAGTGACCACATAGCCATTTCAGGGCATTGTTGATGATTGTTCATTGTCACTAACCAGAACTAAATTGAAACAAGCTAAGTACCATAGCCCCTTGGTTATTTTTTAAAATAGTAAAATCATATTTACACTTAGATTTGTGTAGTTTAGATATATATATTATAAAATTTGATTATTCAAAAGGTCTTAACTTGTTTGGACGACTATATCTAATATAAGGCTGAAACATATTAGTGACCCTGTTCCTTATCTTGAAAACAATAAGCCCTAGGTTTTCCATAGGGTTTCATTCTACCTTCTTAGGGTTTCATATTTCTACATTAGGGTTTTAGATCTTTTTTATTTCCCATTATTCACATAAATAAATAATGGCTATAATGGATATACAAAGTTTATACTTTTTATTTCAAGTTATGGTATTCATAATTACATGTTTGCTTCAAATATGCAACACCTTTCATAACCATGTACTGAAATAGGTCAACTTAATGTGTAATAAAATTGGGGTTGAAATTAGTCATATACAATTCTGAACACAGCTCAACAATACACATTATATAAATATTCAATCTAATATGCTTTAGGTTACTACTAGACAATAAAAGGCATGTATGAATCATTTTGTTCCACCCCCTAGACTTCAATGTAGTCATGACTACCATGGGTACAAAGTGGAGGTAGTTAAGTTATCCCTCCTCAAAATTCCCCCCTCCTCCTATCCCCTAAGATGCCAACCAATTCAACTAAACAATATGGCATTATTGATCAACTCAAGAGCACTTCATATACAATCTCTACGTCAAAATTTCTCCACAAGTCACCTGTTTATCCTTCATGAAACATTGCATGACACAACATATAAGACTAGCATATGTTGCTTTTATCATCAATACATTATGATGGACTAAGGAGAGTATCTCTTTTGAGAAAGAAGTATTACCTTCCATATGTATTATTAATAACAACATTTCCCTTTGTATGTTCAAGTACAATCTTAAATAAGGAAGATAAGTGGGATTTGGTGGACAACAAATTTAGATTTAATATTTTTACTATTTCCTTTGTTAACCTACTTGGTATAGAAGCCAAGAATCTTTATTAATTCTATATGAATATTCAATCTTCGATAACATACCTTATAAATTGATATAAAAAATACAATGAATTATCATTGTGGGTCCTATAAAAATAACCATAGTATGTTAGGTTATGCTCAATGATATCAAGTATAATATTCTATTAGGAAGATTTTGGATTCATGATATGAATATAGTCACTTCTACCTTACATGCATATCTCAAATTTAGTCATCAAGGATGTGTGTGTGTGTGTGTGTCCTATAGATCAAAAACATTCCAAGCATTGTGTAATGACACAACCTATGAAAAATTACATGCATCACATGCAACCTTATCTTCAATAATGTGGGCATCACATTTTGCACAATGATATACCAATGCCAACATCCACTATGGTTACTCTCCTACCACATGAAATATATCTAAAACAATACGGTTTTGAGCTAAAATATCTCCAAAATTTGGGATACATAGGACATGGATTGAGAAAACATGCACAAAGAATTATTAATCCCATCTTTGCATTTGATCATAAAGGTAAACAAGGCCTTCGATACACAAATAATTCAATATTAAATAAGGAAATTAAGACAAAGAAAGTAAACATTTTTACACAATTCCTCAAATCAAACCCTAAGCTTGTGTAGGAATTTCATCATGTATCAACACTAAAATTTGTATATCTCCATCTTATCAAAAATACATTTTTGCCAAAAACTTGGACATTGGAAGAGTTCTATAGTGATGATTCTCTCGTGGAATATTTTTGGGAATACGAGGATCTCACTCCCTTTTATCATTAGAAAAGGTTTCCTTATACAACAAAAGCAGACATATATTTCAGAGAGAGTGAACGTTCATAAGATGATGTCCAAGTAAATGGTCTTGATTCAATCCCTACTACACCATATATGGAATATCTATAAACATTGATAAATGAAGAAATAATTGAATTCAGTTATGGAACAAATAAAGATTTGTGACCCTTGAAACCATGCTTAAAGACAACAAAGGAAAAAAATTTAGACAAGTACTACTTGAATTCCATGATATAATCATTTGGGTGTATTCATATATGTTAGGAATTGATCCTATGGTTGTGATGCAAAATATAGTCCTTTACCTAGATGTAAAGCCAGTTAAGTAGAAAATCAGAAAGATGCATCCAAAAGTAATTTTTCCAATTAAAGATGAGATTCAAAGGCTTCTTGATGCAAGGTTTATTAGATTATTTATTCACCTCTAATGGGTTTATAATATTGTATCAGTCACCAAACTAAATATGAAAATTAGGTGTTGTATCTAATTTCATGACCTTAACATGGCTTGTCCCAAATATTTCCATTACCAAACATTGATATGATTGTGGACTCTACAACTAGTTATAAGATGTTATCATTCATGGATGGTTTTGATGGATATAATCAAATAAATATTAATCCTGAAGACCAAGTGTTGGGTAATTTTCTATCACATTTTATTTAAGGTGTTGAAGTATCTAGTCCCAACAAGCTTGCACGCTAGTTTTTCATGCAAGACTAAGATCTTGTGTGCTCACCCGAAGCACACAACAAGAAACCAGTTCCCATGGGTTATGTTGCACCATAACACTTGTCATAATCTTGAGTTTATTCATATATATAAATAGAGATTATATAGAAAAGGAAATATACGACTGTGAACCTTTTCTCATCAATGTAATCAAACAAGAACATGAAGATAAGTGCCATGAAGTTCAAAGTGTTGATTACGCAAACTCGTACAATGCATATTATATAAATTTCATAGTGCATTATAAGCCACATATTACTCAATGCAAACCCATTGTTAATGTTTTAACTATCCATCAACTAAAGCATAACACCAAAAAAATGATTATAACTTCCATAATTCTGTTATTACCATAAAGATTTGCTAAATAATACCAATGTTTCATCTTTTACACATCTTTACATAGGGGTATTTATATTTGTCTTTCCTTGACCAAGTAGTTACATTATTAATGCCAATTAGGTGACTGGACAACTATCTTCAGTAGATTAAGAGTCATGGCAGTCATTTACTTGTTTTCTCCTAAGGACTCGGGCCTTCGTGCCCCCATATTCTTGTTTGATGCTAGATTCTTACTGCCAAATGTCTTTCTTTACACAAGCTAGTACAAAACTCATGTGATGATTAAAGTCTAGTTTGTCTTTGAGAATCGCTCCTCAACCATTTCCCACTTCTATCATACTCCCCAAGTCTTTCATTGTTGTACTGAGTCTTATGCTTTTGGGTTCTCCATAGTTATGTTTCATCTTTGATTGGGTTTTCTCATGATGTTATCTTCTGCATCGTCATACTCTCGCATTGTGCTAATTTCATGCCATGGTCTTCTTGCACCATGCTCCTCTCACGTTGTGCTAATTCTGCACCAAAATCTAAAATACTTAGTCAAAAATTTGGGGTCCAACATCACCCCACACTGCGCTCTTAGTCCATCCTAGACTAAGTATCGGTCTTGGCCTCAGCCAAAAATTCAAGCCCAATTTGTTTAATCTACTTTCTGACACCATTCCAATGTGATAAGGTGTCAAGCAACTTGGACGTTATTTCCTCGATAACCGCCTTTAAATTTTTTGTCTTCTCAGGTTGATCGACACACTCATTTGCCTTATTAATAAATTGGTCGAGGGATGTAGTAACATCTTTTTGGACCTCTTCAAGCAAAGTGACATCATGTACAACTTGTCCTCAGAGAGCTACAAAATTGGAATTTATATGTAGTCAATGCACATTTATTATTTCCTCCATAATTCTAACATCCTTAAATGCCTTATCACGCTTGGTGTGGTCTTTTATTAAAAGGGTGGCATTTGCCAATTGTTGACATTGAGACTCTTCTACCTTGAGCCGAGTCTCCAAAATTTTACTAGGTCACACCAGTTTCTCAAAAATCCCATCCAAGATGGGGATTACTTCCCCAACTCTTTTGAGGGTGTGTCTGTAGACTTCTACTACTTATGTAAATTACTCAACCACTCATAATGCTTCATTCCTAGGTGTGGGTTGTTGATTACACTACTTTAGTAGAAGATTTACCAGGGTTTCTAACTTTTCAATGGCTTCTCCCTCCAAAGGGACCCTATTTGCTAATGTTGGTTCTTGGCCTAAAATATTTTTACTTAAATTTCAAATTTTTACTGTGGTTATTGTGGCTTCCTCTATTTGTTGCTTTAGTGTGGTCACTTCCTTTTCAAGCACTGTGTGAGCAGTAACTTCCTTGTTGTACAATTCCACCACCTGGCCATGTTTTTTTCTGCTTTACACGCATCAAAATCTGAAAGTATATTCTATTGTGAGAACTTAAAGGCCATTTTCAAAAATATGGTGTTATATTGTAGGGGAGATATCTTACAGGGATCAACCCAAAATCGAGTGGGTAGTGTTGGGTGAATATTTTGTTGGCCCAGCTAACTGGTGACCAAAATAGTTCTTGTCACCACAGCATAGGTAGATAGGTCATCCTGGTGTGTAGCTTTACTACATCAACCGGAGACAAATCTCTCCTCTCATCAAGGGGAGGTTCCCTATTAAATATGCGGAGCTATATACAATATAAATAAGCAAAAAGTAAGACACAGGGGTGGGACAAACCATCCATCTCTCTTCTTTCAGAGATGATGCACAAAGACAAAGGAGAAAATCCTGGCTATAAATGCTGAAGGCACTTCTCTTCTTTCAGAAGTGTCCTTACAAGAAACAGCAAGAGTTTCTTTCAGATAGTGAAATAACGAGTGATCAAAAGGGCGTAGTAATAGCAGGATAAAATAGAGCGCAAAGTCTCCACCTCAACTGCTCAAAGAGTATATCACAAAGGATAATGGGGGCACAAAGTCACCCCAGAATCCTCAACACAAAAATAAAAGGAAAACACAGATTGAAATCAATTATGAAAGCACAAAGTCTTCTCATAGTTGGTTTCAAGACACTTCCCTATTACCTTCACTAATTTTGCATACCAAATTAAATGAATAAGGATACCTTCAGATGACACAAGTCAGAACAGCACAAAGTCTGTGAAAAACTTGCTTTCTCATTCAGATAACAATGGAAATGAAATTACAACCTGAGCTCAAAGTCTCAATTTTTCTCTTTCAAAATGGGTAGAGTTTCGCTCTTGTAAAATGAAAAGTCTCCTTTGTAACAAATAAGAGATGACAATATATAGCGCTCCAAGAAAGACTTGGGTGCTTATTTTCCATAGAACAACCCATGCTGTGCATTCAATGCCTTGAATGCATTTCCAGGTTTGTCAAAGGATTGCATTGAAAACAGGGCAGCTGTCTTAACTATGGCGTGTCATTTCATCCCATCTGTCTTCTCCCGAGTCTGGATCATCTAGTCTGTCCCCTCTGATATCGATGCAGCTGTCCATTTTGTCTTTACTTCATGGGAGGAAAAATAGGCCGCGTCTTTAATTTTTGCAAGCTAGAAAATCTACTTCGCAGACTATTCCAACTACCAGAATAATTACTGCATAGATATTTTTCTCTTTGTCCTCTTTTTGCTTTTGTCTTTTCCAGCTTTGTCTCTTCTTGGAATTTAAGCTCTCGGGCTATCTTTTCAGCCAGTTGCTTGGTTCTTCCTTCAAGTTCCGTGCTTTATTTGAATTTCAATGGATATTCCCTTACCTTAAATTTGACGTCTACGGGGATGTCATTGGTTGACTGTTTCAACAGTTTGGGCGGCCTTCTCGGCTCCTTGATTCAATCGCTTTATTGGTTTAATCACTTTCTTGCTCCTTGGTTGAACCATTGCTTTCATTGGAACTTGCCTTTGGAATCATCCATGTTGCTTCTCTCTTTGCTTGAGGCTGCCTTTAAACTTTTGAACCATGTTGAACCATTGAACTTTGAACTCTTTCGGTTCAAAGTTCAATCAGTTCATTGGTTTATTCTGTCTCACTCAAACACTGCTTCCTTTATCTTTCTAAGCTTTGGTTGAACCTTTGAACCTGTCGATCGAACCAACCGATTGAACCAACTTTGGTTCAACGGTTCAATGGTCCAATCGATTCATTCTTCGTTATTTGGCTAAGTGTTGAACCTGTTTCTTTCCTATAGAGTCCATAGAAACCAACCTTGAGAGTCCGTAGATTTGCGCCTGCCTGCAGAGTTCGTAGATTCAAGCCTACAAAGTTCGTAGATTCAAGCCTATAGAGTCTGTAGATTCAAGCCTGCAAAGTTTGTAGATTCAAGCCTGTAGAGTTCATTGATTTCTGGAAAGCTTGAGAAATGAAGAACCTGAATGCTCAGAACAATTTTTCAAAGGGGAAGAGAGGATTTTGGTCTATAGGACCAAAATAGTTCAAATGTTGTCCCAAAAATGAGTGATATTTTTTGGGGGACAACAGTTGGCTCCAGTTGGGGAACTTCCTTCAGATGAGAACTTGGAATAGCTGAGGGGAGTAGAAACCAAAATCTCCAGTGCCTTGAAGTGTGCCATTGGGCTACGGAGTCGAGCTACCCAAAAAGAAAGGCTCCAAAAAATGAAAATGAAAAGCACAAAACAAAACAAAGACTTTACAAATATACAAATGTACAAGTGAATTTATTTGGTACTTCAAGAATTGAAGTACCTCAGATGCTGCCCCTTGAGAGGCAATGAAAATGGCCTTCTGTCCTGATAAACTAGCAAGAAGCCATTTTGCCCCCGGAATCGGTGACAGGCGAATGGAGCTCTCCACTAGGAATTCAATCTCCTATGTCATCCTCTTGGTTCTCTTCTCTTGCTGCCCCTTGGCAAGGCTTGCTTTCTAGTTCGAGAACCATGAATCTTGGTTCTCCTGCGGAGTCCCTTTTTCTGATTTTGATGGGCAGCAACCTGGTCTATTACCATAATTTGTTGTTCTGATAGTTCAATCCAGCACATGTCTCGATTGTCCCCTTCAGATGCCTAGCAGACCACCGGCTTGGCATCTCCTTTGGAGTAGCTCCCCATTCGAGTAACAAAGATTCATACTCGGCAGTGTTGTTGGTGTTGCTGAACTACAATTCGTGTAAAGAAGGAAGAATATCCCCTTTAGGAGATATCAACACCAACTTGGCCCCAACACCTGTAGAGGAATTGCTGCCATCCATTTCCCGAATCCAAACATCACCAAAAATAGATCTTCTTTTAGATTTCTCTTCATTAGAGATGGAAGACCCTTTTTCATTTGTACTACACCCTACCAATCTTTCTGATGTCTGGTTTGAATCAATTCCTGGATCACCACCTATCGGACTTTCGTCTCCAAGAACATGGACGTCTTCCGTGATCAAGAAGTAATCACCCCTGCTTGAAAACTCAAACAATATTTGAGCTTCAAGGGCCGACGTTTGGGTCTTGACATCTTGTACCAACTTGTCCAACTGATCAAGGTTGGACTGCAGGACTTCAAATTCAGTCATTTGACTTTTGGTCTTTTTGACATGATCAATTATGTCAAATGACTGAATTGGACTAGGCACAAAGGATGGGAGTTCATCTTTTTAGTTTTTGGGAGGGGCGGGAGGACTGGACTGCGAAATTGAAGTAGAAGTTGCAGAACTGTTTGGGATACTTACTTCTTTAGCAACCACTGGGTCCTTTAGCTAGAAAGACAGAGTGGTTCCACGTTCAATAATTGAAATTGCTGGTTGAGGTCTCTTCTCTATTTTTCCTTTATCAACTTGCTAAGCTGACTAGTTCTGGGACTAGGTGAACACAGCATATGGTCCCTCATCTGCATCACCTTCACTTCTGGGTTCATCCTAGTAATCTAGGAAACCAATGATGGAGTCACCAGTTGACTCTTTTTGATCCTCCGTGAAGAGGTCAGCATTATTTTCTTGATTAAACTTAGGTTGGAAAGAGAAATAATGCTCTGTTTCCAAATATTTAACTGTTGAGTTGGTTGGAGGTGCTTCAATGGCGAGGTTCCTCTGTGGAGGAGGAAGGCAATTTTGTTATCCCTGATTCCTGGCAGCATTGCCTTGGTATGCCTGATTCTTGAATGTCCTCCTAGGCATATCTCTATATGCAGGAGCAGATGACATCCCTTTCACCATTTGCTTTTTCAGAGCTAACATCTCATTTGCTAGCTTTTGTACCATTGGGTCAGTGGTGATTGCAGGGGAATACTTAGAAGATGAAGAGGATTTACCTTTATTAGGGTCTCTCCTTACCTT
Organism: Torreya grandis; assembly: GCA_037957365.1. Lineage (NCBI taxonomy): Eukaryota > Viridiplantae > Streptophyta > Pinopsida > Cupressales > Taxaceae > Torreya > Torreya grandis. The sequence continues at coordinate 1,168,144 of JARHVA010002050.1, forward strand.
TCCTACCAAGATAAGGTCATATTCTACCTCAGTAGCTAAGTCTTGAGCAGCCTCAAGGTCTATATGTTTAGCTCGTCTCAACAAAAAACTCACTTTAGGCAGCTGTGAGTTGATGAAGAAACACATGAGATTCTGAGGTGTCGGCTGGGCGATCATGGGAATCCTGTGCCTCAACTTGTTGAACCTGGAAATGAAGTCCCTCATAGGCTCTTGGGGCTCCTTCTTCATTTATGTGAGCTGGGATAGCAAGGCATGTGCATCCTCTGCTGGCCTGAACTTGGCTTCAAATTTAGCTTTGATAGTGTCCCAGCCAGTCACTTATCCAATCTGTAGATGGTAAAACCAGTCTGCAGTAGCACCTTATAGTGTCTCCATGAAAAGCCTGACTGCCACGTCTTCAAATTCCACCCCTATCACACCACAAGCTATGCTGAAAGCTACAATGTGTTCATCAGGGTGAACTCTCCCGTCACCAAAGAATTTGGGGAAATTCTTTCTTGAACTGAGTGGTAGCTCATGTAGGGGTGGAGTTAGATTAAGTGAGCCAAAAGAGTTACCCCAGGGGCCTCGAACTGCCATGATGGGATTATGAAAAATGGGGATAACGCATTTGGGTGGAATGGCCAGATTGCAAGACAAAAATGGAAAAGAACTAGCCCTGCTTCAGCTTGAGGCTTGAGGCTTCAGATTGTGCACTCTTTTCCAGCGACTCTGGTTTTGCAGACTAGGTAAAATAATAGAAACAGATATGAAGGATGGTATGGCTAATGATAGTGGGTAAGACATGGAACGGAGTCGCCAAACTCTATAATGGATAAGGGTTATAATGATTATGGGTAAGACACAAGTGATGTTTCAATCTGAAACTTGAGGTTCCAAATTGCACAAAATTATTGTGTCTCCAGCGGAGTCGCCAAAAACTGTTGGGTGAATATTTTGTCAGCCCAACTAACTGGTGACCAAAATAGTTCCTATCACCATAGCATAGGGAGATGGGCCATCCTGGTGTGTAGATTTACTACATCAACCGGAGACAGATCTCTCCTCTCATCAAGGGGAGGTTCCCTATTAAATATGCAAAGTTATATACAATATAAATAAGCAAAAAGTAAGACACATGGGTGGGACAAACCATCCATCTCTCTTCTTTTAGAGATAATGCACATAGACAAAGGAGAAAATCTTGGCTATAAACGCTGAAGGCACTTCTCTTCTTTCAGAAGTGTCTTTACAGGAAATAGCAGGAGTTTCTTTCAGATAGTGAAATAACCAGTGATCAAAAGGGCGTAGTAACAGCAGGATGAAATAGAGCGCAAAGTCTCCACCTCAACTGCTCAAAGAGTATATCACAAAGGATAATAGGGGCACAAAGTCGCCTCAGAATCCTCAACACAAAAAGAAAAGGAAAACACAGATCAAAATCAATTGTGAAAACACAAAGTCTTCCCACAGTTGGTTTCAGGACACTTCCCTATTACCTTCACTAATTTTGCGTACCAAATTAAATGAATAAGGACACCTTCAGATGACACAAGTCAAAACAGCACAAAGTCTGTGAAAAATCTATTATCTCATTTAGATAACAATGGAAATGAAATTACAACCTGAGCTCAAAGTCTCAGTTTTTCTCTTTCAAAATGGGCAGAGTCTCGCTCTTGTAAAATGAAAAGTCTCCTTTGTAACAAATGAGAGATTACAATATATAGCACTCCAAGAAAGACTTGGGTGCTTATTTTCCATAGAACGGCCCATGCTATGCATTCAATGCCTTGTATGCATTTCCAGGTTTGTCAAAGGATTGCATTGAAAATAGGGCAGTTGTCTTAACTATGGCGTGTCATTTCATCCCATTTGTCTTCTCTTGAGTTTGGATCATCTGGTTTGTCCCCTCTGATATCGGTGCAACTGTCCATTTTGTCTTTACTTCATGGGAGGAAAAACAGACTGCGTCTTTAATTTTTGCAAGCTAGAAAATCTACTTCGCAGACTATTCCAACTATCGAAATAACTACTGCGTAGATATTTTCCTCTTTCTACTTTTGTCTTTTCCAGCTTTGTCTCTTCTTGGAATTTAAGCTCCCGGGCTATCTTTTCAGCCAGTTGCTTGGTTCTTCCTTCAAATTCTGCGCTTTATTTGAATTTCAATAGATATTCCCTTACCTTAAATTTGACGTCTACGGGGACGTCATTGGTTGATTGTTTCAACGGTTCAGGCAGCCTTCTCAGCGCCTTGCTTCAATTGCTTTATTGGTTCAATTGCTTTCTTGTTCCTTGGTTAAACCATCGCTTTCATTTGAACATGCCTTTGGAATCATCCATGTTGCTTTTCTCTTTGCTTGAGGCCGCCTTTGAACTTTTGAACCATTAAACTTTGAACTCTTTTGGTTCAAAGTTCAATCGGTTCATTGGTTTATTTTGTGTCTCACTCAAACACTGCTTCCTTTATCTTTCTAAGCTTTGGTTGAACCTTTGAATCTACCGATCGAACCAACCGATTGAACCAACTTTGGTTCAACGGTTTAATGATCCAATCGATTCATTCTTCGTTATTTGGCTAAGTGTTGAACCCGTTTCTTTCCTGCAGAGTCCATAGAAATGAACCTTGAGAGTCCGTAGATTTGAGCCTGCCTGTAGAGTTTGTAGATTCAATCCTGCAGAGTCCGTAGATTCAAGCCTGTGGAGTCTGTAGATTCAAGCCTACAGAGTCCGTAGATTCAAGCCTGCAGAGTCCGTAGATTCAAGCTTGCAGCGTTCATAGATTCAACCCTGCAAAGTTCATAGATTTCTGGAAAGCTTGAGAAATGAAGAACCTGAATGCTCAGAACAATTTTTGAAAGGGGAAGAGATGATTTTGGTCTGTAGGACCAAAATAGTTCAAATGTTGTCCCAAAAATGAGTGATATTTTTTGGGGGACAACAGGTAGCACTGTTTCTTGAGAATCTAAAATTAGGCTATCTAGAGGAATTTAAAAATGATGTTCTTCATTGTACATGTCCAAGAAAAATAACACCTGACACCTAGTATCAATAGTTACATCTTTAGGATGAAAATGGGACCACAAATATAGCATCCTATCCAAAACACATATTTGATATTGAGCGCGTAAATTTGTGGTTGGGTCAACCAAAGGTGGTTGAACTTTGGATTCAGTTGTCTTCTTCCCTTTAAGGGGATCCTACTCAAGGATTTTGACATCCACATTTGGGGCCAAAGAAGTGTCTTCGATGTCGACGCCACTCATATGTTCTGTATCAAAACCATCTCCCTATTCGCCAAGTGGATCTTTAATGTTAAATTACACCTCATCAAGGGTGGTCCCCTCCTCTTACACTAGGGAGGGTGTCTTTTTCGAGTCAGACTCTAGTTATTCCCTATGACGTACATGATCTTCCTCCAATGGATTTGTTGGGGGTAATGATGTTGAACCCTGAGGTTGTATTTTTGATGAATTTTAATTAGGAGAAGTCCTCAGTGGTGATGGCCTTGGTGGGGTAGCCCTTGTTGGGAAAGCCCATGGTAGACAAGCCTCTAGTGGGGAGTCTTTTGGTGGTGAAATCCTTGGTGGTAGTGCCTAGGCAGTCCTTTACTATTTTGGTGGTTCTAGTTGTGAACTTGTGCTGGCATCATGCCTAACCCACTTCTTCTTATCAAGAGGTGGTACAATTCAAAGCTTTTCTCTTGCATGCTATGTGCCTATTGAAGATTTCTTTTTGGGTCATAGCATATAAAATGAATTGTGAATAGTCTCTCTGACCATGGTCTACTTAACCTCAATGTTGGTTTTCTCAGTCTCATGTTTTTCCCTATATGGCTTCTTTCTAGGATAATAATAGATCTTTTGAAGAGTGTGAACTTCTAAATTAATTCAGTCTGCTCTAGGGTGAGGGGTTGTGCATCATATATGTGATTCTTCGAATTGACTAAGTATTATGTTGTGAAGGCATAGGGCAGATTCAACCAAGCTAAATGTTCTCCAGAGGGGTCCATTTAGATATCAAAAAAATAAAAATGTTATTTCACAACAAATTGGGCTTCCTCACTATCCTGGATAGGCAAGTCCTTCGAAATGCACCATTCATTTCCATAGGTCTCCTTCATGCCATCATACCATGACTTCATCTTGATTTTGAACATCAAAGTGATATAACTAAGGCATGTGAATTCCTTATAGGGCTTTGTTGAGGACTTGTGTTCTGGTGGATACACCCATTTCAGCTCACCATAGGTGTAATCAGGTACATTGATTTCATCAAACACCATCAATAAAATAAATACGCCCCATGGGAACCTATGGCCTAATATTTGATGGGTCCTCTTCGCATTTAGTATGATTTTGTTGTCAAAATACATTAACCAATTATATTTTAACCCCTTAATTACTTGATGAGCAATGTATAGGTGATCTATGTCCACCACTTTCCAATGATTAGTGTCACTAATCTTGTTCATGATGACACACGTTACTACTCAGAGGGCAGGGTCTTGTTAGTTCTTAATGTGCATGGTATGGCCCTATTTTCGATACTCAAGCATCGTTGTTATCTTCTCTATTTCCTTTGAGTCTTCCAAATCAAATTCTACATATATGTTGGAGCATTGCAATCTTGACACATTGCTTATTATTTCAAGTGTAATCTTCATGTAACACTCATAAAAATAGATATAGTCCTCATGGACGTGCGAAAGCAAAAAATTTATTGCTTCCATCAGTTTTCCAAAATATAGAAGGTTAAATAATTGAAAAAGTCCTACAGAGTCTAAGGCATTGAAAATTTTTAGGTTATACACCAATTCATTCTTGGTGTTTTGGAACTCAACCCGGTAGTCATTCTATAGTTCAATCACATTTCCTATTTGGTGGTGGTTATAGTCAAATATGGTACAGGAGGGTACTTTTGATACCCACTTTTCTAAGCATAACATCATTTATGGGTATTGGATCTCTTTTATCATCAACGGTAGTGGTAGAGATATTTGTGCCTTCTTATTTGTCTATCGCACCATTTTGAATCCTTCACCTTTCACATGTTCCCTCTGTTCCTCAAGTGTCTCCTCTTTGGTCAATACCGCTTCTCCTTAACACATGGCTCTTCCTCCTATGGAATGGTTGGTAGTGGATCACTTCTTAGGCCACATCACCTTACGTGGAGCCTAAAGGTTGAGGCATGATCATCCAATGTTCCCAAAGGAATACATGTTTGTGATGGAAGTGAGTCGGCTTTTCCTGCTTCAATGCCTATTAGTGGCAGATGCCTACCTATGTAATTTGTAACTACCAGTTTTCTTCTTCATACTTCAAGGTTAGATCGTTTTTGATTGATTACTTAGTCAAGATCCTTCGTAATAGCCAACAAATGGGAATTTGATGCTCTGCACTTATTTTGGAATCATCTGGACTTATTTCATTGATCAACTCTATAAAATCTCAATTGAAAGCAAAGGTAAAGTTTAAAATGAACCCTTAAAACCCTTTTTATAGGCTTGAGGGGGTAACTTGCATTTACTACCCCCCTCTTCGACCATCACTTCTTGCAATGAATGCAATTTAATGGCCTCCTTTCTTCGACTATCACTTCTCATCATAAATGCATTTAATGGTATCATCATGACACGATGTTGGCACACTTATTGCAACCACTTCTCCCTTTATATTAACATGTCTTGTCCCGTGCTTTTCTTTAGAGTGGATGACAACTATTAAACCCTTTGAATATTCATACCATTAGTGGGAATCTTTATCCTAGGAATTTTTAACTTGCACGTACATCCTTATAGTACCCAACACATGGACCTTTTGTTAATACATGTAACACCTCTTACCCCACACTAAATGTGCATCATGGTCCTCCACGAAATCACAAGTATAAAATTAAAAAGAGCGTAAAATAAAAAAAAGTTGTGTGTACCTAAGGCAACACTTTTATTGAAAATAGGAAATCCTAAATTAATGGCATATGCCTTATTTTTATAAATGAAACTAAACTTTAAGCAGATAAATATGGTCTTGGTTGGCTACCATTGTAGTGTCCAAGAAGAAATTAACCATCCAATCTTGGTAAATGACAAGCACTGGTAGGATGAATGTTATGAACAACAAAAGGATCATCCCAGTGAACACAGAGCTTCCCATAATGGTGCACAAACTTGGAGTCATAGAGCAAGACTTTCATTTCAAGGGTAAATGTCTTGTGCTTAAGGTGACGATCATGGCATGCCTTTTGTCTATATTTCTCCACATCTTGACTCCCATGAGCAAGGAAATGGACTTCATCCAACTGTAATAAAGCATCCAAATGTGCTTTTAATGATGATTCCTCATCTAATTATCCAATGCATGCAATGCAAAGAGATGGTACCAAGAATTCAACTAGAAGAATTGCTTCTATTCAGAACACCAGATTGAAGAGTGTATTCTTATTGAGGTACTTATAAGTTGTTCGATAAGCCCAAAGTACTGTAGACCCCTGATCATCCTAGTCGATGCGACCAATATTACAAATATTTGTAAGTGTTGTGCCTAAATGTTTTTAAATGCCTCAGTAGTGTCATTAGTGTATGGATGATATGGTGTTGTCTTGTGATGGGTAATCATAAACTCAATGATTAATACACAAATAGTTTCATTGAAAAAATGTGTACCATGAACACTAGTAAAATTTAATAGACAGCTAAAATAGGTTATGATAAGTTTCCATATGAATCGCATGATGGTTGCAATAGTACAATCCCTTGTCGACTTAGCCTCAACCCAACATGTGCGATAATCAATTATTATTATAATATAGAGGGAACCTACACATCATCCTACTGGGTTGATGAGGCCAATAAAATCCATGGCCCATTTATCAAATGGTTCTCACAATGAAATAGGATGCAAAGGCATGGCGTCTCGAAGATTTGGTTTTCCCACACATTGACAAATATCACACTTCTTAACATGCAATTTGGCATCTTGAAAAAGGGTAGGCCACCATAGTCTGGCTAATAGTACTTTGCATGCAGTAGCCTCACTAGCATAGTGTCCATCAACAATGCCTTCATAAAATTCATGTTGTAATTCAGGGTGCTCATGTTTCATGACACAACATTGAATAACTTCATCTTGTCCAAGCTTTTAGAGGTCCCCTCCATTGAGTTGGAATGGTGTGGCATAAATGGATAGATGATTTTTAGCCTACAAATTCAGACAATTTGGTATTGTACCAGTAGTTAAGAATGCTATGATATCTTCTAATTCCTTAGGAACACATGAAACACAGAACAATTATACATTAGGTAGGTCATCCTCAATGGCACACACTGGTTCTTCGGAATCAATTCAGGAGAGATGGTTAGGATCGTAATAATTCTTTCCTAGTTTGACCATGATAGAGAATTAGAAATCTTAAAACAATACAATCTAGTGACAAATGCGATCATGTAAAACAGGTTTATTAACCAAATATTTTAAAAATTCATGGTCTGTATAGAACACAAAAGGAGTTTCCAATAGGTACTATTGAAACATTTTTAAAACATAAACCATGGCAAGTGATTTATGGCCTATGGTGGTGTAATTCCTCTTAGTTGGAGTAAGTTTTCTACTGACAAAATAGATGGGGTGATCAAGATGACCTTCACCAAGTTGTGCAAGGATTGCACCAATGACCATTCCATAAGCATCAACATGGACATGGAATGGTTTTGTCCAATTAGGGAAATAGAGAATCAACGTAGTGACAAGTTTGTCCTTTAAAGGCTCAAAGCATTTTTGGTAAGAGTGGGTCCAAATAAAACACTTGTTATGTTTAAAGAGTTCTTCCAAGGGCATGATAATCTTTGCATAACCTCAAATGAATTTTTGATAATACATTGTATGTCCTGAAAAGGCACGAACTGCGTGCTGAGATGTCGATGTTGGTAGATGGAGAATGATAGCTACCTAGTAGGGTCTACCAAAAGTCCATCTTTATAGATAATATGACCAAGAAGAACTTTGAATGGTGTAGTAAAAAGACACTTCTTTAGATTTCATGATATTTGAAGCACTCGATAATGCTCAAGCATGAGTCGAAGATTAAAATAGTGGTCCTTCACCAATCCATACATTGTCCAATCATCCACATAAACTTGAAACAATTTATGGATGAAGTCTTTAAAGGCCTCAATGGCTATATAGGAGAATACAACATGTGCATTTTTCAACTCAAATGGCATGATGGTATATGCAAAAGATCCTCATTTGGTAGCAAATGTAGTCTTAGGTTGATCCTCGTCAGGGATCTGGACTTGATGGTACCCAGAATCTATGAAAGTATAAATTTCACCCTCGATGACACCTTCAAGGATTTATTATATGAGTGGCATTGGAAAAGGATTAGTAATTCAAGATGCATTAAGTATGAGATAGTCAACACAAATTCTAATGTACCCATCTTTCTTTATACTTATGACCATGGGAGCTGACCCACTTGGAATCATCAATTGGATTATCACTCTAGCATGCATCATACTATCAATTTCCTCTTTCACCCATGCTCATAAATATGGATTCATCCTATATGACCATGTCCTGACTGATTGAGCACCATCAACCAGTTTGGTATGCATTTTGCCTAATGATGAATGAACACCTTTCATATCACTATAACTCCTTGGAAAGACATCTTTGTATTTTTTTAACAACTCGAATATTTTTGAAACCCGTGTATCATACGATTAGTTACTCATGGTGTCTATCTTTGGTTCTTCCTCTATGTTGATGTTGCACTGGATAGTTTGAAGAGGTTCTAGGTATGGGTGGTCTACATCAGGGCCAATATTGTGAACAGTTTGAGTGCCATAGTTTATAGGGACATCCAAATGATTTGTCAATTGGTTAGGTGGGTCAAACCCTTCACCTTCATCGACATGAAACACTAGTTTTTGCTTCCCTTGGCTAATCTCTTCACGGTGTGCTTGATTAAGGACAGGTTCTAGTATGGGTGTGGACTGCTTAGATGGATCATTAAAGAAAACCAAGCCTTCTTCTGGGGCATCATATATATGTTGCAGTCAATCTTTGATTGGACTAGGGTCAATAATAACTGCTTCATGCATGGCTTGGAGAGTGAGGCGCAAATCCATCCTTGGAGATGAGTAAGACAACGTCGAGATCATGTTATTTTTCAATAGATGCTATAAATGGGTACCCAAATGTCATTCTTTATGAACATACCATTCTTTGGCCTAAGTACGTAAGGTGTTGTAAAAAGCATGTACCCATAGGTACTCTATCAAGAAGTGTTCTTTAGCCCTCCATATGGATTCAAAAGCTTTTATGTGTGGTTCTAGTGCTCATATTCCACTATAGTTGATTGTACCTTCAATGTAGTTTTCATGATGAAATCAGTGATGTAAAGCAGAGCATATTTGATCCCAATGAAGAAGTTGTTCATTATGGGTTCACCACCACCTTGCAATTATGCCATCAAAAAGGTAAACCAATGAATGCATACATTCAACATCAGAGGTATATAAGGCTTTAAGTTGTTGGATAGATTCATGAACTTCCATTTGCTTATGAAACCGAGGAGCTTCATCAAGTCTTTCTAATGGTGTATCCATAACTGGTCCTCTCATGATTTGTCTAGTAATAAGGCAAACAAATCTGTGGCATTGTGGTACTAGTGTGTGATGCTCTCACAACTACCAATGACACTACACACTCTTCCAGTGAGGTCATAGTCACCATGGGCCCAATAATTACAAGCATTATTTGTAGTATCAGAAAGGGATTGAGTGTTTGTCCATCGGAGGATACCATCAGAGGTTAGATCATGGTGCTCACCATCTTTGGCTATGAAATTGTAGATGTGGTTTAAGATCCTTATCTGCACTAATAGGTTCTACATATGTAGGCCCATGTGCTTAATCCAAAGGTATAACTATGTGTGATCAACATTTTCAAAACTAATGTAGCACTTTTTGAAATTTAAGTCCATGTTATTTTCATAGCACCAAAGTTGACCCAATAGAGCTAGAAAATCATTAGCTTCAGCCAACTTGAGGACTTAAAAATCAGATTTGAAAGGTACCCCAAGGATATCGACAGTTAGGTTCTTAAGAATACCAATTGGTAGAGCACAAGTTTTATTATATGTAAACAACATGTGAGGCAATGGTTGTAATGTTGGGCTATCCATTTTGTTCCATGCATCCTTTGTGAGGATGTTAACCTTAATGTTAGTCTCAACTAAAATATCTCAAGTCACCCATCCATCAATGGCAACATTCCCCAGTATTTCCTTATCCTCTTGAGGGCTAGGAGGAGTAGGAGTATCTTGTTGCCGAGCATGATTCAATCAACTATCTTTAGTTAGCCTAATAATTGACGTTGAGCAACATTTGGTGTTGGTACCTAATTTTTAAACCCATTACTCAATTGTGGGATAATGCCTTCGTCTAACATACACTTGTATAGTTCTTGAAAATTATCTCACACCACATTTTGAGGTTCCATGGCCTTTTGCAGATCTTCACATTGGGAAACTTATTGGTCTTTAAGAAATTGAATTTCCCCTTATAGTTCCCATACCAACATCATAGTATCCTAGAGCACATCTTTCTATTACTAGGCATCAGGATACTTCATTGCATGAGGCTCTTCATGATGTATCTTCTCAATAGGTGGAATAGATGTAGACTGAGACTATCCTTCATTTCATATAGTGATATTAACCTATTGGGTTGTCAGGGTGCTAAAGCATGATTGTCAGTGAGGTTTCTCAATATGAATCATACTAGCACCTTTTTCATTTCTTTCCTTACTTATGGCTATGTACAAGTCAGGACATTCTTCCAACCGATGCTCCTTTTCACAAATAGCACATGTTGGATAGAATGGACAATCTTGTTGATAGTGATATGGAGATCCACACTTAGAACATGTTCTTGATTGAAAATGACCACTTCCTCATCCTCATCCTCGATCTCATCCATGATATCCACCATTATCTTGATTCTTTGAGATAGAGGTTTGACGTGTACCACATGTGAATGCATCGTGTATATCACTAATTAGCCAACAATAATTTATGTCATGGATATAGGCATCACATATTTTGTAGTATTCAGACACTTTAGAATGTGTAGCCCATTGAAAAAGAGGACAAGAGCATACATCATGCTCTTCATGGAAAATTTCACATGACTGATTTAGTATAACGTGGATGTTTTTACGAGGGTATTTACTTCTATCATGACATTCAAACTCATAATCGGTACACCAAAGACCATTACAAGTGTCATATGCATTATTTTCAGTCAAATTCTCTAATTATGATTCCTTTGAATCTATTTGAGCTTCCATAAAAGGACTAATTCTAGTGTCAATGCTACCAATAGCTTTAGCATGGAAGGCAACTTCTAGGGCTTCATACAGGCCAGTAAAGGTCCTTTAAGATAATGTTTGTCTAAACAGAAGAAACAAGCCTCTCATGAACCATTGGGCATGTTGACCAACATTAATCTCAAATGAAAGCTTAGACAAGAATGTTTTGAATCATGCATCATACTCTTGTACACTTTTAGTGAACTCTTGTTTTATATCCTTTAGTGCATCAATACTTTATTGCTCAAATTTGGGAATATCAAATTCTTGAAAAAATGGTATCTTATGTTGATCATAGTCAATTACCACTTGTTGAGGGTCAAACTTCCTATACCACTTGTGTGATCTTTCTAGAAGTGTGGTTGCGAATTGTGTGGCCTTTCACTCAGAAGATGTTATACCACATGCCCTCCAAATGAGTTCATACTTATGAACATGCTCCGAAGCATTTTCCACACCCTAATATTTAGGTAGATGAAGTGTCATTTCATAATACACCATCGACAATTGAGGTACATGTGATGGTGGATGTTGAGAACTCCTAAGCCCTGTTCTTGGAAGTGGAAGTCCCCACTTCCTCTTGTGTCACCTCCTAGTCCACCTCCCATGCCTCTAACATCAATGCCCATGACGTTGGGCATAGTAGTAGGTTGATTAATATACTTAGAGCAGTGTTCTATGCACTATGAATGTTGGGTCAACTAATAATACCAAGTTAGGCCATGTAATTTCCTTGAAAAGGAAGAGAAAGCATCAATTCACTGAGTTAAAATTGGCTTAGCTATAATTTCTCTTGAAGGATCAGTTTTTGACTCTACACTATATGTATCCTAGTTATGTATGATTAAATTATCTGGCTCAAAAACATGAGTGCACACTATGGTTGGGGAACTTGTTTGGTTTAAATGTGGTTCTTCATTCTCTACTATCCGGCTAGTTTCTCCCTTATATAATAAAACTAACATTGGTTGCGGTTTGAAAGTTAGTGAATCCTCTGTGTGCCTTTTTGCTTCCTTGTGGATCCTAACAACACTTCTTGAGTCCTCCCATCCCCTTCCTACTCCGCATCCACTTATAATACTCTATCGAGTTTCATCATATTTATGCTTTCACTATGCCCACTGACTGGCTATCATTCCAAAGCAAAAATTCTTTAACAACACCTTTGCATTCCCCTCCTAACTGTGCGGCTCCTGCAAGGATGGATTTACCCCTCCTTAGGCAGAGTTTTGAGTTCATAATCAATAAACAACTTCTTTACTTCTAGGGGAAGTGTCTAATATACTGACCACGTGGTTCTCGAAGAAACTAGAACTTGGATTCTTCAGGACAAGAGTAAGTGGTTACAGTATATTCCAAGATGTAGCTAATCAACACCCCTCTCCACCAGATATTAATGACCTGTGTCCATAGTGTTCCCAAACATGTCAAAGCCCTTTGACGCTCTATCTTCCAATCTTGCCTCCTTCCAAAATTTTGTGACCGATCTTGAGCATAGGCGAAAAGCCACGCATGCAAATGAACAGGGACTTCAATAAAGAAGGTTTAATATAATTAGTTGTAGAGATGTTGTTCCACCCATGCACATGCAGAAATTCTTGGTTCAAGATAGGGAATCACAAAATTATCCTCGACCTCAATAATCTATTATTTAATACTTTCAAGGGATAAATGTTCAAGCATTTTCCATTATTGTGTAGCAAGCGTTATGGGTCCTAGCAATAGAACCAAAATGTTGGGTAATTTTCTATCATGTTTTCCTTAAGGCACTTAAGTGTCTAGTCCCAATAAGCTTATGTGTTGTCTTTTCATGCAAAACTAAGCTCTTGCATGCTCACCTGAGGCATGCAACAAGAAATCAGTTCCTGTGGGTTATGTTGCGTAGTAACACTTGTCATAAACTTGAGTTTATTCATATATCTAACTAGAGATTACACAGAACAGGAAATATACAATTGTGGACCTTGTGTCATCAATGTAAACAAACAAGAACATGAAGATAAGTGCCATGAAGTTCAAAGTGTTGATTACGAAAACTCATACAATGCATATTCTATAAATCTCATAGTGCATTATAAGCCACATATTACTCTGTGCAAAACCATTTTTAATGTTTTAACTATCAATCAACTGGAACATAACACTAGAAAAATTATTATAGCTTTCATAATTTTGTTATTACCATAAGGATTCAGTCATTTACTTGTTTTCTCCTAAGGATCTAGGCCTTCGCTCCCCTATATTTTGTTTGATGCTAAATCCTTGCTTCCAAATGTCCTTCTTTGCATGGGTTGGTGTGAAACTCATGTGATGATTAAAGTCTAGTTTGTCCTTGAGAATCAATCCTCAACCATTTCTTGCTTCCCTCGTGTTCCCCAAGTCTTTCATTATTGTACCGAGTCCTATGCTTCCAGATTCTATGTAGTTCTATTTCATCTTTGACTGGGTCTTCTCAAGTTGTTATCTTCCATGCTATCATCCTCTCGAGTCGTTCTAGTTTCATGCCATGGTCTTCCTGTGCCATGCTCCTCTTGCATCGTGTTGGTTCCATTCTAAAAGCCAAAATACTTATTCAAAAATTTGGGGTCCAACACCAAGCCAAAAATGCATATACCACACCATGGGGAACATTTTGTTATGTCATCATGCCCTTTGGATTGAAAAATGCATGAGCTACTTATCAAAGACAAATGACACATATCTTTCATCATTTTATACATAGAACTATTGAATATTATGTTGATGATTTACTTGCAAAATCAAAAGACCAATAGGATCATGCTACAAACTTATGATAAATATTTGAATGCTTATGTAAATACATTGTGCATCTAAACTGCAAAAAATGTCTATATGGGTTATCTTGGGAAAATTTATTAGGATATATCATATCTTAGAGAAGCATAAAATTTGATCCAAAGAAATTAAAATCTATCATAGACATGCCTCTATTAAAAGGTTGAAGTAATTAAGGTGTTTAGTGGGAAGAATTCAAGAAAAAGGATGTTTTGTGGCTTAGTTAGTTGATAAGACACAACCATTTGTGTGATTTTTAAAGAAAGATATAAAATTTGAATGGGATGCCAATTGCCAATAGGATTTTGATGCAATCAAATAATATCTATTTATTTCACCAATTATTTTGCCTCCAATTCTAGATATGCCTTTGTTTCTATATATTTATGCTACAGATCATGCATTAGGGGCTTTGTTGGCACAATATGCTGAAAATAATAAGGAACGTGTAATCTATTAAATCATCCATATATTTGTCAATTATGATAAAAATTATAATGCAATGGAAAATTTATGTCTGGCCATTGTTTTTACGTCACAAAAAATTGGCATGATATGCTTAATAATGAAACACATGTTATCACAAAGATGGATCCACTAAATTATCTCATGATAAAACCAAAATTTCCAAGACACATAGCTAAATGGGTGATGTTACTTATGTAATTTGACTTAAAGTTCGTATCTCAAAAATTTGTAAAGAGATAGGTAATTGCAAATCAATTAATTGCAACACCATTAGCCAACACTAATCAATGATACATTTCAAGATGATTTTACTACATATCACATTGATGATGATACTTAGAACATGTACTTTGATGAAACTAAATTCATCTCAAACACTAGAGCAGGGATAATTTTGATCATTCCTTAGGGATAGCCTATGCCATTTGCATATCACTTAGGGTTTTTATGCACAAACAATAAAACATAATATGGGGCAACATCACAATTCTTAGGTAAATGCCAAGATGAGTCAAACTCACATTGAAGAAGTAAAGGGACACATTGCATTCGAGTAATCGTTTAAGCACTTGGTGATGAATCTCACCTAACCGTGTAAATTATATTTTCTCTTGAGAAGGAAGTACAAGCCTGTTAGGTGGTTGATATATAGTGTTAACTATATTATTTGGATCATTTTTAACTTGAAAATAAAAAGTATCATTAATTTTAGCATTGAATGTTTTGTTTTTAACCTTGATATTTAACTTCAATAGAGGTATGAGGCACTAGTCCCATATTTAAGCTTATTGGTCTTTATAAGCTTAATCTCATAGTTTCTAGTTGTATGACAAAGTTCATCAAAATATTGATGTATAAAACATCACTTTTTCCTTGATAGGTTGAAACAAAATTTGAGAGAAAATACTTTGTAATTCACTATCAGGTAATTCGTGAGATATCTTCATAAGAATTATTTTGACTTTAAGCACATGCTCATTTAATAGGCTCATTAAGGTTTTGTTTAAGTTGTGAAAATATGACCTTTTGGATTTTGATTAAAAAAAAAATGAGCTAATAAATTGGCAGCCAAATAATTAAAATAGTGCATGGACCTTGATGGTATGGCACAAAACTAATCCAAGGCATAATCCTTAAGACTTCAAAGAAAGACCTTAGTCAATAATCTATTATTTTGCACAAAATCAAGACATAAAACATAGAATGATTTGATATGTTGTGAAGTATCAATCTTGTTTTTGAATAGTTCAAACTTAGGTATTATGAAACTAATAGGAAAAGGATAAACAAGGACCTCATAATCCAATGGATTAAGTAGTGTATCATGAGAAGTCAGTGCATGACTTGAATTTTGATATACTTGTGAAATTTTTCATATTTGTACTTGCATATCTTGAATAGTTTATTGAAGGAGTTCATCTTGAGAAGTAGGATAAGAAATTCGTGTAGGAATAAACACTCTATTATTTTTAGAAATACCATGACCAAAATATAGAGATTGAAAAGTAGGTCAAGAAGGTCAAGAAACATTAGGAAGCACAAAATAAGCATTAAGCTAAGAAGGAATGGTCAAAGTACCCTGAGTAGAAATAAAAGGACGAGGTTAAATAGTAAAAGCACTAGGAGCACTAGCCTCATTACCTAAGATAAAATAATAACCTTTAATAGGTGGAATAAAAGGACTCAATGTTTCATTTTCAACGTGTACTTCCTCAAATACATATTCCCTAGCTAAATTTATCCTTTGTATTTCCTTTAAGGCAAGGAATATGTCATTCAATATTTCAGGATGCTCCTTAATAGTTTCTCTAAAGTGGGAAAGTATTTTTACTCTTTCTTTATCTACTTATTTATTTTCCATGTCATGAGATCCACTAGCACCATTATCATCCATAACACTGTCATACATAACACGAACATAAACAACATTGTCATTAATAACATTGGCATCACAAGCATTATCATTTACAATATTTATATTTTCACCATTCACATTTGGACCAATTGCATTCTCATCATCAATATAAAGAGCAAAAATGTCATCATTATTCACCTTTTATTTTTCCAAACAAGCAAGAGTACCAAGCAATGAATTTGAACCAAATCAATATGTCTACCACTCAATCTATCACTTCTCTTAATAAGTATCTTAGATTTAACATTCTTAATTGGCATAAGATAGAAACATAGAGAACATGCAAGAGGCTAGGGCTGATGCTATCACAATGAGAAAACAAAACCCTGGAGTAATCAGATATGAAACAACCACAACAACAAACCCAAAAGGAGAAGAACACATGAAACCTTGAGGTTGAAGTGTTCTAAAAAACCGAGTTCACTGAAATGTTTTATGTGGAGGGCACAAGAGTGTTAAAAAAACTACACCAATCACATGAAATAATGAAGCACAAAAAATGTAACCTAAATATGGTAAATACAATAAATAAATATTTGTTTATGTGTGGGAAAATGGAGATAAATGAAAGTACCTTGAGAAATTGATAATTGAAAGAGGAAGATAGAGATGCATATCTGATTTTTGATTTACCTAAGTTTTAACAAAGACTGATAATGTTGGGATATAGGTTTTGTAATAGAGTAGAAGAACATCCCCAAAGCAAGTAGTGATTTGAGACAATGACTAGAATCATACTACCCAAAAGTGATAGTCCTCCTAAAAATGGTCGACCTATTCTAAAAATGGCTAAGTAGATCCTTGTGACCTAAAACTTTTTGAAATCATTTGTCAACAAAAAGAGCCTATAAAATTCTCTCTGATAATCAAATAGATGCAAACATGTTCAAAAATCCTTTCTCCTTTGCTTGAGCTCAATTCCATTCTAAGAAGACATAAAAATTGGTGTCTTTGTGGATGGGGCTGCCTCAACGAATCCATGTCCTGCCCTTAACAATAGGTTTATAATTCGGCAATCAAAATTCATGTATGTCATCAAAAAATATGTGTTTATGTCTTATTCTTTCTCTTATCCCTATGACACATGATTTCGTAAAATAAAAACTATATGGTTTTTCACTAATGTAATCCTTCTTTTGGTACAAATATGCAATAACAACTCTTCAGAACATAGATAGTGAAATAAGGTTAGAGTGTATGATCAATGTGTCAGCTCCTTGACAAGACTTGATGATTATGTGAGGTGATTATGACCTTTAAGGTATATATGTGTATATAGGCATCTTTCAATTCAAATTGGGGCACCATTTCACGCAAGTTGACCATAGAAAATTGTGATAGCCAACAATCAAGGCATAAAAAAATGGCATGATGGAACAAATGACCCATAACTGACATCACTAGAATCATATGTTGTGACAATGGTCATGATCACTTTCAAACCATACATAAATGGGAAATGTGACTAAAGCTCTGGAAAAAAAAGACCAACTAGTTTGTAGGAGGTTGTTTGAGTATCCTAAGGCAAAAAAATGAGAAATTTGAAGGTATTCTTGAGCAAATGATGATAATGGGGGACTATGAAGGGTCCAATGTAAAGATAAAGTATACCAACAAGATCCTAATATGTGATAATGATCCAAATGTGAAAAAGCATGATAAAAACACTGTAACCACATGAACTGAACTAAAATTAGGTGTCTACATTATGTAATGTGTGTATGACAAAGTGATAAGGCATGAACATGAAAATTAGAAGGTGGTTGGGTCACATCCTAACTGATAATAAACAAATGGTAGGTCTCACACTAAATGTATTCAAACAAATCATACATATTTAAGAAGACACGATTTCATTATATGATCAAAGGACTAATGCGAACTCTGCTCAAACATAAGCTACATGTTTCAAAAGACACATGATTTCATTATAGAGTTGAAGGACTAATGAAGATAAATAACACACTATGATTTAATTGATGCTCAGTATTGGTGAGTTTGATTTTGAGTGGATAGAGCATATTCCATTATATTTAAGGAAGATGAATTGATTTAAATTTAGTCTTAAATTTATCAAATATGGTTATTTTGACCACTAACTTTGCCTTTAAATATTACCAAAACAAAGTTATTTCTTTCCAAAAAGATGATCCATTCCTTAATATATGTATAAATGTGAGATCACACAATGAATGCTAAGACATGGAGAGTTCTTTTTAGGTCACCTAATTACAATAATACTCTCTATAGAAAGAGAATGAAATTAAAATGCTTGTAATATGAAATCTTAGTGTTTATAGAGGACGTATAGTCCCTTTTTTCTTACACCCAAAGTAAAATGATATGGGGGAGTAAATGCTTTATAGCCCATATCCCAATATAAGTATGCCAAAGGTATACTATAAGATTGACAACTCAATTGGCTCAATACGATGGTATGATAAATGACAACCTATTGGCAAGGGAAAGAAGAAAAAGAAATAATTGGGATAAACGAGTGGTAAGGGAAATAAGAATAATATATAATTGGGACAACCTAGTGGCAAGGGAAATAAGAACATATATAATTGGACTTGGAGGCACAACACTAATTGAAGAATACATAAATTCAACCCTGAGCTTGACTAGTTTGCCTTTAAAATGAAGAGGTGTCAAATACTATCAAACATGTAATGGTGAAATACCAAAAATTGGATAAGAGGGCATATTTCATGAGGAACAAAATTCATGTAATATGTATGATGAGGCATTGGGGTACATGAGCATAAGACTTGGAAAATAAAGAATTTATGATTCAATAAACTCCAACTTGGGTGGTTGATAATTTTTCATGGAAACCATTTGCATAAACATAGACCTAAAATAAACTTCTAGATATAAGGTCAAGTAAAGAAAGATGTGGTAGACCCTCAAACGCATAAAGATTGTATAAAGGTTATATGAATCCCCTTTATATCAAAAGTTAAAAATAACTCATGAACCTTGTTAGGAATATAAGGGTGAAAGTCCCTTCCAAGACGGACATCGAAACAAGTTTCCTTGTCTCCATGATATCTAATTAACCCTTTCCTAGACTATATTTAAGATTAAATGTGACACATAAACAACTCCATTAGGATCCTATATAAAACAAACACATCAACATGCAATGGTAAACATGAAGAGGCAAGTTATGGTGGTACAAGGAGTGT
This sequence comes from Torreya grandis, assembly GCA_037957365.1. Taxonomy (NCBI): domain Eukaryota; kingdom Viridiplantae; phylum Streptophyta; class Pinopsida; order Cupressales; family Taxaceae; genus Torreya; species Torreya grandis. The sequence continues at coordinate 1,187,865 of JARHVA010002050.1, forward strand.
CCCAACTATCCCTTTAGCACTTGAATAATGGATAATAGATAGTTTAGTATCTCCATCTATTTATACACGTGATTTACTTAACCTTTAGATGGTTATTCCATTTTGTCCTATTATACAAACATGGATTTCCACATATTATAAACCAACATAAGGTAGGTCCTACAATTTTGATTTCCAATAGACACAAAACTTGACCCTGATGTGGTCAACTTTAATACTACCCAATGACCACAAGATGTTGTTGTCTTGTGGGGAGGATAAAATAGTTCTAGAATCAAGGAACATGACCAATATAAAGATTAAAACATTGTGCAAATATGCATTAAGTTCTTCCTTGATCTTAACTTGGAGAAAGACTACACCTACAACATATCCCTTGATCGAACTCTTGCATCAAGCTGAAAGAATGTGAAGTTGGCTCTTGCATTGTATCCAATGAAAATAATGCACCCACAAATCTCCAAAGAAGTTGAGTCTCACATCAACCACTATAAAAATATGATGGAACCCATAACATCTGCCAAAGGAAAATGACTCCCACAACATCTCCAATGAAGAAGTCACACTTGGAAGCTTTAAGAAGGCACAAAAGAGGCTCTAGGAATCACTTTTATTGGGAAGACCAAGCCTACAAACCCCCTAATGAAAGATATAGAAGTGGTTTCAACAAAAACACTTGTAATAAGAACATCGCACTAGCAAGCTCGATAAAAGATTAGAAATGACTGAACAATTTGAACATGATAGCTCCTACAATATCACTTGTTAAATTTTCTCCCACAAATCTCTAGAAAAAGGCTAAAAACTAGCTTCCAAACAACTCTTGAGGATGATGACAATCACACATCAACAATAGGACGTTAACACCTATAATACCTCTTCAAGTTATACTTGTTGGATAAGGAAATACTAAAAAATAAATTTATAATCATATAGGCCCATGAAATGCCTAAACATGATAATTTGAAGAGAATCATCTCATGAAGAGGTGACTGTAGATGTAGAAGCAAACATATCACTTTATAATTCAATATCTAGGCATGTCAACATCTCCAACTACCCAAACATGTTAGTATCACAAACTACAAAACACAAAATCGTGTTGGAAACACTATATGTGAAAACAATCCAAGCTTTTTATCATTTCCATCTATAAATCATTAGATGTTGTTGACATCTCCATCTACAAAATATCTAAGGTCTCAATTTGAACAAAGATAGATGCAATTCTTAGCATTATATATGTATCAATCAAACCATGAAAAGTGATTTGTAGATCAACCATGATTGATAAAACTATTTTAAGGATAGATGGCAAACAAATGATGAGGATATGATGCCCACAATGTCAACATAATACAACATATCCAACTATAGACACCTAAATTTGGTACAAGATCCTTTTCCTTGGTGTTTTTATCCTAATTTATCAGACTTGATAGTTTTTGCTCTACTTTATCAAAGTTAACTTACTTGTGCTTAATTATCCATTTTGAAGACTTATTTATACCCACATTGATCTTTATGTCGGCCCTTCAGTCTCAAAAGCATGTCTTACATATCAGAATCTATCTGTTAACACTCCTACGCCAAAAATCACACATTTCCATGTTGTGCATGTCTAACATATCATAATCTATTTCATAATACTCCTAAGCTAAAAATCACACAATTTCATGATGTGCATCGACTCCAGAGCCCTTATTCATCCTCAATCAAACTCATAGGTTGTACTAGTCTATCTTAGTCAAACTCACAGCCCGACAAGTTTACCCAAGACCATTTTTTGGGTCCTACCCTTAATATATTGTCTTCATGTGCCTTAATGTTTGCCTATCATCACTCTTAGAGCCAACTTAAGTGCATAAGTTGTCCTAGAACACTCTACCTATACAAAGTAATATCAAGTCATTTCATAAATAGAAATCAAAGAATCCACTAAGGACGAGTCAAGAGGAGCCTAGTCAAGCCTTGAGCCTCGTCATTCCTCCTATTTCAAGTCAAGCTTCATTGATTCATATCTTACACACTTGTGATGAAGTTGTCTACATTGGTCTCTCATCACCCTCTTGTACCAAATGAAATTTTAGCTTTGTGTGTAGTTGCATCATCACTTCTAGGGAAGAGGAGGTTCAAAACCCTTGCTCGAGATGAACTATTTACACATGTTCAGAACTATGTGGAGGTTTGATTCTAATGTGTCGAGTACATAGTTTGCAACCTATTGGAATATTAATTTGCAACTTATTGGAACATTAATATCGTGGGGTTACTTTGGGGGCCCAATTGTTCCATGGTGTAAATAATATAATTACAAATTAATATTTAAAACTTATGTTGTGCAAATATAATATTATACATATAAAAATGTATGTAAACAACTAAATTAAACTAGTTGTGAAAGTGAAAAGGTATAACCGCTCAGTTATAACCATTCACTAGATTTACATTACCTTTGTGTAAAAGAACATTATGACATAGTGAATTATTCAAATGTAAATGTCTTCGAACATTTTGTGAAGGATTTTTGTAAAGAAAAAAGTGAGGTGAAAAGAATTTAAATGGATGTAACATGTTTCTCAATTATGGATATACGCTTTGTGGTTTTTTACCTTGTTGAGATTTTTTCGCGTTAAATCGTGTGTGTTGTGTTGTGCACATATGCTTTGTTTTCCTTGTTAAACATTTGGATGACGATTGATCCTACAACTCTAACATATTAATGAAAGTCACATAGTTATGTGAAAAAATAGTTTAAAAATAAATAAGATAAATAATGTTAGATAAAATGCCTAAATGCGTGGGTAATTATTATCAAATGAGATGTAATAATAAATGTGAAAAGCCTCATTGATGGATGCATTATATTATACAAATTATTATGTATTGTAAAATTTTACAAGTTTAAAACAATGTTGGGCCTCTCAAAATCGCCATGAGGGGGAGTGTGCATGACAATATTACCTCTTAATGGTCATGCATTCTTTTTTCCTCTTTGTACTTCTTCTCTATTGTAAAATTATTGTATTGATTCACCCGATGTGAATTTTGTGTAAACTTCATCCTTTGTGAGTTTACGATGTACCTAGTAATAAAGTATTTTGTCTGTAATGGAGGTCATTATGTTATAAAAGGTTCTAAATGCTTATAAGTTTATCCATGAGAAACTATGAGATTTAGTTCCACTATCATGCTAGTCTAAATCACCTTATTTGATTTATGGATTGTAATTCCTATTGTATAAAAAGGTGATTCGAGATCCTTTAAGTGTTGCATGTTAACTTAAACTCATTGTGGATGGTTTATGGACTATAATTCATGTTGTGTAAAAAAATGCCTATGACATAATCCCCACTAAATGTTAAGGGGGAGTGTTCGAACATTAATATTTGTAAAATTATTTTAGTGGCCCACATTGTTCCATAGTGTAAATAATATAATTACAACAAAATATTTAAAACTTATATTGTGCAAATATAATATTATATGTATAAAAATGTATGTAAACAATTAAATTAAACTAGTTGTGAAAATGAAAAGATATAACCACTCAATTAACCATTATATATAACCTTTGTGTAAAATAACATTATGGCATTGTGAATTATTCAATCGTAAATGTCTTTGGACATTTTGTGAAGGAGTTTTGTTAAAAAAAATGAGGTGAAAACAATTTCACTGGGTATAAAATGTTTCTCAATTATGGATATATGCTTTGTGGGTTTTTTACCTCAACGCGCTAAATCTCGAATGTTGTGTTGTGCATATTTAATTTATTTTATGTAATTGACAATTGATTGATCTTACAAACTCTGACATAACCCCACTTTAGTGGTGCCCTGACCCCATAACCCTTTGTTTTGATATGAGTATCAAATTAAGTCAAAGAAGACGAATCAACAAAATCAACGATTATACTCGATGAAACTGGGAAGCAAGCATTCAAGGTAAAGCAACAATAGACAATAAAACAGTGAAAAAATATAGATTTAAAAAACTTGTATAGGGCAGACTCAACAGCAACAAACAAACTTGTTGTGCGAATTTGCATAGTGAAAATCCCACCCAAGTCAGACTCAATAGTCGCTTTATAAGCGAAAACCAAAATCAGTCAAGATATAATCATTCCAATTCATTTACTCGTCATTGTAAAACTACACTTAAACTATGTTTTTAATTTAAACAATAAAATAATTCTATATTATATACTTTAATGTCATATGTGTTAAATCTATTTATTAATGCAATTTGTCTAGCCAATTTTGAGTAAAAGCATAATTAAGCTAAACACCAATCATTTACCAATCAAAGCATAAATTATAATCCACAAAGCAACCAAGCTAATAATATTATCCATCAAGGATTACAAGATTATCAATAAAGAAACCATCAAACAAATGGCAGAAATATTAATTATCACAGTAATCATGAATTAGACTGGATTCCAAAATATATGAGGGGCACTTCGTACCAATATGGGCCCCTCTATTGCATCTATGGTACACAAATGAAACTAGCAAGCACAGGAACCATCATGAGAGGTCTACAAGAATGAAAATAAAGCATCCCAAAGTTGAAGTGAATGTTCCAGGAAAAGAAACAACTTACCCTCGAATCTGACATCCTGCAGTCACAGCAGAAGACAAAAAGTAAAGCTATCTTCTAGAATCCCTACAAAGCCGGAACCAGTCTATTCAATATTTGTAACTGCATAACATCAAAATATAATAATTATATTTATGCTACGCTCTGGGACCGACTAAACACTTCTTATTTGTCAGGACCTTTGCAGCAGACCATAAAAAACCTCTTCATCCAAAAGAGAAATTATGCTGTAAAAGAGAAATTATGCTGTAACAACAGTTCCTCTTCAGATGTGCTTGAGGTTCCAACTTCCAGCAGTTTGTTACAGTTTTCATTAGCAGGAAAGAAATTAACCAATGGGCTCCGGCCCCACTTCCATAGCTTTGGCTGGGATTTTCTCCACCCTCCATATCTAGATTTGGCCAGGCGGTGCATGCCTTGATATGGGCATTAGGGAAGTCTGTTCTTCTTCCATCACTTCCCAATTGATTACTCTATTAGTAAAGATTCAAATCCCTCGGGTAAGAGGCTGGTGGTAAGAGGATTTCCCTCTCTTAGGAGTGGCCCAGATTCATATCCCTAATGGACATCAAATGAATAATTGTAAGTGGGTTCCACTCCTCCCCAAGTATAAAAAGGTCATTTTTCTCAATTAAAAAGAAAAGTGCATCCCAAAAGCAGATTTAGATGGTCCAAAACATAGGATTGTGTTAAAAAAACACCTACAAATGACCCATTTGGGAATTGAAACAATGGAGTTGACACCAGATTCCTATAGCAAAAACATACTTGTGACCCTAGCATTCGCAGAGACAACCTGGGCTTCCATCTTTACAAAGGTATGATCATTTTGCTAATTGTACATGATGGACGCGGGCATTTGATGTTTCTGTTTGAATCAATACATCCTTTTCATGTAACTGGTCAGGTTACCTGAATGGGGATGCAGATATTACAGTTTTTGGGCACCTCAAATGCATGATACGACGTGGATATGTTTGTAAAAAAAGACAAAAAAGTGTATTAAGAAAAAAAATTTGAAAATTAGAAAAATATACATATTGTTGTGCCGAAATTTCCAAGCATATATTCAACCTTGTACGGTATTTCTGGTATTCTAACGGTGCATAGAGGTAAACTTTGGGTGTGTACAGGTAAGGCTGGTTCAGTTCTTTTGTCACAGCTCATCTGTATCATGTTATCTGTATGCATGTTGTTTTCTAGTTTAATTAAAGTGAGAACATTTTTATCACTCTCCTATTTAAATTAGCACTGTTCTAAAAAACTCCGTCGACTGCTGCTGAACAGAAAAAGCTGTTGCTTTCTTGTGAAATAAGCCCCTTCCACTTTGTACCTGTGTTAGCATCATAATTTGTTGAGGGGTCAAAGTCAATTAATTTTGTTCACACGACATTTAATTGCTTACATGATTCTTTTCTTCTTGCTTTTTGCTCTTTATATTAAAAACATTTATTGAGTGCACTATCAAAATGATTCACTAGTACATAGATCCATTTCACATTTACAATCTACTATCAATACAATTAGACACACCAATGAAGTTGTACATTTCATCTGCCAGATTGCATGCTCAAATACTGATACAATAAGACACACCTATGAAGTACATTTCATCGTGCCAGGTCGCATGCTCAAAGATATATGCTGTGCAATATTTATAAAAACAGGAATGATTGTATCCCTGGCAAATGAAAACAAATATATCACTTTCAGCCTGGTTATGCCGGATACAGATATGACAGGGTTACCCCAAAGCATCCCGCAACTTAGATAAACTGCTGTACATTCTAAGCTGGACCAGGCAGTTGCATATTTCCCAATGACAAACTAATAATGATTGCATTTGTCATCAACCACAAATCTTACTAATTCAAATCTAGGAGCAGAACATGTTGAGCAGAACATCAAAATGTCTATGAGCATAAAAATAACTAGAGGCATGGTTTATGAAATATCAGAGAAAAACATAAATCATTTGGAGAAAAACATAAAATATGAACAGAAACGCCCTTCTTTATAGAATTCATAAACATAAATCATGTGAAGAAACATACAGAATATGAACAGAAACCCTTTAAGGACATTGTGATGCTGAACATGGGGCCACTAGAGCCAGTGGTGTATAGGCAAATATAGACTGTTCAAAAAAATGAAGAAAGGGCTCTCAAAATTTTTACATCATCCGGATCAATAATTTCCAGAAAATAAAACCTAGATCTGATGAGACATCTCGATGGACTACAAATGACAAGACTGAAAAAGGGTCTTGACTTTAATATGAGAAAAATAAATTGAGGGCTTTACTAGCTCCTTGGAGGCGGTTGAAACTGTTTTAAACACCTTACGACTTGCCTCATAGAAGGCCTGTCTGAAAGTAATTCTACAGTACACTTGACAGCAAGATGAAGTGTCTCTATTAAATCATCATGAGGCGCGGAATCCCACAATCCAGGGACAAAAATTTCACGAGCTTGGCCTGCATTTAGAAGCATCCATGCCCAGGCAACAATATTGAATCCATTGCCATAAGAAGAAAATGATGGATCCAGAGACCTCTTACCAGAAAGTAATTCCAGCAGCACCACCCCATAGCTGTAAACATCTGCCTTATCAGACACACGGCATGTTGTAGCATATTCTGGAGCAACATAACCAAAAGTACCAGCTACATCTGTTGTTGCATGGGTTTCAGAGACCTCCAGAAGTCTGGCCAGACCAAAGTCAGAGAGATAAGCATTGAGATCATTGTCCAGCAATATGTTGCTGGGCTTGATATCCCGATGAAGCACACGAGGAACACAAAAATCATGTAGATAACTTAAAGCCTGGGCGATGTCTACCGCAATCTTGTGAAGGATGCGCCAATCAGCATTTTTATTTGCTCTCTCATGAATAAAACTCTCTAAGTTGCCTCCTGGCAAATAGTTGTAGACCAGAAACATCTGTGATTCACTAGCATAGTAACCTACTAATGTGACAAGATTTTGATGACGTATATTTCCAAGGGTTCTAATTTCTGTGTGGAATTGCTGAATCCCCTGAAAGCGTCCCACTGCAAGTCTTTTTACTGCCACTATCAATCCTGGGGTCAACTCAGCCTTGTAGGTAGCCCCAAAACCACCATTACCAATTAAATTACCAACACTAAAGTTCCCAGTAGCCCTCACCACATTTTCATAAGTCAATTCAAACCCAATATATGTAAAGGTGACGAGATCTTTTCTCCCAGACTGACTATGAGAGAGTCTGACCACACACCGTTTTCCAAACACTAAAGCCAGACCCACGACTACAATCACAGAAACCATGGCACAACCTGAAGCTATAGCTGCAATTTCAATAGAGTTAAGCCCACTTCGACTTCTAGTAGTTTGTCCTAATGGAAGTGAGGAAGCATATGGAAGAGGAGTATTTGCTGGTGAGGATAATGATGCCGACAACGATTGAGAGTCACATGGCTGCAAATATTTGTTACCTCTAAAATTGTCACAAGCCCCTGATTTTCCGAACTCCGGAATTGCTCCGGACAAATTATTGAATGACAGATTCAGTGTTGTGAGAGAAGTTAAATGTGCTAAACTTGTAGGAATATGTCCTGAAAGTCTATTTGTGTCAAGAATAAGGGTCTTAAGCTGTGTCAAATTAGTCAAATCTCTAGGAATTTCACCTGTAAAGGCATTTGATGAAAGGTCTAATTCCATAAGTGAAGACAACTGACCAAGAGACTCTGGAATTTGCCCTACAAGTTTGTTTTCGGCCAAAAGAAGATACTGCAGATCTTTTAACTGTCCTAGCTGAGGGGGTAGACTTCCCTGCAAATGATTTGTGCTCAAGTCGAGATACATCAGCCCCTCAAAATTCTCAAGCATTGCTGGTATTTTTCCTCTAATCTGATTAACTGCCAACTCCAAGCGCTTCAAACTTTTGCAGTTTAGCAGTCCCTCTGCAGTGATGTCCCCTGAAATTTGGTTGACACTCAAGTTCAGGGAAAAGCTTTGTAAACTTCCACAGAAAGCAAAATGGCCATTTGAGATGTTCCCCACAAGCTTGTTATCATTCACAAAGAGTCCATAAGAAGGATGCTCTTCCAATAATCCATTCCCTATCAGAGATGCCGGAAGCAGGCCTGAAAAATTATTCCTACCTAAATCATGAATCACCATCAGCTCCCCAGATCCAGTTGTTGCAATCGGACTATCTTCCCAAGAACCACAGTAAAAGAGTGTAGAATAGAAGAACCCCAGGTCATCTTCCCTCTGAGAAACATCCAATATTCCTGATGCAATCTGACTTGTGGGAAACAGTGGATGCACTTGCTTGGAGCAACTAGAATCCACAAACTTCGGAATGGTGCCCGACAATGAATTTCTACTCACGTTAAACATGGCCATGCAAGAAACAGGAAGCTGATCTGGAATCGCTCCGTTAAGCTCATTGGCACTCAAGTCCAGGAAAAACAAACTCTTGCATTCCCCCAAACCTTTGGGCAACCGGCCAGTGATCCAATTCTGACACAAATTGAGAACCTGCAATTCCTCACAGTTCCCCCAATCGGTAGGCAGGGGGCTGGTCAAGTTTGCCCTGGGGGCCCAAAGAATCTTCAAATGGGGAAGTCTCGCAACGCTGCCAGGAATAGCCCCACTAAACATATTGAACTCCCCTTTCACCCCAGGCGAATATATATCATCCCTGTTTAGCCCCTTCGCGGGCGCAAAATCCAGCAAGTTTGTAAGGACCAACACTGATAGATTTCTGCAATTTCCCAGCGCTTCAGGGATGTCTCCGTTCAAGCTATTCCGTGAAACATCCAGACCCTCCAGCATTGAGAGCTGACCAAGCTCCCTGGGTATACTTCCTTCTAGAATGTTTGAAAACAACAAAACAGAACGCAGGCGGCTGCAATTCCCCAGCTGTGGTGGAATCTCCCCAACCAGTAAATTCCCCGAAAGCCTCAGATGTTCCAGAGACCTACAACCTTTGGTGAGCCCCACAGGAATCGGACCTTCGAGCTGGTTATAAGAAAGCGACAAAACCCTAAGCTCCGGAAGCCTCCCTAGGGTTCCAGGAATGGTCCCATTGAGCAAATTGCCTGCTAAAACTAGGGTTTCCAACCTGAAACATTTTACCAGCTCAACAGGTATTCCCCCTACTAGGGAATTGTAACCTAAATTAAGCACACGCAGGAAGGGCAGCTTACTTAACTCTACAGGAACAGGGCCTGTCAAAGAATTGCCTTGCAGTTCTATCACTTGGAGAAGTTTTAACTTACCGATCTCGACGGGGATGTCACCGTTAAGTCCATTGGAAGGCAGCAAAAGAACCCGCAACTCCGTCAAGTTCCCGATGGCTCCAGGTATGGCTCCTTTAAGCTCGGTGCAGCCGACCTTTTGACCAGAGGTCACATTGGCCGGGCAGGTTTCCGACAGGGGCCCGGGGGTGCAATACGACCGACCGCTAATATTGAGAGCCGTCACACGACCGGAGCTAGGGTTACAGGCTACGCCCATCCACGAGCACGGATCTGCGTCGTTCTCGTTCCAGTCCAGAAAGGGGCTGGAAGCGCCGTACCCGCTAGCCGACTTCTTGAGCTCCAGCAAACTCATGCCGTCCGCCGTTAAGGACGAGCAGAGACGAGGGCAACAGCAGCAGCATACGACCAGGATGATGAAGAAGAGGGGCGCGAATCTGGTGCGAGTCAATTGACCACAAGAGTGGCACCTTCCGTTTCTGTTAGGCTGGGGCATTCTCATAATCCGCCCCATTCATTTGCATCAAGATTTTAACGGAACCGTCCTACAGCATCGACGGATCCCCCATTTATATGCTGTTTGTACGCAGGTGGGCAGGCGTTAAATACACTCCCTACGGGGGGATGTTTTCCTGGCCTAAGCGTTTCCTTCGACGTGTCGCGTGGGTAACGATTCTTAACCGTGGTTGGGTTCAGAACGTGAAACGTGGTCAGAGTCTTCGGTCTACGCGGAGCGCTGCTGAATTCGAAAAGCAGCCCGTTTGACGCATTTGCTTAAAAGTCTGTCAGTCAACATTTAACTGACGGGGAAAATTTTGAAACAATTGTTGTTTTTTTTTTGTGGCTGCCCATGTGGACACGTGTGCTTTAATAATTAGATGGGGTCCCTTGATTTTTGGTTTTGGGTGGGATTTAAAAAAACGATTTATTAATGTTTGGAACGTGGGTCATTTATTGCCGCATTTAAGGTTTCATGTTGATAATCATTAAAATTAGGTATTATTAATTTTATTAAGGTTAAAAGTGGATAATACTAATTATTATTAATGTTGTTGTGGTGGGAATCAATTGGGTGGGGGAGGTGGGAAGGGGGAGGTTTACTTCTGTGTTGACGGTTAAAAACTAACCTCGGAAAATGACCACGGGTACGTGTGCGTATAAATTTTTGTGTTGCTTGACTCTGACCCCACCACACACATTCGATAATGTGATGGTCACATGTATTCTTTAATAAAAATAATAATAATAAAAATAAAAAAATTGAATCCTTAAGAGAGGTATTCCAATTTGGTACGTAACCATGAAATGGTCAATAAAGCTCTGGTTAGGGATAAGTTTACATTTTTAGTTTCATTTTTCAATCTCCAATACAAGATTTTGAAAACCCCCCTGGTGGTAAGGATCAAAACCTTGTGCATAATGTAATAATAGTGTTAAAACTTTACAAAAGATTGAATTATATGATGCTCTGATATATATTGGAACATTTTTTATTAGTGGTAGTTGGTTCGAGTCAACGATGAGAATGATAATTTTTTTATCAAATTGTTCAAACTTGTGTTACAGGAAAAGCCTCACGGAAATGTTGGTCAACGATTTTGTTTTTATGAAACTCATTTCGTCGATGAGAATGTAATGGATATGTTTCAAGGTTTCTGATAAATTTGCAATTGCTTACCCTTCCAATGATTTCGTTTCCTTTATAGGTATGCAAAGGCTTGAATGTATTAGTGAATCATTAATGGTATGATGGAACTGCTTCAAATCTGCATAAGGAAATAGTGTCAAACGCAGAGACAATTTAAATACACAATAATATTTCTACTCACTGTATATTTCTTTTGCTGCATAATAGATATGAAAACCATGCAGGGGTACATATAGGAAAAGTCTTTCCTATATTTGGGGAACTCAAATCTCCATAAATCGCTTGCCTAAACAAACTCCGAATAACTCAAACACTATATATGAATATATAGTTACCAACAATATATTCATGTAACTACTAACGTATATAAAACTATTACAAATGTATTAACATATTAGTGTAACTAATAATAATAATGTTTACACATCATACCTCAATAATCACCTCCTTGTGAACATTATTAATCCTATCTACACCCCCTTAATGTGAGCATGGAAAGAATATACATCTTCAAGAACTGATCTGAACAGAATCATATGCTAACGCATACTTTTAGGTCTGCATACCACTGTCTTAATCTTGATGTCTGGATCTTGCTATACATGACCACACTATGCAAAAGAATGCATCTCGTATTTACTCCATGTGACCACAACGGACGTGTCATTGGTCGATCATCTCCATAAAGAAGGCAGTTAGAGGATCTCTATAATCAGAGAATTTCTACAGTTCGCTGCCCTCCTACAACTATTTGCCACATTCCATTATATTTACACTCTCCCTTTTCTTCAAATATCAAAGGTGTTCCAAACAAGTAGGAGAATGACAAACATACACAACTCAAAAAAATGAAAATATCATGACGAACCAATCCTCATTGTCATCTTATGCAACCTTTGTTAATATCTGTTGCCACCCAAACAAAAATAGCATAGACGGTTTTCATTGCCACTGAGGAATTGTCCTTGGCATTAGTTGATTTGATGCAGAACACACCACATTGAAAAAATAAAAAATACACCACACATGTGAACATGAATGCTCTTTTGTTCTTATTCAAACACACACACACACACACACACACAAAAGTCACCAAATCATTCTAGGGCCCCGTCGTTGGTGACTGACGAGAGGCTCTGGAACCTCTAGCCTCCATTTCCCCTACCTCCAGTTGATGAAGTTGCTCACTCAATTGATATCTCGATGAAGCTCATGTTTTTGATGACAAGACTCCCCATAATTTGAGCGTTGCATATAAATGAAAATACATCTGTGAGGTAATTTTTTTTATTTTTACGATTTTGATAATGGACCCAAAAAAAATTGACTCTAGACTTGACACTTCTGACGACATTTATGATTGGCAACTCTGACTTTCAAAATATTGACAAACTTTATCGACTCTTCAATAACTATACTGAAAAAACTTATGAGACACTTTATTTTTTGTGATACACAACTAACAATGGCTAGACAGCTAAATAAACTATAGACCATAATCAACAATCCTATAAATTTTTGACACATTTATTAACAACATTATTGACTTAATGTTTAATTTACCATCGTCAACGTTAACACTAAACAAGGATTCTTGTGACTTGACCAACTAATAAAACAAATTTCTAATATAGCAAGAATGACTAAGCATTATAAACAAATTTTAAAGACCTAAAAGACTATTTTAAAAAAAATAGACCAAATAAATTATTAAATATATTTCAAACCCACATAGTGTTGGGAGCTCAACACATGGAAAGATGGAGTCGGGCTTGTGTTTTGATTAAAATGTTAAATCCTTGCAAAGTATTTTTGACGTTCGATAATCAATTTCCAACTCAACATTCCTTGATAGCTATATCAATTTCAAGCTCCACTAATGGCCTTTCACCACTAAGAATAAAGAGTCACAACTGTCACTATGAGGTACCAAATCCATGTGGATAGCAAGTTGAGACACAAAACCAATATAATCTATAGATTGATATAATGCAACAACAGTCAAAATATGAATATGCAGACCTGTAGATTCTAAAGTCTTTAATGGACTGTGTACTGGTACTTCAAATGTCTGACGAGTCAACTATGCAAATACAACTTAGTCCAAATTATAATCAAAGTCATTTCAAATTTCAATTCATATCCAAATTGATTGGTACGATGTTGTCGTAGGTCCTTTCCTATAACGAAACTCAATCTAGCTCAGTATTTACACAACAGGTAACACTGCGGTGTGGATCAAACTCTGGCAAGTTGGTGACTGAGCAATCAAATATTTTCTCATCGACTAGGGTAATAACAAACACTTGACCACCCCTAAAAAAATATTACTGATATATCACAAGATCCACCTGCTCTGATACCAGATAATAGAGCTGGTTCAGATTTGCATAAGGAAAAAGTGTCGAACATAGAGACAATTTAAAAACATAATAATATTTATGCTCATTGTATATTTCTTCTACTACATAATACAAATGAAAACCATATGAGAGCACATATAGGAAAAGTCTTTCCTATATTTAGCTCTGTAAATTGCTCACCTAAATAAACTCTAAATAACTCAAACACTATATATGAATATATTTTTACCAATAATATATTCGTGTAACTACTAACCTATATAAAACTATTACAAACATATTAATGTAACTAATAATAATAACATTAAATTAATAATGTTTACACATCATATCTCAACATTCAACCCCTTGTGAACATTATTAATCCTATCTACACCTACTTAATGTGAGCATGAGGAGAATATACATCTTTAAGAACTGGCCCAAATAGAATCATATGCCAACACATATTTTTAGGTTTGCATACTATTATCTGAATCTTATTGTTTATATCTTGTTGCACATGACCACTACTATGCAAAGAAATGCATCCCACATTTACTCTATGTGATCGTAACAGATGTGTCACTAGCCGATTATCTCCATAAAGAAGTAAGGCAATCATAGGATCTCTGTTAGAATTTTTTTGTAGTTAGCTACCCTCCTATATAATTATTTTCCACATTCTATTATATTTACACTCTCCCTTTTCTTTAAATATCAAAGGTGTTCCAAACAAGTAGGGGATTGAAAAATGCACACAACTAAAAAAATGAAAATATCATGAGGAACCAATCTTTATTGTTATCTTATGCAGCCTTTGTTAATATTTGTTGCCACCCAAATAAGAATAGCATAGACAATTTTCATTGCCACCAAAGAACTATCCTTGGCATTAGCTGATTTGGTGCAAAACACACCACACTAAAAAAATATAAAACACACCACACATGTGAACATGAATGCTCTTTTGTTTTTATTCAACCACACACACAAAAGTCACCAAATCATTCTGGGGCCCCGTCATTGGTGACTGACGAGAGGCTTTGAAACCTACAGCCTCTATTTCCTCCTACCTCCAGTTGATGAAGTTGCTCACTTAGTTGATATCTTGATGAAGCTCATTTTGTTGATGACAAGACTCCCCATAATTTGAACATTGTGTACAAGCGAAAATGCATCTGTGAGACAATTTTTTTTATTTTTATATTTTGATAATGCACCCAAAAAAATTTGACTCTAGACTTGACACTTTTGATGACATTTATGATTGACAACTGTGACTTTCAAAATATTGACAAACTTTATCGACTCTTCAATAACTATACTGAAAAAACTAATGAGACACTTTATTTTTTGTGATACACAACTAACAATGGCTAGACAGCTAAATAAACTATAGACCATAATCAACTAACAAATAAATTCTTGAGACAATTATTAACATTATTATTGACTTAATTTTTAATTTACCACCAACAATGTTAACACTAAACAAGGATTCTTTTGACTTTACCAACTAATAAAACAAATTTCTAATATAGCAAGAATGACTAAGCATTAAAAACGAATTTTAAAGACCCAAAAGACTTTTTATTAAAATAGACCAAATAAATTATTAAATATATTTCAAACCCATATAGTGTTGGGAGATTGATGCATGGAAAAATGGAGTCAGGCTTGTGTTTTGAGCAAAATGGTAAATCCTTGTAAAGGATTTTTGACGTTTGACGATCACTTTCCAAGTCAACATTCCTTGATAGCTATATCAATTTCAAGTTCTACCAATGGCCTTTGACCACTAAGAAGAGGAGTTGAAACCATCATTTGGAGGTACCAAATATGTGTTGAGAGCAAGTTGAGACACAAAACCAGTATAATCTGTAGATTGATACAATGTAATAACAACCAAAATATGAATCTACAGACATGTAGATTCTAAAGTCTTTAATGGACTACGCACCGGTACTTCAAACATCTGACGAGTCAACTATACAAGTACAACTTAGTCCAAATTATAATCAAATTCATTCCAATCTTCAATTCATATCCAAATTGATTGGTATGATGTTGTATCAGGTCATTTGATATAGCGAAACTCAATCTAGATCAATATCTACACTACAGGCAATGTTGGGCCGTGGGTCAAATTGTGCAAGTTGGTGACTGATCAATCAAATATTTTCTCATCGGCTACGGCAATTACAAACACTATGAATGCCCCTAAAAAAATATTATTGATCCATCACAAGATCCACCCACTATGATACCAGATGATAGAGCTAATTCAGATCTACATAAGGAAAAAGTGCCAAACATAGAGACAATTTAAAAACACAGTAATATTTATGCTCACTATATATTTCTTCTACTGCATAATACATATGAAAACCATATGGGAGCACATATAGGAAAAGCCTTTCCTATATTTGGGGAGCTCAAATCTCTGTAAATCGCTCATATAAACAAACTCTGAATAACTCAAACACTATATATGAATATATTGTTACCAACAATATATTTGTGTAACTACTAACCTATATAAAACTATTACAAATGTATTAACGTATTATTGTAACTAACAATAATAATGTTAAATTAATAATGTTTACACATCATACCTCAACATGGTAAATGTTGCAATCCTAGTTGGGGTGAGCAATAACAAGGGTGAGTTGTTTTAAGCTACCTATTAATTCAATACGAGTTTGGTTTTGTTGGTAAGGTATGATTTTCATGTATCAACAGTCCCTTGAATTATCATTTTCAATGGAAGCATTATATCATGTTGAGTGTAATGGTGTATAAGAATATCAACTACAAGTTGTTGTTCTGCAAACAAAGCACCATAAGTGGACAAGATGGAGGAATGAAATTTAAAGATTTGGTGGGTTTCCCAATTGATATCTATAAAATAGGTGGTTGTTTCTTGTAAGGATGAGGGACTATTAATGTCATTCTAATTATGATGGATGTCAAAATCACAATGACAAAGCATATGAAGTTCATTTATCTCGATATCATTGTTGGGGTGGAGTCACGACAAGACTTGACACTCATCAATTCATTTAGAGTCATGATGAAGGATGGCATTATTTAAAGCTTTGTCATTAGAATTTATTTAATTTTCATAAGGTGTATGGTCAATGTGCATAGATGGTAGGAAATCGACATGTTTTCCTAGTTTGCAATGATTTCTTCAATGAAGCTGCTAATGTTTGCAATGATGTTCCATAATGGTTTGTACAAGAGAAGCTCACTCCAATATAATGATGCATTAGTAGTTAAATATTTTGATGGAATCACAAAGTATCGAGGGTAGACATGAACAATCACTAGTACTTCTCTTTTTTCCATTTATGAAAATGATGATGTTTTTCATAAGACCAACACTTTGTTGATTCTATAAGTAATAGAGGTTCCAGTGAAGAAGGTCGTGCAATGTATGCATCAATGAATGTTGAAGTTGTAAGAAAACAAGTTAGAGTTTGGAAGACACAACATAAAATCAAGTTTCCAACATTTAATGAAACAAATGATTTGTTGCACCAAACGAGAGGGAACTTGTGCAACATATGGAAAGCCTTCTATGCACTGATGTCATGATCAATAATATAATCAATCAAAAGTTTCCTTAAAGACATCAAGGATGGTTCATGTGAATTTTCACCTTCTGAAAATCTTGGTAATGTATGGTGATAACTTTTCAACTAATTTTTTGCCTTCAATGCATACTTAGTGATATATTTCAACACAACTTGGCATGAAAGAACATGTTAGCAATCCATATTTACTCTCCAAATAGAAATATGTCTAGGTTGTGTGTGTTGAACCTCTCATGATAATGTGAAGGGACACATTTTTTGTTCCATTATTTTCAATGACCTTGGAAGATTCTTGATGTATTTCCTAATGGGATTTATACCAACATCGAAAGAATATTCCTTTTTTTATTAAGATAGGAGGATTTATACACCCTTAACCTATAACGTGTATAGGGATATGTGTGGCTAATTTGTGGCCTACATCACATTTTATCTTATCTTGTCACATTTCTCTATGATTTCATATTGTTAGTAGGGTTAGCCTATGAAATAACCGTAGTATATGTAAGGTATATATAGAAGGTAGTGGTTAGTAATTAAGGATCATATTACAAATTCTATTCTTATTGCATGGTTATGGAGCTTGGCCCCTCAAAGTGGCTCAGTCTTATTTATCAAGTATTATGATTACTATTAATTATTATCATGGATCTTCTTATTTTATTCTCATTATTGCTCTATATTATTGTGTGTGGTTTTTACATTTATATCCATTGTTGTGAATTGTCTCGATCTATCTAAGTAATTTTATTACAAGTGGCATCAGAGCTCAATTTGGGCAATGTTATGTAGTATAATTTTTTTATTTCTAGATTTAACGTGTGTGACCTTGAGGATAAAAAAAATAACTTGTGATTCCATAAGATTTTTTTTTGTCAACACAGTATTGATTGAGGTTATTTTTAGTGAAAAAGAGTCTAGAATTTGTTTCACACCCTTGTGAAAATTAATAGTCATTATAATTGTCTCGATGAGATGATCGCAATGGTGTAAGCCTTTGATACACTTTTTTCAACCCCGAAACCATCACCTTAAACCCTAGAGTTTGTGCATGGCTAGTCTAAACACTCGAGGCTGCACAAAAGGGAAAGAAACTTCAAGAGAAAAACCTAACAAGGAGGACATGGAATCTGAAATGTTTGAATCAGGGTTTTCTAATTGGTTACCCAACTCTAGGCAGATGTGAAAAGCATGGCAATTTTTTTTTTAATCTAGATGGATCAAAGGGGACATGGATGTAGTGAAGTCTGACTTGATCACCATCAATGGGACAATGAAAACTCTTTTGGCTCATTTTTTTTGGAGACGCTACTAGCCAATAGTTCTCTACCAAGACACTAAGTGTCTCCCAACTAAAACAACCATAGCTCAAATACTGGTTCAAGGAACATGCTACCAAAAGTGAAAGTGCACAAGTTTTATGATAAGGATTTGGTCACTTGGATCAATCAAATGGATAAGTTATTTGATCTATTTCAAACCCCATGCACACAAAAAGAGGTCATGGCATCTTTATATTTGAAACTATAGAAATTCATTTGGTATATATGGTTATGCACTCAAAAGAAAAATAAAGGACTCACTATGACTTGGTCAATTTTTATTGATGATTTGTAGATGCACTCCCACTATAATGTCATAAAAAAATATTTCTACCAGTTAACAAGATTGAGATAAATGGGGACTGTCAAGGATTATATTTAACAATTGTAGAACTTGTTTTTGCACATTGATGACATCACATAAGACAACCTGAATGACATATTCTTAGGTGGGATCATGGATAACATCCATCTTGATGTTCACATGTTTATTCCAAGTTCAGTATTAGAGTCCATGGTCTTCATACATAGGTTAGAGGAAATAGATCTAGTCAAATGATAGGATTTCACAACTAACAAAGAGTGCATTACTCCAACATAATCATTCCCTCAACCTACCAGATTGACTCCTCAACAACTTGCGTAGAAACAAACAAAAGGGTTATGTTTCAATTCTAATAAAAAATACACCAAAGGACATAAATGTGTTGAGAATAAAAATTTCTTTATTGAAGGGGCCAATGAATATGAAGAGGATGATGATGTATCAGGTGAGGGTGAGGAGCAGTCAAAGGAGAAATCTAAATATTCTCAACCAGCTATTTCATGCCATGCACTTTCAGGTATTAGTACTCCATAAACCCTCAAGGCTATGGGTTTCCCCAAGAAACAAAAGGCAATAACATTGATTGACTCAAAGAATACACATGAATTCATCAATAATAAGTTGCTAGCACATTTGATTTGTTTTATTTATCCAACTCCATAGTTTTAGGTTATGATTGTAGATGGTGGCAAGTTAGTTGCTCAAATAAATGCCACAGTTATAAAATTTCATGGGAGATTATAGGCTTACTCTCTTATGTTTACTATTCCCATGGGTGGGACTAACATAGTTTTGAGAGTCCAATAGCTCACAACCTTGGGCATGATAGAGATTAATTTCCAAGAGTTCTTCATGCATTTTCATTCTAAATACAGGGTAGTTAAACTACATGGATTGCATGTGAAGTATCCATAGATGGTTAGTTTTCACTATATGCATAATATTCTCAAAAAGGGGGTAGATGGGTTTGTAACACAACCATTTTCTTTAGAAGTACAATAAAAAAATATGTCTACACGGCCTAATCTAGAGAATATTATTGATAAGCACTCTATTATTTTTGGAGCAATCACAAAGGGACTACGACCACAAAGGGAACATGATCATGTCATTCAATTAATACTAGGGAGTCAACCATCAAACATCATACCATAAAAGTACCCTTATATCCAAAAGAGTGAGATTGAAAAGATGGTACAATAAATTTTAGAGGTTAGTGTTATCAGGCAGAGCCAAAGTGCATATTTATCCCCTATGGTAATAGTGCATAATAAGGGTTATACTTGGAGGATGTGCCCAAATTATAGATAACTCAACAAGTACATCATTAAAGATAGGTTCCCTATTTCGGTAATTGATGATTTTCTAGATGAATTGCATGGTGTTGTTTACTCTACAAAATTATATCTTTGTTTAGGCTATCATCAAATTTAGATTAGAGATAAGGATATACATAACATAGCTTTAAGCACTCATGAAGTCTATTATGAGTTTTTGGTAATGTATTTTTGTCTTACAAATGCACCATATACATTCCAAAGTTTTATGAACACTATTTGTAGGCTTTTTTTTCAAAAAATTGTCTTAGTCTTTTTTGATGACATACTAATATATAGTAAGACACGGGAAAAACATTTGCAGCATGTGAAATAAATATTGATAATTTTGAAACAACTTCAGATTTACCCCAAGCCTTCCAAGTGTGTTTTTGGAGTATAGGAGGTAAAGTACTTGGGTCATATTGTGTTGCATGAAGGAATCAAAGTAGACCCTCACAAGATCGTGGCCATGATAGAATGGAAAATTAAAAAACCCCTCAAAAACCTTCGAGCTTTCTTAGGGATGACATATTACTATTTTTGCTTTGTGAAAATTTATGGAAGCATAGTAACACCTCTCATAAATTTGTTGAAGAAGGAATTCTTCCATTGAAATGATTCTACCACTAAGGCATTTGAGAAACTGAAGGCGGGCATACGTTCCACTCTAATTTTGGATACTCTAGATTTTTCAAAGACCTTCATTGTTGAATGTGATGTGCCATGATATGGAATGGGGGAAGTACTCATGAAAGAATGAAGACCCTTTGCATTTGAGATTCATCAACTTAAACGTATGAACTTGTTAAATCCTATATATGATAAGGAGATGATGTATATTCTTCATGTAATTAAATAATAAAGACTTTATTTTATGGGTAGACACTTTAAGGTGAAAATGGACATGATAGTATAAAATACTTCTTGGAATATATATTATCATACAAATAACATAAACACAAGTGGTTAAAATGTTTGGGTATGAACTTTAAATCATATATAAGAAAGGAAAGGATAATGTAGTCACATATGCACTATCTAGGAGGGATGAATGCACAAAGGTATTGTTATGTGCAATGTCCATAAGGTAGGTGGATTTAGTGGATGAGGTAAAATTAAAATGGGAAAATAATAGCGATACATAGGTTTTGATTCAAAGGCTTCATCAGGATTCTAGTGTCTTGGTGAAAATTGAGTGGAAAGGGAAGTCCTTATGGTATGAAGATAGATTACACCTGTACAATAATTTTTCCCTCAAACTCAAGATCCTTATATAACTTTATGCATCTCTATTATGGGTTATTTAGAATTTTTAAAAACATATTATAGAATCAAGAAACATTTATTTTTAGACCTAACGAGAATATCTATGAATTTGTGGCAAAACGCATAGTGTGTCAGAAAAATAAGGGTGAGACAATTAAGACCCCAAGTCTTTTGGAAACCTTATCTTTTCCTAGCCAAATATGGGAGGAGGTTTCCATGGATTTCATAACAGGTTTGCCTAGGTCATTGGGTAAAATCTCATAAAATAAAACCAATTGTTTGCATTATCTTAGCCATTTATAGCTAGTATAGTAGTGAATACCTTTCAGGATACATTCCAAAAGCTACATAGTATCCTCAAGATCACAATAAACGACCATGATCCTATCTTTACCCATAATTTTTGGACTGACTTATTCTCACATTTGGGTACTCAATTGGCTCATATATCCTCATATCATTGTCAATATGATGGGAAAACTAAGGTGGTGAAAAAATTCCTAGAGGGTTATCTCTACTATTTTGCATTGGATAAACAAGAAAGATGGGTTCATTGACTACCACTATTAGAATGGTGGTATAACTCTTGCTTCCATACATCATCCAAAATGTCTCTAAATTTTATCTATATAGGTATCAACCCCCATACATAACCTCATCTTAGAGGGTACAACTAAGGGTTTGTGTTATTGAATAACACCTTCAACACCAACATAAAGTAATAACTAGTCTAAGAGAAAATTTGGAAATAACACATAACTGAATAGAGAAACAAGTGGTTCAACTTTGTAGTGAGAGGCATTTTGAAGTGGGCTATTGGGTCTTTATGTTCCTACATACATACAATCAAATTTCCTTGAATCACAAAAAAAATTATAACAAAATTTCTCCGAAGTATTACGATCCTTATTAGGTCCTACAAAAAATTGACAATATACATACATACATACATACAAGTTAGAGCTACCTCACTCTATACACATACATCCAATATTTTATGTCTCCTACTTAAATAAGGTAATTGGATTGCAAGTATCCACTCAGAATTAGTCACTAGAGCTGGATGAGGAAGGTAGCATCATTTTAGAACACGAGGAGATCCTTCACACACTCTAAAAGTCTACAAACAAGGGAGATTAAGGAGTATTTGATCAAGTGGAAGAATCCAATGGGTGAGGATAAAACATGAGAGGATGACGCACTTATACATCAACATCCAAAGTTATTCAATTTTTAGGGAAACATTTTTTTGAAGAGGTGGGACATGCTACGTCCTTAACCTATAGTGTGTCTAGGATATGTGTGGCTAATATGTGGCCCAAATCACCTTTTATCTTATCTTATTACATTTATCTATGTTCTCATATGGTTAATAGGGTTGGCCTCTAGAGTAACCATAGCCTAAGTAGGATATATATAGGAGGTAGTGGTTAGTACTTGAGGATCATATTATGAATTATATTCTTATTGCATGGTTGTGGAGGTTGCCTCCTCAAAGTGGCTTCATCTTATTTATCAAATATTATGTCATGTTTTCAATTATTGTTATGCATTTAATTATTAAATTCACATTATTATGTTATATGGTTTTTTGTGGTGTTTAAATTTATATCTTGTTGTGAACTGTCTTGATATATCGAAGTAATTTCATTACAACTTTATAATCAATCTATGCCTTCAATGCATACTTAGAAATTTATTTCAACACAACTTAGTATGAAATAATATGTTGGTAGTCCACATTTTCTCTCTAAATATACATATGTCTAGCTTTTGGGTGTTTAACCTAACATTATTACATGAAGTAATGTATTTTTTGTTGATTTATTTTTGATGACCTTGGAAGATTCATGAATAATTTGTAAGGGGATTTGTACCAACATTTTAGGTACATTATCAAGTATGTTTCTTTAGTTAATTTAGTATGCCTTTGAACATGATTCAAAAGTTCTTCTTAGTTAAGAAAAGGATCACTTAAAAATATTTCAGTTGTATTCAATAAGCACTTATCATCAAAGATAGAATGATGCACCATTTGATTTCTATGGAAGATATCTCATGGATTCCAAGATGATACATATTTTTCAAAGTAGTATTTAACATCAACAAATGATACAACATAATCATAGACAAAATATTGAATAAACAAATATATGTGGTAAAAATCTTGAACTCTAATTTACTATTCCTCAATGAATAAATAAATTATATATGTTTGGTGCAACTCTCCTAACAAGAGTAACAACCAATAACCACCTCTATATTAAAAATATTTAATATGTGATCAAATGGTAATTATCTTAGACTTAGGATTATAATATATTCCTAACAACAATTGCAATTTGATTTTACAAAACCAATGTGTCAATATTGGGCTCAATTTTAAGCCAAAAGAAATAATGAATATGTGTAGAACCTCTATGCTACTAGTCATACCTGGAAACAAAATTTAATTATAAGAGGTTTAAGAAAATAATGGTTGTTGGAAAAATGGAAGGAAAAAAGGAAGCTTGTTATTGTGTACATGCATCAATAGTCTTTTTCTTGCAAATGATTTTATAGCACTTCCTCACAAAATATTGTAAATCTATGATGCATATAAAGAGATGTGCGATGTGGATTGGAAATAATATTATGTATCCTCCAATGATAAGTTTAATGTGCATCTTTAAGAGTTTTGAAAGGCATAGTTTTTTTACGTCATGTCATTTCATGTCAACAACACTGAGTGTGTAGAATAGAGTAAGAAAACATAGTTGTGTAATCATGTGAGTCATTTAGCACAAAATTTTGTCCTGTATAATCTTGTCTCTCAAAAATTAGATCTAAAGCGCATCTATTTTTCAATAAGTTTATCATTAGGTAAATCATGAATACATTTACAGAGGTTTACAATAGTAGTTGGTAGGTTGCCTTCAATATTTTTTAAATCAAAAACAACATTTTTACATGGATATAATGGTATATTATGAGGTTAATTAAAACATAGTTGAATATGGGATGGCCAAAAAATATATTATCATTTAAACATACCAAATGAAGTTCATATTTATGCATCTGAATGTTTTTGAAGTGAGGTTGCTTGAACATAGTTTGACCTAGGAAATTCCATAACAAACAATCCTTATTTGTTGTATTCATTTACAAGTGATATATCAAGTGTTGGCCATGGCATAACATGTGGTGTTGTTCAATATATTAATTTCAAGTAGTTTTGTATCTCTTATATTTTTTTATTGTATTGGGAAGTACAAGCACAAAGGACAAAGGTGGTTGTTTTGTACAATTAGAAAATGCATTTCACATCCATCAAAAGGTGATTTTATTTATTGAGATTATGGAATGTTAATATATACATGTGAAAGGATGAAAAAAACATCTATAAGTTCAAAAGGCAATGTTTCCAATGTGCTTTCATGAAGAAGCACATCCTTGTAGTACAATTCATGTGTTATTTTGTATCACAAGGCTTTCAAGACACGTGATCTACTAACATAAAACTCATACATTTTTTTCTTAAAGACCTCATATTCTTAAAAACATTATATCCAATTAAGCAATTTTCCATGGAATATGTTTTACAATGACACTAATGTCCTATGGGAAGCTAATGATATGTTTTTTGTATTTGTATTTGTTTCCACATACATGTTTCACCAACAAAATTAGATTTGCTCTTGCTATAAGCATTTGTTCAACCTAAGTGAGTACTCCCAAAACTACAAGATGTTCTCCAAGTTCCATGTTATTCCATTTGGAGAAAAAATGGCCATTTCATTTAGAAATACATCTATAACAAATGAGGACCTCATTTGATAATTTAGTTTTCATGTGGATAATTTTTCAAGCGTATAGAATATTTTTGAACAAATTATAATTGATCTATCGTTTGACGTAAGTGCTTATGTGTATTTTTAAAGTCAAAATTATAATGAATTATCAACAAGTGAGTTGTATGCATTTCTTTTAATAGTGGATAATGAAGAATTGATATGCCTATCTTTTGATAAAGTGTTGAATTTTAGAGACAATGAAGATTCACTCATATTAGAAAATTATTGATTCATAGTTAATATTTATTTATGTGTGGTGTGGAACATTATATGTATGGATTTACAATGTGAGGGTTTGATACTTGTTGAAGGACTAGACATAATGTCTTGAGCAATACATTCAATTATGGATTACAACTGGGTATCTTCATGTTGATTTACAAGAAGTACTTCCTGTTTTGGAAAAGTCAAATGTAAATGGTTATTCAAATGATGCTTCCTTCCCTTATACATTTATTTATGATATAATTATGGATTTCATATAGAAAATAATGTTATTATTTAATACGATATTTATTCTATGCATGATACTTGCATCATTGTTCTCTATTTTGAAGAATAGACATCTATAAGTTTAATTTAAAAAATATCAAAAATCCTCAAATAAATAACTTATAAGAAGAGAATTTAATTATTGCTTTTAATAGTATATGACAACAAAAGTAATTAAATTTCCACAATTACATTGAATTTTAAATTATATCAAAATATTGAAATATCAAGGTAAGCATTAAATTTTTTTAACCATTTATCAAGTTTCCATAAGTTAAACCACAAAAATACTCTTAAAATGTAATATAATTATAGGTTCCACAACAAAGGTAAGAATACAAAATGTAACATTTTCTATATATTATAAGTATAATAAAATAAAAGGGAATTATTTAAAAAATATTTAATTACAACAAGAAATGTACAACATTCCATGTGTATAAAAGTATGTAGATAGAAATAAATAAATTATCTGAAATAACTGTTATGAATGGATCAATATGAATAAAAACATGATAACAATTTTTGCTTTTTGCTTGGTAAAATAGGGTTGTCGGATCCTCGCCATTCCATTAATATTATAAAACATTACAAAAATGTTTCCCACAAATAACACAAAACAAAAGGGTCAAAACATAATAGTTTGTCCCAATTTTTGGTTCAAATGAGATACTAAAAATAAAAATTTATACATTTTTAAAATTACATAGGTCATAGGGTAGACATTAAAATTTGGTATTAGACACTTATAAATGTCAGTCTTCACCAAACTTCACTTTACATGACTTTTACATACACATATGGATATTATACACTCTTCTCTTCTATCCACATCTTTTCTATGGGTTTGATCTTCCCGATTTGTTATTGAAATGACCCCCAATTATTTTTTTGAGTGTCACTTCATTTAGAGTGCAAGAATAATTAAAATATAGCTCACTATGTGTGGTTGGGGTTTGTATAATACACCCACAACACATAACCAAAATTATGCATGTACAATTCCCTTCATACACCATTTCTAATATTCAAGTGATCAAAACATTACATTTAAAAGACAAGACTCATAATGCAAAAGAATCATTGCACAAATGAATTCAGGTCTTAACCATAATTGGATCAACTAAGACAAGGCATGCCTATATCATTCTATAAGAATGTATAAGCTTCTAAGGATGTCCTTGCTCATTAAACTTCATACATATAAGAGGTATGCAATGGTACTATATGCATCTAAAATTTCTTGCCTCATTAATGTCACTAATATTCCTATTAGTCGACACTAATTACATTAATCCCATTTTATTCTAATTCATCTCACTAATTTATATCCCTTTCTTAACCATTTATCTAATATCCCTTTTTTATTATCCTACATTCAATAACCTTATCCCATCCCACTCCATTAATTCTTCTTAATCCTTATTATCCTAAACTAATCCTAGTCATCTATTATATGGGAATTTTAAATTCTCATAACCCCACCTGCCCACATAATAACCTACACCCTATCCTTTTCTACATCCCTAGTCCCTAATCACCTACCTAATCCATATTTAACCCCCACTTAATCCTCCATTATCCCTAAGATAATCAAGAAGCCTCTAGAATTGGAGAAGCTCCTCTAAGTCTCTAGAAGTCTCTAAACTAAGGACTTCTAAGGAATTTAATATTATTTGAAAAATCCATAGCCATTAGATCTCCTCATCTAGCTTTGAATATCAACCCTTGATCTTCTCTCCCAAATCTATATAAGCGAGGCTCTTCCTCCATGGAAGTAAACTTGAAATTTAATACCCAATCCATGTCCAAGCATCCATTGAATCCATCATCAAAATCCTTTGATCAAGCATCCATGCCAATCTGAGTCCAAGGCAAATTCATCCTAATCCTCTTATCTTTTATATTTTGTTTAATCAGGATGTGAAGCACTTAGGATTTAGGATTTAAATTTAGGATTGAATGTTGCATTCATGTAATGGCATTTAGATTATAATGGCTTTATCATCTTACCTATTGGTTGATATTTGAGTTTGGATTTTGTATTGTTAAATCCCTATAGAGCTCAATTTTCATCTATATTTTGGTAACCATGGTGGGACAGATCCCTCCCAAACTCATAATTTGGCATCTTATATGTGTTTTGGTTAACTTGGAGGTCTAATTAGATCAAGAAAATTTCAAAAAAAATTCAAATTTTACATGTATAGGTTGTAGTCACAGTGTTACACTGTTAGTCATGACATTGTCCAGGTTAGTTGTGGCATTACCCCTGTGAGTCAAGATATTACCTTAACCACTAACTATATGCTTGACTGCACAGGTGTTTTTTATGTCCCTCGACAATACCATGATTTGATAGTAATGATATTGTTAGGCTAGTTGAGATATTGCCTAAACAAGTTGTGATTTTATAAACTGATAATGGTTTTTGCTACAGGTACCTATTTTTGATAATATTGTGACTCTCCTAGTCATGACTTTATCCTGCAAGTCATGATATCATCGACGATAGTCATGATATTATTGGGTTTGAATGTAGGCATAGGGTTATTGGCATTTTTGGTTGATTATCATCCTATTTAACCCCTTGAGTGCTTATTGTACAGGATCCTATGTGTTTTTTCAAAATCTTAGCCATCTATGTGCAGGAACTAAGAACAAGAAGGGAGTTAAAAGCAATCTTGTCAGGCAAAATCTAAGCCACAATATCATGACTCTCCTAGTAGCAATATCATCCTGGTAATCGTGGGATTGTGACTGAAAGTCACGGTATTATCATTTGTCACAAATCTCCTAACAATTTACCTCTATCATTTGATTTGTTGTATTCTAATCTAACAATTTTTATTTTCATAAGAGGATTTTGGCATCAATATAATATATTATTCAGTATTTTATGTGTTTTTGCTTTATACTCATACCTATCACCTAACCCCAATTTTGTATCAATTTTTTTCTATCTGGTTTTTGTCTAGATTGTGTGATCTACAAGGTTAGCAAGGAAGGAGGAACCATTTGAAGACCAAAACACATTAGGCCTTACCCCTTTCCTAATTTTTGAAAAACCTACAAGTCTTGACTCTCCCAGTAACAATATCATCCTTGTAAATTGCAGTATTGAAACCCTAGTTGCTACAATGTCATTTGGCCTAGATTTTGTCAATTTTTGTCATTCTAAGCTAATTTTGTTTTCAAAAATTATCATCTATAATATTATAGAGCACATTTAGACTGAAAATCACTTCTTTAACATTTTGATTCTACTTGATTTTGTTTAAAATATGGTCTTAATATATCTTAGGTCAAAAAATTTAAAAATCTCATAAATATCAGTCTATAGTTTATCATGATCATCTGTATATAATCATATTTTTTACATCTAAATCAATCTATCATAAAACTACATAAGGATCTATCTGTGTCAAAATATAAATCAAAATTTTTTATCATTATGCACAAATCACAACTATCGATTTATTTTCAATAGTGACTTTGTTATCAAAAATTGTAATTTTGTGGTTTATTACAAAACCATAATTATTGATTTTATAGTCATTAGTGATATTATTGGTTCAAGTCACAATATTATCCATCTAACCATGATTTTATAGGTCATATCTCAGTTTTTATATCACCACTTTTAAGTAGTGATTTTAACCCCTAGTCATGATATTGTAGTCTATAGTTGTGGGATTACCTTGTGTATTTGTGGGTTTGTATAAAGTCATTGAAACTACTAACATTTGCCTTGCAAGACCCCTCTTTTGAGTGCCATATCAAACTACTAACCCATGTGTTTGCAAGCTACTAGTCAAAAAACCATTTGGCACTCTCAAAATCATTTTTTAAATCATTTTTCTCTTGTATATATCATATTGTTATGTGCTTATGTATTCATGTCTTTTATTCTTGTACATCATCACACATCTTGATTTAATCAGTAAATTAATCTTTTTACTTGCTTGTTTGTTACTCAGGGCTACGGTTGGTATATGCTCTCTCCCTTGCATCCTTGAAAATATTCTTGGGAGATCAAAAACCATCTATAAAACCCTTTCATTTTTTTTTCTAGGGGGTTGGTGATGTGGATTTCATCACCATGCACCACCCAAACTCTATGTTCCAGTAGAGTCTAAAAATTAGGATAGTTGTTACTATGGCCTATGCATAATTCTCCATAAAAGGTTCTATGGAGTAAGGGGTGATCAAGCTCTAAGACCTAGGGCAACCAGATATCATCTTACACAAACTTGGGCCCCAATGTACCTTTATGTATATAAGGGGTGCACCTAGATAGCCTGCGTATACTTAGCATAGGAACCTTCGACTGTAATAGGTGTACTATTGCAGGAGTGAGTATCAGCTCTAAAGTAGCCATCATATGTGAGTAGGGTTAAGAGGTCTTGATCGATACCATAATGGATCATGAGTCTATAGCCTCACCTGTGAATCTATTAGATGGTGCGGGCATTAGGTTACACACCCATGAATTTACTAAACATAGGTTGTGGCTTGCTTACTTGGGTGTGTGTTGTGCTAAACTCATACTTTTTGTGAGCTGAGTCAACCTTTACCTATCCATATCTATCTATGTCTTTTGCATGTACCATATTTTATATCTTTGCCACATAATTATATCCTATCATCCTTTGTATATATCTTTGTCATCCTCTCATTGTACATATTGTCTTTATCCCATATCATCCCCCGTATTAACCACTAATCACTAACCACATTCCCATCACCCACATCTTGTCTAGTACATCCTTATCATCTTATATCCTTATCCCATCCCTCAACTTGTTCATCCTCCATCCTATCCTAACCATATCCCCACATTATACATCATACCCCCAACTTACCTTCTACACCCTTATCATATTGTCTTTGTCATTATCCCCCATCTACCATCTTGTCCCTATCACATCTTATTCTAACCATACCCATTCATCATTTGTTCTCACCCCATCTGCTTACCTATCCTAATCATTATCATCCTTATCATCATCCCATTATACCTATTATTTTATTTCCCATCTCCCATCTTGACTTCATCCCATTCTAGGTCATATCCCCATCAACCTATACTTTCTATCTTGAACACCCTTATCCTATTGTCCTCTTGTACATATCAACATATCATCTTACATACCATTGACATCATCCATTTATCATATCCCCTCTCATCTTGTCTTCATCTTATCTTAGCCTAGTCATCCTCCTCTCATCATTCAATCATTATCTTGCACATCTTAGTCATCGTACCACTCTATGTGTTGTCTTTGTATATCCTTTACCATTGTCTTATCTCATCCCCTATCTTGATCTAGTCATATCCCACTCATCATTTTTGCATGTCCTACTCACACCTTGTCATCTACATCTTATCCTCAGTCCATTACATCCATAAATCCCAATCATCATCTTGTCTCATTACTCCATCACCTACATTTCATCTTGCATATCCTTATCCCATTAGCTTCTTATACATATCACCTTGGACCCATATTGTATATCCTTATCACATCATCCTTTTTGTACATATCCTTGTCATCTTACTATCTTGTACATCCTTATCTCATTATCTCATAGTATAGATTAATCCTTTGCACACCCTTTTGTCAAAATCATCTTTATAAAACCACTCATGCCCTCCATCACCAACATCTCATCTTGTACATATTGTCCTTTTATATATCTTTGTCTTAATTTCCTCTTAGTCTAACCATACCCACCAATCCTTAGTTATCACCCCATCACTCACATATCCTAATCATCATCTTATATATCCTAGTCTTACCCTCTTGTACATATCTTGCTTCTCTTGTACATCCTCCTAGTCATTTCTTATCTTAGTCCCACTTAACATTCATCATCCCCCTACCATCCCCTAATCACATCTTGTCTCATCATCCATATCCTATCCAAGGTCCACTCTATCCCTCATCATTTGTGTTGACCTTATCTTCATCACCCATCTAGTCTAACCACATCTTATCTTATCTTAATTGGTTCTTTAAGTCACATACAGGTCTAGACCATCACCATCCCATTTACATCATCCCTTATCATCATCCATCATCATTATATTATCATAATCACATTCATCACATAATCACCTATAATTCTACCTTGAGAAAATTAGTCCAGGGTTTGTGCTAGTCCTATTGCCCTATCTACACCATCCTATCATCCTAATCCACTTGTTCAAATATCATACCTAGTCAATATCTTATTAACATCTTATCACTTTATCGGCTTCAATCTAGAAAACCCATCAATCTAATCTAATCCAATCATCTTGCCTTATTCATTACTAGCACCCATCATATCATCCTCTTGCTAGTTTTGAATTTAGGCACCCATCATGTCCCTGATCTTTTTGCTAGCTTGACCACTAGACATTGCTGATAGGTTGTTCACACCTATTACACTATTAGTTTGAAATTTGATCATAGTCTCTAATCTATTAGTCCATCACATCCCCATCCTCATATATTATCCTAGCTTGATTCTTTTGACCTATTTCAAGAACCCCATCCAATCTTTAGCCTACTTCATTCACCCTTCATCACCTATCAACCATCACCAAGGAGTTAGACCCCACTTTTATTGACTAATACATAGCTGCCCATAAGGATGAGATCCTCTTGAAATTCCTTATGATGGGTGTACCACTTCCCAAATGTGTTTACCCCATTTTACTTATTGCACCACCTATCCAAGCCCCGTCATGTGAGTCTCGTACCAATCCTCCATCTGCTAGTATAAACCCTTATCTACCCATTTCCATACTAACAAAGGGAATCTAATAAATAATGTTCTGATCCAAAGTCCAATGCTTTCACATCTAAATCACAAAGTGAAGTGGGTCCTTATACTCCCGTTCCTATGTCATTGGAATCCCTTTTTAAACAACTAGCCATTGCTAAAATGATGGTCTCTCTGCCTATTCGACATCTTGATCCCACCAAACCCAAGGCCTCTCTATATAAAGATAACCAATATTGTCTATATCACTAAACCTAGGGGCATACCATTAATCAATGTCAACCTTTTCAAGACTTTGTCCAAGACCTCATCAACCATGGTGACATAGTAATCAAGGATGAATCAGATGAGTTTATTTCCTAGGGTGAACAAGAAGAGGCATGCCAAGATTATATTACCCATCAAGATAAATCCCTTCCCCTTCAAAATCAAGGTCAAGACACCACTCCCATCCCTAACAAATCCTCCATCAAACACAAATTCATTTCACATGAGCCTATTCCCATAATCTCTCATGACTCTCTCTTTATTGAATCCATTATCCCTTTACCATCTTCACCTCATCCATCATATGACAAGCCCCATGAGAGGTCAATTAAGGAAAATCAATATCCTATTAACAACATTGCATCATGTACATCGAAGTCTACATCAAATTCAACATCAAAAGTTTTATCTTCAGTAGGATTATGTCCAACACCAAGATTTGAATTAGATTACTCATCAAAAACATCATCCCTCATTGATAATTCCCATCTTTTAGAAGATATCTCTAATCCTGGTACCTTCAATCCATAATAAGGCATACCTTTTGATCCCAATCAGGATGACAAAGTCATAATGTATTTATTACAAGCTTTATCTATTAAAGATTATCAGAATGAGTTTAATCCTCCTTCAGATGTGTTTAGTACAACTAGTCCTAATGATCCTTTTACTAACCTTGAGGATATTTTCTTCGATGTTAAAATTGGCTCTCATAAGAACCCCTATAAAGATTATGTTTCCCCATCACCACTCATTGACCTCATCATACCCTCACCACCACCTTCATCCATCATGGACCCCTTTCTTCACATTGATGACCTTTTAATCACCTCCCTCTATAGGGACAAACAAGACCATGCATCGTTGGACCCTTCCTTGAGAAATATAATATGTGCCTTAAATTCAAAGGTCTAAGACAATATTCTAAAATTCAATCATAATAATAAAGTCATCTTTGATCCAATCAATCACAATAAAAAAGAGTCAAATCATCAGCCTAATCAAAACATGCCTTCCCCTAGTGAAGCCGTAAATCAGGTAGTAGGGGACTATCAAAGCCAAAATAATCTTTCAATTCAAAAGTTAATCTCCCCTGGTGAAGCCCAAAATTAGGCACCGAGGGACATTCCAAATCAAATTCCATCAAATGATCCAAATCATATGGTTGATAATCCATCAAATAATCATATCAAAGATGAGCCACAATGTCGAAGTGTCTTAGATCTCCTACAATATTTTATCACTTGACACTAATCAAATGAAAAATGTCTAATACCTCCAACAATGTATGCAACTGCTAGTCCTAATCCTCCATCACCCATCACACTATCCTATCATGAACCCATAATCCATTCAAGTCCTGTCATCCATTTAAATTCACCAGATCCCTATCAAAATCAACATCTAATCACATTCATATCTCCCATCACCTCTCTGGGTAACATCATCTCTTATAGGGGTGATGAAGACAGCTGGTCTATATATTTAAAGGGGTCTCCATCAAGCATCATCGAAGGTCACATAGACCCCTATACACCCAAAAACAATAACAACATGATCCTACCATCACACATCCCTAGATTAGGTGTTGGCTAAATGATCAATCAAGTATCTAGACCTTGCATCTCATCTGTCAACTAATAAATCAAGATTCCCAATAAAATGTCAAAAACACTAAAAAAAATCATTCATCTAATGGTGAAAACTAGTCTTCTAGCACCTTAGGCAAGTACAATGATGAAAACTAATTTATAACATCATGGTAAAGTAATCCATTGTCCACATTGTACCTCAATACTTAGGGGCACAATCCATCCCTTTCATCCATCCCTTGTCAACCTTGTCTATATTACCCATCCATCTCATCCCTTGGTCTAACCCATCTTCCCTCATCATATCATCCATCCTAATTCCTTCTTGACTTGACCTTTGTAAGGATGTGAAATGTGTCTTGAGACATGTTCTTGAATCATCTTGGCATATCCTCTAGTTGAACAATCAGACAACTAAACATCTAGTTCCTTCATGATGCAGTCATGGGCAATCCCTAATCCCTTCTTCCTTGGTCCTCATCCCCTTCTCCACATCACATTCATCCTCTTGTCACTCATCTATCATTCTATCCATCCTCATCGTGGTTGATAGGCTTGGTATTCCTCTTGCTAGTAACCACTTTGTATAGTGTACATACATATTCCAAAAAAGCTCTAAAAATTAAAATATGTCAGAAAACCCTAAAAATCATAAAATCTAAAAAAACCAAAAATTATCTTGTCCTATCCCAAATCCCCTAGTCACATCCATCTCCATACATGTCATATCTTCCCATCTTTGAATACAATGTTGAGTCCTGGCACCAATCGGATTGGTCACCCATCTCTCCATCTCTTTATCATCCTTGGCCTAGGTAAAATTGGCACACATAACCTTGTCAACAAATTTAATTTGACACCCATCATTTCCCTATCAATGCCTCTTCACACCTAATACCCATCACATCATGTCTTTGCTAGTGTGAAAGGTAATTGATCCCATCACTATCTTTATCATTGCCTCTTCATATCTAATACCTATCCAATCACTATTTTGCTAGTATGAAAGGTATTTGATCCCATCATCTCCTAGTCTCCTTGTTAGATTGGAATCTTGAAAGACCTTATATGTTGGTAATCCTTGGTCATCACTTTTATAAAAGATACCCTTCCTTGACCCCTTTTGGATATGATTTTTATACCAAATCAATATTCAAAGACCTTATTCTATCTTCCATCCTTCAATCCACAACTAGGGGCAACATCTTAGCCTTATCCTAACCATGATCATCCTATCCAAATCCAATCCTATCCTCAGTCCACAATCACATCATGGTCATCCAACCCATCAACTAATCACTCCTTCCCATCATTAGGCAAGACATTAAGACACTACATGTAGATACTCGTGTGTGTTACTTGTTTTTTTGTGTGTCTTTTTTACATGTCTTTTATCGTGTATATATCTTGTTTGTCTTTTATTTTATTTGCATCATGTCTCTTTTTTTATATTGGGTAATGAATGAGGATGTTATTAGGACACCAAAAGTTCCCTCGAGGATGTAGAGTTCACTATTTTCCCATTCACTTTGTCACAATGTCCTCTTAGTTGTGCTTATATCATGGGGCATCTTGCCAAGTGCTATATTTTTGGATTACTTAGACTGTGATGAACCTGATGACATTTGTGATGGTTTGATATTATCATTTATCTCATCAAACTAAAATTCAATATTTTATCCTCATCCCATCATCTAAGTCATATCCTATCATCACTAATATCATCCTTTAATCCCTAATCATCATCATCATGATCTTCTATCCACTAGTCAAAACTACATCATCCTGACATCTTTTTAGACTATGTAGGTAGCACTTGACCACTTTTCAATGCCCAAGGATAGCTCAGCCACTATCTCCTCTCTCTATCCCTTGCATGTGTCTTTTATAGGTTCATTATTCCAATCTTTTTGGTCACTCGATCATATTGATTCTTCTCTATCATCAACAACATCTACATTGATCAATTTTGATTCGAGCTACACCCATCATTAATCTTATCAAGTCATTATCTTATCTTGGAAAATATCTCTCCCTTGTATGTGTCCTTGATTGGGATAAGTCTAAATCTTGAGGCCCTTTAATACTATCATCATCATGTTATAGCTAATTCCCCTTTGGGATGTGTCAATAACTGTGACACCCGTCACCTCTACTCCTTATGCATGCATCCTTTCTAAGGGAAACATCAATTTGTAGCTCATTTCTCAAGTTTACCTCATCTTCTTCATCACCTATCTTACATATGACATCTTATCCCCTCATCTATCCATCACATCCCACCCATCGTTTCTTTTTTCAAGTGGAAATTTGTCATTCTTTCTTGCATTTCCCCTCAAGGGGGCATCATATCCCCTAACATCATCTACTAACATTCATCCATGGCATGGTTTTATTTGAAATACCATTACTCCTTCCACTTCATTCCACTCATAATGCCCTTTCAAAGAGGGGTAAAATGTATGTATCTAAAATTTCTCACCTCATTAACATTACTAATATTCCTATTAGTCCATATTAATTATTCTAATCCCTATTTTATTCTAATTCATCCCACTAATGTATCCCCCTTTCCTAACCATTTATCTAACATCCCCCTTCTATTATCCTAAATTTACTAACCTTATCCCATCCCACTCCTTCATTAATTATTTTTAATCCTTATTATCCCAAACTAATCCTAGTTATCTAATATATGGAAATTTTAAATTCTCATAACCCCACCTACCCACCTACTAACCTTCACCCTAGCATTTTCTACATCCTTAGTCCCTAATCACATACCTAATACCTATCCAACCCCTACCTAATCCTCCATTATCCCTAAGCTAATAAAAAAGCCTATAGAATTAGAGAAGCTCCTCTAAGTCTCTAAAAGTCTCTAAACTAGAGACTTCTAAGAAATTTAATATTTCTTGAATAATCCATAGCCATTATATCTCCTCATCCAAATTTGAATATCAACCCTTGATATTCCCTCCCAATTCTACTCAAGCAAGGCTCTTCCTCCATGAAAGTAAACTTGAATTTTCATACCCAATCCATGTCCAAGCATCCATTGAATCCATCATCAAAATCCTTTGATCAAGCATCCATGTCAATATGAGTCTAAGGTGAATTCATCCCAGTCCTAATCTTTTATATTTTGTTTAATCATGATGTGGAGCACTTAGGATATAGGATTTAAGTGTAGGATTGAATGTTGCATTCATCTAATGGCATTTAGATTATAATGGCTTTATCATCTTACCTAGTGGTTGATATTTGAGTTTGGAGTTTGCATTGTTAAATCCTTATAGATATCAAATTTCATCTATAGGTACTATCTTATATGAATATTTATACCAAGAACTCATAAATTTAAGGATCATTGTACCATGTTTAATTTTACACTTAACACTAGACACAAACTAGTATATGATTTAATCATATACACATGCCTTAATCAATTTAAAAAAATCCAAACTTTCAAGATTTATATGCATGACATCGATAGAGCTTGGAATACTAACTTTCTAACTCCTTCTTAGGATAAATATGCATGACTATAATATCAAGTTATTTTAACATAATTTAAATGAAATAATTAAATATATAACTATTTCTTTTTAAATTTTATGAATGCCAACCACTTGATTCAAGCACGCATAGTTTCACAGTCACACACTCCATTATACTTGTAGTGGAATGAATTAAACTCATTTTATTAGCAACCTTTGTCTTAAAAATTATGGATCATTTATTATGCATAACCCATGCCCAAGAAATTCATGCAATACAATTACACTATATATACCCCATAGGGCCACTTACCAACACCAAAGGCAATGTAATTAACACCAATAATCACTTTTTACAACCATACAAAAATAATAAAAACTATTACTAAATACATAAAAATAATAAAATCAATAGATTACACAACTCAGAAATTAAATTCTAGCACACTAAAAATTTATACACCCAGCTAATAATCAGCTCAAGTTCATTTTAACTTAGCTGTAGCTTACTATATTATTATCTATCATAATGCAATAATTCCAAGGAACACAACTTTTACCAGGCATCCTTAGGATCAACTTTATCCTTAATTTGAATCATGTTATGCACATGTAGAATAGTGCATAAAGTTTTTCAAGATCTTTGTTTAACCATGCCACCAATTTTATCAAGCGAATAACAGGAAGTTATTTTCAACCATCAACTAGATTAGAAACAAGATAGAATTATCATTGAAATAAGCCACAAAAACATTATCTAATTTCCTTTAAGTTTCAATAAATTAAACCATTTGAAATTAAAATAATGTGATAAATAACTTTGTAGTATCACAATTGGGCTAAATGTTCCTTACTACATACTATTCTCTTATCTTATTAACTGAATATCAACACTATCAAACCTTCATTATGATATTCATGCTAACACTATAATTTGTAGTGTCAAATAATGAAATGATGGGTTGAAAGTGACTCAGTTATGACAATCAAGAACACTCAACTCATACCCATATATTACCATTGACATAATTATAGAACTACACTAAGATTGAATAACTTTTTATATTATAAGTGGATGCTATATGATTAACAAGTAAAAATGATAACTTCCAAATCATGCTACAGGAAGAGCATTTAATTACTGTAATCTATTTCTCTTTTTATATAACAAAAATATAGTCATTTTAGAATTTGATTTTCTCTCTTAATATTCATTAAAAAAATACTTCATATATGAGTTTCAAAAGTTAAATAGATGAGAATAAAACCTATAAATCATTTTTTATATCACTCTATAAGTTATGAGCAACAATGACTTCAATTTTAGGTTTATATGAAGAATGCAACATATTCTTTCATATCTGTAAGAGGTTGTTGCAGGAATAGTAAATAGAAAGAGTAAATTTTAAACATGCTATAAGAAGCATTTAGTCACTAAAACCATGTAAGAATAATGCGAAACACATCATGCAACTCCATAATGAAATATCAGTCATTAAATGATCTACACACTGACCTGACCCATCCTATGAGCCCCCTAATTAGTGGCCTTCACCACTCTAACCATCAGTTGGGTGGTAATATTAGGTATTTGAGCTTTGGGCAAAGGTGTGATCAAGATATTTTAGCCATCATTAAACAATTTACAGCAGTTACAGAACATCATCAAATAGAGTAACATTAACATCATGCACCAACAGTGCCAACAATACTGCACCAAAATTTCACAAGTGTCACTTGCATAAATAGGCCTGTGAAATCTATCAAGCATCTACCATAGGATAAAACACCCATATCTGCATTTTTTAAAACCAAGATCAATGTAATAAGTTTAATCATGTTTTAACCTAAGCAAGAAAAATGAAAGAGGTGAAATAAGGTAAAATAACATCTTTTCACCAATACCTCTAAATATACCAAAATCTAGGAAAAATAAGCCAAAATAAAAAATATACAAGCTCGGCTATGGTGCCATATTTACATAAAATGCCAATAAGGACTAATAGGGTCAAATAGTAATAATAAAAACCCAATAACTATAAAATAAGTACAACAAAAAAGAGATACCCATTTGACCATTAAATAAATATCACATAGAAAAGAAAACATCCAACAAGCCATATTAAGGCAACACTTCCATCCATGCATAAAATAAAATAAACAACCAGGGTTTTAATATTTTATCCCCAAAGGCATTTCAATAATAAAGGTGATTTTTAAACCCTGTATGCTAGATGTAATCTTAACCCATATCCAGGTAGGAAACTTTAAACATTAAATTAATTTTAAACCAGAATAAAATAATTTTGTGAGATTTTACTAGTTTTGAGAGCCTTACATAGCCATAAAAGACAAAACTCCAACAAGAATTAAAAATACATCACTTGGCACAAATCTACCATATGAAGAAGAAAACAAACTTCTCCTTGATTACCCTTCACACAAAAATAAAAAACTTGCCCAGTTCCATCCATTTCTTCCATGGCTTGCTCTCTTTTTCTTTCCTCTGCTTAGGCATAAATTTTTCCAAGCCATTAAATCCTATTGGGGTTAGTTTTGAGCCTCTATTACTTTCCATGGTTACCATTTTCTTTCCAAGGTTTCTTTTTAAGCCAACACAACAAAATTACATTTCTCCCAAGTAAAATAATTGATTACCCTTTTTTGGGTGAAGAGTTAACCCTTAATGCTATTATTTACACTAATAATTAAACTTTTGATTTTTGATTTCCTTATTTATTTATTTATAAATAGATATACTTTATTTTCATTTTTATTTTAACTATAATGCATGGCCAAAGTCCACAACCCCTTTATGGTCATCATGGCCTAACAAGAATTTATTTAATAAATAATATTAAGCATGAGTTACTTCTTACCCATGGAGTTATTATATCAAGACCATTATGGAGTCCCACTCCATTATAATGAATGGCATTAACCTAACTGAGGCCTCTTAGCAATAAAACCAAGATGAAAAGACTTCGATTAAATAATTTTAATCACAATATGATCCATGATGGGAAACAAGTTAACAGGCCTGATATGATATTTAAAGTATTTAAGCCCCTTAACGGCTAAAATAAAGAAAATTGAAAGCTGAGATAAAAATGTAGCTTATCACTAAGCCAACACACACATGACACCAATCAAATAAAATAATAAAAACTAAATGCGGACACAACCATAATCAAGCAAAATAAAAAGATGAAAATATCAGTCAAGATTAAACAAATAAAACAAGACAAAAAGAGGGACATTAGACATACTGCAACTACTCAAGGGATAGATGGATCATTACCATTATATTTATTATCTAGTGCTAGTGTTACCCAACTACTCACTGTCTCCACCATTATTATCTCAACTACCAAAATCCATTGTCAGCCTAGCTCATGTACCTTTGAGCCATACAACCACCAAAACATGACATCAACAATATCTGCTCTACATGAAAAACATATATTTTGTAAATTTGAGCTAAATAAACATCATAATATAAGACTATACTAATGATATCATCAATATACATGATCAAAGTATGCTACTACATTATAAAATCAAATCAGTATCTATATGTAAACATCAAATTATCAGTACTCAAAATATTCTAATACATCTAATAATGTCTATCAAAAACAGTCAAATAGCAGGTTATGATAGTTATCAGTCACCTATAAGAATTCCATAGTATGTGCTTAACATGTTCATTATCATACTCAAACTATCTCCAAATAATTATAATAATATTCCTATTCTCAAACAAGTCTAACAAATGCATATGCCTGAAATTTTTTGTAGGAGTCTAATTTTGATGTACTCATCCCAGTGCCAAATAATTGACATTTTTAAATTCTAATCATCTTTATGTGTTGGAATTGTATAGTTCACATTTTGGTGGCATGATAAAGTACTTAAAGAGTCCCATTAAATACATAATAGGTTTAATCCTATTTCAATATCTATCATTCCTCAAGGATACATTTATACACTTCTACACATTCAAATGGATTACCCTAATATTTACAATTCAATCATCAATTATAAGGAGTAGGTACTATCTAGGTTTTAAAAACTTAATACAATCTAAGTTTATCAGTTATCAAGTGTCAAAAGTTAGATAAAATGTTGCATTCATTAAAGGAGCACCATTGCACACATACACCTAATAGGGGGAACTACACATGGTTTAAATTTTCTTTTAAGAGTATTAGATATGTAAGAAACACTCAACCATTCATCGAGGAGTGGTTGAAGCTAGCTTAAACCACCTTATTCCCTTTTTGTGGGCCCAAACTTAGTGTCAAAAGTAGATCTAGGGTTTCAAAGAGAAAGAGACAGATCTTATAAATATTTTTCACACATTGATCCCTATTATCACACATAAAGATAAATTATAAATAGGTGCAGTGGCCTATGCTAAAAAACAGAGGCATTGTACACAAACACATTTAATAGAAGACATGTTATCATCTAGTGTGGTTATCCATAGACTAATGGTTTCATTTGAGCAGATCTAGATACCTAGTTCCTAATCTAAGTGACTCATAATCTACTTTGAGTCCTTTTATCACCTACATTCAATATTAAACCTACACAAAACATTAAAATTCTTAGTATATTAATCTCTTAAGTCATTTCTATGTATAGAAAGTACAATTGGTTAATCATATTCTACCTTTTACATTTACATATGTGTATCATTGTTGTACTTTATATAATCTAAATAATTCCTTTGTTTTATCTTGTTTAGATTCATTAATCTAAAAATAATTTTAAAAATATTGGTGAACTTGTATTTTTATAGAATATAACAGAGCTATAGGTTTCTCTTAGGGTTTCATCCATCTTTCTAAGGTTTTCAGATTTATTTATTTAAATATGATTTTAAGAAATGATTTCTAATTTTTCTTCATTCACAAAATTACACATGGTTATAATGCATATATGTTGTTTTGATTTTCTAACTCAAGTTATGATTGTAATCATTACATGTTTATTTCGTTTACTATGAAAAATATGTAACAAGTATGTAATTTTATAAATCAAATCTTTGTGCATTAATAAGACTTAAACTAATAATGAATAATATTTAGTCTTCCTTAATTCATATTATTGTAATATTCAATCCGAGTTGATTCCTACTACCACTAGGTGCCAAAGGGCATGCATGACTTATTTTGTTCCTCCTCCCCCTAGACCTCAAGGTTATACCAACTACCACCCCACCCCCATTATTTGCCCAAGACTTATATTAGATTTCACAGTCTACATTGTCAATACTAGAAGAGAGATAGGATGCCTCATCATGTGTGACATAACAAAAGTATTCAACATGTTCCTCCTCATCCCCCTCCACCTCTCATGAGGCCATCCACTCAAACCAAAGGATATGATATTATTGAACAACTAAAAAATACCCATTTTAAGAATTTTATCCTAGATTTACTAAAGAGATCAATTATTTACAAGGACATCTTATGTGATGCATTGCATGAGATAAATATATCAAATGATACATAACCTATGTACTTGGATCCATTATGAATGCACTAAATAATATTGAATAAATGATTTCCTTTGAAAAGGAAGACTTTCTCACCAAACACATAATAGA
Source organism: Torreya grandis (assembly GCA_037957365.1). Classification (NCBI taxonomy): domain Eukaryota; kingdom Viridiplantae; phylum Streptophyta; class Pinopsida; order Cupressales; family Taxaceae; genus Torreya; species Torreya grandis. Next base: position 1,231,620 of record JARHVA010002050.1, read on the forward strand.
TTAGAACCTTACATTGTGCTTGCATGTATAAATTAAAATTAAAATAGTCAAACATGTGTTGATTGGATAATGGATTAGGAATGAATATTTGCAATGTAACTTTATTACAATAATTGGGTGTCAATATGGATACAATTCAAAAATCAAATCAAAACATAAAAATATTTGATAGCATTCTATGTCAAGTCCTTGGATCAATATCATTGGATGTGATAGTAGGATCCAAGACATTGTCTACATTATTTCATGTCATGCCTAATCATCTAGATTACATGATTTTAGGTCAACCTTAGATCTATGCTACAAAGGTGGTACCAACTAAATTACATAGGGGTGTGTAGTTAATCCATGATGGATATTTGTATACATGCCATGTAGACAATGATACCTTCAAATACTATAAAATAATGCCTCATAATAATGAGGGTAATTCAAAATATTACATATTACCTCCAACACAACTTATCCCAATAGATAAAAATCATGCATATGAGGCTAGAAAATCAAGTGTTGTAAATGCCTAGAAGCCAGTTATAACCATTAATGAAGAAATAAAGAAAGCACCACAAGCTAATTTAGATAAAAAATAGATAATTCTAGATCTTCCCTAGTTAGGTAATTTTATAAAATATAAATTGCATAAGCAAATATTATTATGTTAGTGATGACAATAATAATGATATGCAGTTAAATATAAATGATCATTTGCACAAGTTAAATTTCAATCCTATTGATCCAGACAAGTAATTTTCTCTTAATATGTTTACAACTATTGATCTAGGAGAGTATCGGGATAATTCATATGCAAAGAGCATTGATAATTCAAAGGTTCTTACTCAATAACAATCTATAGGGTGTAAAATAAAGATAATAGTTCTAGATAATCAACATAATTAGAATGTAATGATGTGTTGTAATGTTATCTTACACCATGACTCTCATATGATAAAGGCACAATTAAGGTAAACCTTTGTAAAATAAATCTTAACTCGACACAATAACAATTGTACATTTCACATTATAATAAAGGTTTATAGAAAAATTCAATGAACAATGTGGAGTTTTAGGATACAAAACCCTCCATAACATTACAAGTAACTAGTATTCCAAATAAACCAAGCATCATATTACAAATGTTCCTTGATAAAAATTTGATTCCATTACCAAATACTATACATAGAGCTATGAGATGTCTATCACATTAGAAAGACAAAACATTTTTGGATTTACATCTAATAGCTAGGGATGGAATAAATAATTACATTTTATTGCAATAAAAAATTTAAAATTACAAGAATGAAGGGATCATTAAGGTCATCCAAGTACCAAAAATGATTATTAGTAAGTTCTAACTAAGCTTAGTACATAAATAAAACACCTATAATTCATAACCATCCACAAGAAGAAATATTGACTAATACAACATACATTGAAGGTGTCTATCAGTGTCAAATTCATACTGATGAAGAATAATGTGCCAACATGTGTAGTATTACATTCTTATGGTAATTGATACATGACCTTGATGAATTAAAACATGACTTATATTGAGAAGAATCACTTAGACATATTAATCTATGAATTACTTGTGAGCCAAAGGTCATTATTACATGCATATGAGTGATGCACCCTACCAACCAATTGACATTTAAATTGGGACAACAATGGTTATAACATATGCATGCTATAATGGATAAACCAAATCATTAATTACCTTATTATATGACATAAATACAATCGATATTCAGTATGATGGTAACAATGGTAACCCAAAAGATAATACTTCAAGGATAATGGCAAAGGCAACATACAACCAATCATATATGATGGAAGAATATGCCATACATTTGCACAATATTAAGAAGAGTGTAAAGGTAAAGGAAAATCCAAGGGGCATAGACCCATTTGAGGATTGTGATGAATCATATGTTTGACTTCTAAGCATTTTTTTTCAAATATTTCAAAAATACATATTTTTTAAATATTCAAAAAATCTAAAATCAGAAACATGCTTACTAGTTTACATTATTCATTTATGTTATTTATCACATATTTTTTAGATTACATATCCTTTTTTATACACACATGCATTTCATGGTATGTATGAATCGATGTAAAACATACAAGTTTTACATGATACATGGATGCATAGATGTAGGACATTCCTATACTCAAGGGCCATGCCAATGTTGGGGGCATCTCATTCAATATGTTACATTGTTATGGGTTATATTTGTATATGAACTTTCCATTTATAATGTTGAGGTACATTGATTACTTACAAATGTATTTATCTTGTTTATATTCTCCATAGTGTTATATTTCATTGATATGCTACTTTTCTATGTTGTGACACTGACATAGATTGATAATGTACAATAGTTTAATATGTTTTATACTTTATTGTTGATGTTTCATTCTCTATAGGCTAATAATTGATTATGCTTGCTTTAGTATATGACATTTTTTGATTGAATGTATCATTATATACCTCTTTCTTTGGGCCCTCATATTTTATTATTGCTTTTGTTTGATTACTTCTTTGAGCCCTCACCTTATTTTATTACATTAAATTAATTTATTTTCTTATCATGACTCTTTTTCTGGCCCTTACTTTGTTGTGTGACTTTTTATTGTCCATTGTGTGTGACTATTGCCTTGTTTGATATTGAGATATATTATGTGTGTATCATGACCATGATATTGTGCGATTATTCATGAATAAATATAGAATTATCTATTAAATCTGTTGAAATTGTGGTGCCATGATCCATATCACACACATCCCTATTTGTGTGTCGTGTCATGATCCATATCATGTACCTCTTTGTGTAGTTTATTATTTAATGCTTATATCAATAATGGTTATTATTGTGAACCTAATGGTTATATCTATTTTGACATGACACTTTTGTGCCTTATGTTACATGTTTCATATATGTTTTGATGACATATTAATTGATATGATCATATATTCTCCACATGTTAGCATATGATTCTAAATGATTCCCTATTTTTACATAAGATGGTGCAGTTAACTCTTTTTTTTTATGGATGAGTAATTCATATGATACATCCCTCACCTCAAAAGAGGCATATATAGTGGGCTTGTCATAGAGATTTAAGCTTCCATGAATAGAAAAATTAGATTTTGGGATAAATTATATGATTTATTGAGTTCAAATTGGTTCACTATATTAGTTTGGTAAAGATTATGTGACAAAGTTTAAAATATGGAATAGATTTTTGAGACATATGTAATGCATATTATTTTACCCTATTTTTTATTTAATAGTGTTAAATAGGTATGAAACTATGGAAGCTTATTCATATTGAAATATATGACATTTAAGCATAAATTTGAATGTAAACCAGAGTTGATAATTTAGATCGATTAACAAGTGGCATATGATAAAAATAGTAAGTACAATTAAGAGTTAGATACTTAATATTTTATAGTTTTTGGTTGACTGTAACAAGTGTCTAACAATGATAAATATGATAAAACAAGACTACGATGGCTTGGGTCTAGAAGCAGGGTTTGTAGTTATGTCTAGACAACTCCACGCTTCATATTATGTAGTTTTGTCTATTGACGATGAATTTGTTTGCTTTGACGATGAGGAATTTGTAACTACTCTACCACCTACACCTATGTTTGTTAAGAGGACATATATTTTTATTATGTTAGTGCAATGAAAAAACCTATGTTTTCTTTTTCTTTGTCATGAAAATCCTAGGTGTACTTGTGAGAGATAGTAACCTACAAAAAATTAGGGGAAGTGTAATGTGCTGAGCTAACCTAAATCAAACCCATTGATGATTGATCATTTCCTATGTATCAGGATAATTCAAGGAGTGAATCAAGCCACATATAGTTCTCCCACATATAGTGATTGTGCAATTATGATTCTTGACTATATGTATGTAGTTAGAAATTTAACTTGATACTTGAAAATGTTATCCCTTGACTTGATTTGGAATTATTTAGACTTGATTTATGATTTTTCTTAGTGATTGATATTAAATTATGAAGAATACAACAAATTTTATAATGTATAATAATTTAATAGATAGATGTAAAATAAATATCAAGTCCCTTAATGAATGACCTTTCATTTGTATTTATAATGAACCTTTTGAATAATTTCATTTAGCTAACTTGTGAAATGTGCAGGATGACCCAAATAAAATTTTCAAATTTTTGAAACTAATTGTTAAATGGAGCAAAGACAAGGCCATGCTAGGTGGACAAGACTAGAACAACTAACCTATCTACCTAAATTAGACATACCCCATAAAAATAAGGACATTTGTCCTGAGATTAGAAATAGTCTGAGAGTGATATAAAGTAGTTTGAGCATTGACTTGATAATTTTTGTGTAGTAGTGATGGTAGTTAGTGGGGTCAATCCTACATATAGATAAATGGATAGAGGAATGATGAATAAGAGTCAAGTACTTGAGTGTAATTAAAGTGATTTAATATATGTCAAAAAATAACATTATTAAGTACTTGTGACTAGATTTAGGTATCTACAATTGGCTCCTTTTATTCTAGTAATGAAATTGCTAGAGTAAATGAGAAAGAATATCCCTGAGTGTGTACAACAATCTTTGTATTTGATAAGAAATTATAATTATGTATGGCTAATTTTAGCAAACCCTATAAAAACACATTAAATAGTCATTGTTCAATCTAAAATTGAAAAGTTTGAACTTTGAAATGTGAGGATAAAAAAGAGATCAATGATGGAGTACACTTGTAGGGAGATTAAACCATGTTTCCATGTAAATTATAAAATATGAAGTGTGCGCCCTTGTTGAAGTACTTGGAGAGATGGTTCCTCATGTTGAACCATTGGTGAATTGAGAGTTATCAAGTCTGTATTTTGAATAACTAAAAAATCCCTTGAGTTGGAAAGATACATGCTCCAACTCTCATGAATAAGGGGACGTACCCAGTGTACTCATATAAAAGAATGTGGAACCAAAATAAATTTGTTACAAGTTAAGCTAAGGTCAATGAATGCTATTAGACTCAAACTTACATCACTCATAATATAATGTGGAACCACACAATGTGTTTGCTAGAGGTAATTCCAAGGTCATTGAGTGTCACTAGACTCGAATGTACATTACCTGTAATAGAATAAATCACACTATTGTAGAAGAATATATAATATATTTACATGATCAAAAGATAATGAAGCATATTCATGCCCCCATCATGACCAAATGATAATAGTTTTGAAGTGAAATAATAACCATTTATCATTGAATTTATAAATTATATTATATTGTATATATGCATGAACAAATAGCATGCCTTTTGAATTTTAATAATGTGGATATGTGCATGAACCATTATCATGCCCCCTAAATACATGTTAATTGATATAAATTTCCATGCATCTATATGCTCAACTATAATTGTATGTAAAACCTATCATTCATATTGTTGTAATTATTTTGCATATGTATCCAAATGTGTATGAATATGTACTCAAGTCTTTGTAAAGTGAGTGCACATGAATTTCATACGCCCCCATAATTTTTTAAATGTGAAAATATTTGTCATGAATTTTATTTTTAAATTAATTTAAATATTTAAAATCTGTATCATGTCTTATGTCATAAAAATATGATTTTTTTGCTCATTGAGGTTTGAATTTCTAAGAAAATCCCACTATAATGCCCCCCTTTTGAGATGAGGGATGTCGCCTACAAGTCACACATCTAAAAAAAAGAGTTAATTGTATCATGTGATAATAATATAATCATGTAAACATATGAAGAGTATGTTATTGTAGTATAGTGTATGTCATCAAGACATGTATGAAACATATGTAATGTGAGATATACAAGTGCCATGTCTAGATAAATATAGCAATGAGGCATGCAGTAAAGTAACCATCTATGAACAAAAATACACAGTAAAATTACATGATGTGAATAATATCACCACTAATCAAGCTCAAAGAGAACAACAAGAAAAACACACAATTTCAAGTAATGTCACACGAGGCAAAGGGCCACTTATAAAAGACATGAACATGTCACAAAAAAAATGCCAAAGGACACACGTAAAGGACATTAAGAATGTCACAAACATGGGACATAAAGATGTCGCACACACAAGACCAAATGGCCACACATAATAAGCAAGCAGTGTTTATCCTATTATGCAATAAATTAAAGACATCAAGGGAACAAAAAATAATTGAAAACTAGCCTACAACATCTATACATATCGATGTCACATCATATCAAGGTAACATATCCATGTAGCATACTGAAATATATGAAAAACTATAAAGACACTTGTAATATATGTAGTTCAACATGGTAAAGAGGGCATTGATAGATATAACCTATGATAATTTAACCTGTAATATAATATGCTCCAACATAGGCATGGCCATTGGGTAGAATAAAATCCAACATCTAAGAATCCATGTATAATATATATGTCATGAATCAAACTCATATACCTTGTGACATGCATGTGTATGAAGAAGAACATGTTTTCTACTAAACATGTGATAAATAACAAATGTAAACAAGAAAACTAGCAACTAATCAGATCTTAGTTTTTTATTTTTGAGAAATTTTTAAATGTTTTTTGGGTTTTTGAAATGATTTTATATTTTTAAAATATTTGAATTTTTTATATTTATTAAATATTTGTTTTTTTTTAATTTTTGACATATTTAAAGTATGTAAAATGGAAAATAAACTAGCCAATGATCTCATTAATGGGAGGACCATAGTGCGTGCCTATATCATAGAATGGGAGGGTGACTTTATATGAACATACATGTAGATGTATTAGATTTTGAAAAGACATTAGGTGTTGTAATGCAACTATCTTGATTAATTCTCATAAAATCCCATGTAGGATGTGTGACTCTAGATGGTGCATGACTTGGTGGGGTCCTTTGTATAGTAGGAGAAGTTTTCACTACCTATGTTTGTTGTGGAACACATTAAATTATTTGAGGTACTACCTTAGGATGAACTATAGATGATGAAGATCTATTTGAATTTTGAATAACTCTGATATAAAACTTGTTGTCTAGGATGGTGTACAACTCTCCTCTTAACTAATTGTATATAAATATATTATGTAGGTGCAAACATTATATCTGTACTATATTCTTAATTTGGTGAAATAACCAATTATGGTGTTATGTGGGAGATGGAGGAAGTAAAAATGACTGTAGGGAGTACTCATATTAAATTACTAAAAGTATGACTACCTTATTACAATGTATATATGTGAAACATTGATGCAATGTGGATGGCACTACATGGAGCTTTTATATCCAAGGGTGTCCTAATAACATGTCAAAGACCCCTGTGCTTGATAAGACTAAGATTGGAGTAGCTATTTTTTTTGAACTGACATGAAGAACTAGCACTATATGCCCAATATTATTTTGTATGTATCCATCAAATGCTTTAAATACTCTTGATATATCTTGAAAATCGTTCTCTATGTACCCAAGAGTGTGAAGAAGTGTCATTGTACATGCATTTTCACTTGAATCATTGTCAATCATGACATTATGTATGGGTTGTTTGTTGATATAAGATCAAATAAAGAGTACATGTATTTATGAAACATCATCACTAATATCACAATCCTCAAATTTGATCATAGGACATGGTGTTAATCCACTTGTAAGTGTACCGATTATACCATCTATTAGATGTCCATATGTTGGAGGAGGATGCACATTTAATGCATCATGTACCTTTGAAGTATTTATATTTTCTTCTATTACATGGTTAAAAATGGATTACTAAAGATAGTCAATTTGTTTTAGTCTAACCTCCTTTATAGGTATGTTTAACTCAATAGTATTGTCATGAATAAGATTTTGTATCTTCTATCTTAGCCTATAATACTTGTTTAAAGAATGTCCAATACATCAATGATAGTTATAATATGCATTATTGGCAAATCCCTTATGTTGAGGATTAGTCATATCAAACTCTAATGGTGGAGGGAGAGATATGAGTTTACACTCAAGTAACACTGGTAATAATATATGAGGAGGTGATGGTAACTATGAAAATTGCCTCCGTGATGGAGCTGTCAACTGAAGCTTGTTCATTAGTAATGATACTACACTGAGTGTTACTTTTGAGTCATTTTCTATTTCATTATATTTGACCTTGTAGCTTGGTTTGTTTTTAAATTTAGCATTTGTACTAGTTAGATCATTTGGGGCATACTTGAGTTTGTTCAAAGCTACGAGCTTGAATTTTCATTCTTTGATTGTGTGGCATAATTAATCAAAATATTTGAATTTTTTAAACATGATATATTCATGAAGTGGTGCTAGTAAAATTTGTGTGAATATATATTGTAACTCATTGTATACCATAGAATTGGCCATATTAGCCAGCATAATTTTTTATTGAAGGACATATTCATTGATTAGCTCATTGGACCCTTGCTTTAGTTTAGCAATTTTTGCATATGGTAATTTTTCACCAATGTTAATAGAGAAGTGTTCTAGAAAATAATTTTCTAAAGGGTTATATGATTTAATTGATTGGAATAGAATATCATATCACCATCACAAAGCATATTATTTGAGGCTTCTTAGAAATATCTTGGTTAATAATTTTTTATTGTATGCATAATCTAAGCATGTTACATAAAATGATCGAAGAAGTTGTTCAAGATCATCTTTGCCTTAAAAAAGTGGAAACTTAGGACCTATGAAACTTATTGGTCAAGGGTAAGACATTATCTCATGTTCCAAAATATTATTAAGCAAGGTATGCGAATCCATTGAATTACTACTTGTAGAGACACCTTACTCTAATTTAAAAACTTTAGCATGCCAGGATATAACAGTCTGCTCAAGAGAATGTGAATTAGGAAAGGTTGGTGGTGGACCATGCATAGTAATCAAAGAAGGTGTGTATGATTCCTATGTATAAATAAGCATATTAATTTTTTGTAAACCCTATGATGCCCCATACTTAGGGATGATTGTTGGGAAAATAACGGAAGCACACAATTGATTACTAAGCAACTTAACATGTGGAAATTAACCAGAATACACAAGTAACTAGAATTCAGAAATAACACAGAATATGAGAGATAATACACAACTTGTATTAAAACTCTTTACAGAAAGAAATACAACAAAGAAGGCTGCCACAGTTCTTCTTCCTTACATACCTCTAGGGCTCCCACACCTCTAGGGCATAAACAATAAATCTTCCCTCAAAGCTCTCTCTCTTAGGTCCCAACACACAACTCAAACACAGAGTTGGTGTTCACCTCCAACCAGCCAGTATCCACTACTGCCAGTACACCTGTGTTCCACGCACTCCACAAGTGATCCATGCAGTCCACAAGTACACAAACATACTTCAAGTAGATCTCCCCTGAACTTGCAACAACTTGCACCTCAATCTAATATTACTTATGGAAGGATCTTCCTTGCCTTCCTCTTTGCTCTCTTTTTGAGTACACACTGTACTCCAAGTAGATCCCACCTGATTCTGCTCCCTGTTGTGTTGCTATCCTATCTGATCTTGCACACCTGCAAATCAATCTGGTTCTGCACACCTGTGAACCTTGAACCTTGCACACACATACACTTGCAAATCAATGATCTTACTTACCATGTAGATCTCATATCGTAGCCATGCTCACCTGATGACCAAGATCATACATACATGAAGAACCCTGCTGATTCTCCAATCTAGCACCCACACTTGGTACTGTGGCACTAGGAGGAACACACTATGCTCTCTTCTCTCTGAAGGAGCTTATATTATTGCTCTCTTACTCTCTAGCACAAGTTTACAATACAACCAATGAGTCTCTTAAATAGATCTCATGCAAACAATAATTAGACACCTAATTACAATAATTAGATCCACATCTTTTAGTCTAAATTTGGCTCTTGACATGCAAACACTTGGTTTGTTAGCTAACTGCCCGTAACACACGTAGCTCGAACCACACAATTGATCGACGTCAGTCCCTATCTACCTGGGGGGTGCTGATGTCGATCGACTTCTGACCGACATCGGTTGCCTTCTTGTCTAATCCTGTCGACATCGATTGGCCTGACTGATGCCGGCGTCTGTGACACACAGTAACCTTCTTGAAACCTCCTCCTCTGTTTGCATCAGTGAAGCTTTTAGCTCCACAACCTAACAATCTCCCACTTAGAGATAAATAGCTACACTATACCTGTACCTGTACCTCATCTAATCTATTTCCTGGCTTGTATCCCTTTTCAAGATCAATCCTGAAGACAACCCACCACATAATCTGTGGTGCACCTCTTGTCATCTGAGTACCCTGCCACATACAAACCTACAAACCCATGTAGTGAAGTCCTGACCCTACCTAGCATGAATCCCTGCTAATGGTCCCTCTCACATCCCTGAGAACCCACTTCCCCAAATTGGCTCCTAACTCTCTGACAACACCCACTGCTTGGGCAAACTCAGGTCTATACCAGACCTCATGTGATTTCAAACACTGAACTATCCACCCCTTAGTGTGCTCTGGTTCTACATCCTGCGTAATGAACCTTGCCAACACCTGATTCACATCAGCTCCCACTTGAGACAAAATCAACCTGTGATCTCCCATGTCTCCCATGCCAAAGAATTTTGCTGCTCCAAATTCTTCATAGCAAACCACTGAACTAATCTTACCCTTGGCTCAGCAAAACCCTATATGTACAAACCTGCTAGCAAACATACCATCCACATATAGTAACAGGATAATGTCATGACCATCATCCCCCTGGTAAGACAAACCACAGTAGTTACCTTGACATTGACTAAAGCCATGCTTTGTCATCCCCCTATCAAAACCTGTACCACTGTCCTGCAGCTTTCTCAAGACCATATGACCTGGTCTTCCATCTCACGTGTCCGTTCTCTCTATTCTTCAACTAAGGTATCCATTCATCTCTGTGCTTTCATACTGGCTGGCAACCATACCAAATCTCCACTTGGTTCTGCATTCTATTCCTGCCACACTCCCACTGTTTCCTAGATCCTTCCTGCTCTATAGTAAGTAATTGGTATAAAGAAGAGGAACAACAAATTTGAGGCTTACTTACCACCTTCATTCCTCCATATGGGCGTTTGAGACTCCTTGACAGCTTGCTGTCCGCCCAAAATTTGTTACAATGACCGACCTCGGTCACTACACAGTCTGCATCCAATCAACATCGGTTTCCATGCGCCTGTCCTGACTACCAACACTACCGACGTCGGTGTCTCTTGTTACCGATGTCAGTCCTCTTGACCGATGTCAGTCTTACCTACTACTGATGTCGGTTTACCCGATCGATGTCGGTACCTGTGTTCGCCTGTGAGTGATGACTTTTTACTCATGAGCTCCTTTGAATCAAAACCCATGTCCAAACTGCCCTGCACAAAAGTATCCAGACCCATCCACTGGTCTCTATCCACCATCTCCTCCATAAACACCAAGGCTTTTCAGTTCTTAAGCCTATCAAACATATCAATCTTCCTCTTAAGAACATGCATCTCCTTCTTGCTCATGTGACCAAGCCTACAAAGCCACGTCTCTGCAACATAAAAAGAATCAGTAATATAAACAAGTAGATAAAGAGTACCTGATTTCTTACCACCAGCTAATTCAAGTGCATCCACTGTGAGAGTTCTTGTGAATCTCTCATCACCCAACCTTTCTAAAGAAATTAGCCACATCTCCAAACCTGGGACCTGCATGACCTCCTTCAACACCCATGTGTTGGCCGCCTGCAATTTCAGCTTCACTTCCCCTTTGCCAATAATCTGACAAGGCTCACCAGCTCCTCTCCTTGGGGCTGCATGAAAAGAGGCAACAAAATCTATTATTCAAGATTCAACTTTATCCAAGAAACCTCCCAGAGCATCCTGTGTAACAACACCTACAACATCTGCATCTTCAATTCCTTCATGCTGATCTACTACCAACCAACAATATTCTTTTCCCTGCTCTTTCTTTCCATAGGACCGTAATAGACCATATGTGCTTTTCAACTCCTCCATTCTTAGCTTACTTTGATCTGCCATTGCTCTAATCCCACTCAATTAGAAACCCCTGAGAGTGACCTGTAACCAAATGCAAAACCTACTCCCTGCAACCTTAGCTCTGATACCACTTTGTTGGGAAAATAACGGAAGCACATAATTGATTACTAAGCAACTTAACATGTGGAAATTAACCAGAATACACAAGTAACTAGAATTTAGAAATAACACAGAATATGAGAGATAATACACAACTTGTATTAAAACTCTTTACAGAAGGAAATACAACAAAGAAGGCTGCCACAGTTCTTCTTCCTTACACACCTCTAGGGCTCCCACACCTCTAGGGCATAAATAGTAAATCTTCCCTCAAAGCTCTCTCTCTTAGGTCCCAACACACAACTCAAACACAGAGTTGGTGTTCACCTCCAACCAGCCAATATCCACTACTGCCAGTACACCTGTGCTCCACGCACTCCACAAGTACACAAACGCACTTCAAGTAGATCTCCCCTGAACTTGCAACAACCTGCACCTCAATCTGATCTTACTTATGGAAGGATCTTCCTTGCCTTCCTCTTTGCTCTCTTTTTGAGTACACACTGTACTCCAAGTAGATCCCACCTAATTCTGCTCCCTGTTGTGTTGTTGTCCTATTTGATCTTGCACACCTGCAAATCAATCTAGTTCTGCACACCTGTGAACCTTGAACCTTGCACACACATACACCTACAAATCAATGATCTTACTTACCATGTAGATCTCCTATCGTATCCATGCTCACCTGATGACCAAGATCATACATACATGAAGAACCCTACTGATTCTCCAATCCAACACCCACACTTGGTACTGTGGCACTAGGAGGAACACACTATGCTGTATTCTCTCTGAAGGAGCTTATATTATTGCTCTCTTACTCTCTAGCACAAGTTTACAATACAACCAATGAGTCTCTTAAATAGATCTCATGCAAACAATAATTAGACACCTAATTACAATAATTAGATCCGCAACTTCTAGTCTAAATTTGGATCTTGACATGCAAACACTTGGTTCGTTAGCTAACTGCCCGTAACACACGTAGCTCGAACCACACAGATGACCGACGTCGGTCCCTGTCTACCTGGGGGGTGCCAACGTTAGCCGAATTCTGACCGACGTCGGTTGCCTTCTTGTCTGATCCTGCCGATGTCGGTTGGCCTGATTGACGCCGGCGTCTGTGACACACAGCAACCTTCCTGAAACCTCCTCCTCTGTTTGCATTAGTGAAGCTTTTAGCTCCACAACCTAACAATGATCTTGCATATGTGACTTGAGGTATTGATATAGGAATGGAAACTTTAGTAGAAAATGAAACACTTGAAGTGGAAGTATTAAAAACTCAAAAAGGCACCTTTTGTTGTTGTGTCTAAGATGTTGTAATCTTATCTTGATGTGCAGTATTAGATGCAAGGATCAGTTTGACAACATTATCCATAGGTTTGGGATATTAATGAATTCCTTGAATAAAATTGGATAATTATTTAACTTACTCATGATTTACCCCATTAATTTTATTGGGATCAATTCTATCAAAGCCCTCATGATTATCTTGATTATGATGTGCAGTTTCACTATCTTGGTTATCATGTTAATCATCAATATATTTTTTGACTTGTACATAACTTTGAATAGTTACATTATAAAATTTAGAAGATATATATACTATCCATTTTAGAAGAGACCAAAGGAAACTGAATATGCTCTATATGGATTCCACTTAATTGAGCATTGTGCTTTAGAGGAACAAGGGAGATATATTTATCAGGTGGAATAAGAGGGAATTATGCAAATGTGTAAAAGGAAAGAGAGAATGGGTGTAACTATGTCGGGTGTGTTTGATTTTTAGACACTTGGATAAAATGATCTCAGTCATAAATAGTGAATAAAGTCTAAAGGGGAGTTTATTAAAGAAAATTTCACCTTCCTATATGCACACTATATTATCTCTAAGGTACATTGAGAGTAACTTCTTAGGGATAACTAATTACTAGTGCACTACAAAACCAAATAGTTGAAAGACTTCTTATGGTTAAAAATAAAAAAATCCAGTGCATTTTTTACATACTATGACATATGTGGAAACTAATGTTTGTATATAGTGTTATCTAATGGATTTTATATTAGATTAGTACCCTTCACACTATATCTTAGGTAAAATTGATGACTACTTTTTCTAGAATGATAGATCCTATAAGTTTTACAATTACCAAAACATAGTTATAGAAAGCAATAAAAAGACAAAATAAATTAAAAAGTAACATAAAAAAATATTTTTGTGCATGGAAATTAAGAAATCCTAGAGTATCATTCAATCAAATCTTGTAATGGATGACAAATAGTTTATGGGAATTATGAATTTAGTTGAAACCTTAGAACAAAAATAAAAAAATTCATATTGAAGAAATAAACAGGTTCACCAATATGTTTTATGCTATTTTTTATTTAATAGTGTTTAATAGGTATAAAATTTTGAAAGATTATTCATATTGTAATATATGACATTTAAGCATAAATATGAATGTAAATTATAATTAAAAGTTTGGATTAATTGATAAGTGGGATATACTAAAAATAATAAGTACAACTAAGAGTAAGATAATTAGTGTTTTCTAGTTTTTGGTTTACTATAGAAGGTGTTTGACAATGAAAAACATGATTTGACAACTCAAGTCCCAATCAAAGTCTAAAACTATCTAGACAAGTCCTTAATCCATAGATAGCTTTTTAGTGTGGCCATGTCTTTTGACTGTGAACTTTTATGATTTGATAATGACAAAAATGTAACTACTCTATCACTTGTGATTGTGTTTGCTAAGAGGGCTAAGATATTTTGATTCTATTAGTTTAGTGTATAAACCTATATTTTCCTTCTCTTTACCTTAGAAAACCTACATGCATTTGTGAGAGATAGAAAAATTCAAAAAAATAAAGGGAAGTGTAATGGGTTGAGCTCACCTCAATCACCCTCATTGATGATTGATTGTTGCCTATGTATCTAGATACCCTAAGGAGGGAAACAAACCACATGCAGTTTTCCAACCTAGAGTGATCATAAATTTTTTCTTCTTGACTATATGCATGCAACTATATATTTGACTTTGATACTTAATAATGTTATCTCTTGACTTGATTTATAATTATTCATACTTGATTTATGACTAATCCTAGTGATTGATAATGAATTTGGGAAGAATAAAATAGATTTTCTTAATGTGCAATAGTGTAATAAATAGATTCTAGATAGATATCAAGACCCTTAATTAATTATCTTTGATTTGTATTTATAGTGAACCTTTTGAATAATTCCCTTTAAACATGCAGGATGTATAAAATGAATATTATTTTTTTTGGAAATAAATCATTCAATAGCAAGGGGATAAGGTTGCACTAGGTGGACAGGTCCATGACAATAAACCTATCTGCCTAAAATAGACATGTCCCATAAAATCAAGGACAAATGTCCTAAGCTTGAAAGCAATCTAAGAGTGATATAAGGTAATTTAAGCATTATATTGATAATTTATGTGTAGTAGTGATGAAAATCAGAGAGTTTAAGCTTACATATAGATAAAAGGCTAATAAGAGTCATGTATTTGAGTGTAAGTCAAGTGATTCAAGATATATTAAAAATTAATATTGTCAAGTATGTGTGACTAGATTTAGGTATCTACATATTTACACACATTTTACATAACACAAGTTTCATGTTTTCATTTTTTTAAATTTTTGACAAAATGATATTTATATGCATAGGATTTTATATCATGTTGACATCGATTGAATCATATTATCATGAACATTCTTCATGCACACCTACTATTAAAATTGTCTACTTAAGAGCATGGGATTTATAGTATTGAAAGTTACATATTGAATCAATAATTCCATTTATAATGATTGATTTTTGAGCCTAACATAGGCTTCCCTTTTCATCTTGAGGTTCAAGATCATTTAAATGAGTGTGGTTGATATTTTGTGCCCTCAACAAACTATCACTACTTCTAAGGGTTAAAGTATTTATTTTCCCAACCCATGGCCCTCATCTTAGGTAATTTATACATTAAGGCATGATCACCTCCAATTCTCTAAATGCTTCAATAAGAAGCCTATTTCTCTAATTTTTTATTCAGAAACATATTTTTCTAATGCTTTAGTAGGAAGCCTCATCTCCAACAACATCAAAATGGGCAACTCACTTCACCTACTTACACGATCATTCCTTCCTTGATCTTTAAGTTTTAAAAGTTTCCATTTCATTCCAAATTTTATTTTCACATACAGACATTGAATGGTACATGTTCAGTATAGGTTTACATGGATCAAGCTACACACTTGAATCATCCCACCAAATACAAAGTGTGTTGTACATACTCAGGTTCATCTCTTTATCTTTTTACTATAGCATTAGATTCTATTTAAAAAATAAAATAAAAGGGAGGAATTTGTAAACACTAAAATATTATATTAGACACTTGAAAATGTCAATCTTGACCTAACTTCACCTTACATTAATTGTGCCTACACATGTGGCTTGTATATACCCTTAAGTTCTATCCACATATTTTTAATGGGCTTGACCTTACCAATTTTATATCAACCACCTCCACGAATTCCATAGTTTGTGCCTAACCTATTCATTATCATATTTATATTGTCTCTAGTTTGTTAGGTTGTGGAGCTAAAAGCTTCACTGATGCAAACAGGGGAGGAGGTTGCTGAGTGTCACAGTCACTGGCGTCGGTCAGGCCAATCGATGTCGGTCAGGTGGAGACAGGAAGCTACCAACATCAGTCATAGATCGGCTGACGTCGGTCACCCCCAGGCAGACAGGGACCGATGTCGGTTGCCTGTGCGGTTTGAACTGCGAGTTTTACAAACAGTTCATTAACAAACCGATTGTTTACATGTAAGAAGGCTAATTATAGTCTTGAGCTGTGGATCTAATTATTGTAATTAGATGTCTAATTATTGTTTGCATGAGATATATATAATAGACTCATGGGCTATATTGTAATGAGTGCTAGAGAATAAGAGAGCAAAATTAGCTCCTTTAGAGTGAAGAGAGCATGGTGTGTTCCTCCTAGTGCCACAGTGCCAAGTATGGGTGCTAGTTTGGAGAATCAGAAGGGTTCTTCATGTATGTAAAATCTTCGTTAGCAGGTGTGCAAGGCCACATTTGGAGATCTACATGGTAAGTAAGATCATTGATCTACAGGTGTATGTGTGTGTATGGTCTAGGTTTGCAGGTGTACAAAACCAAGTTGATTTGCAGGGGGCAGCAAGATCAAGGTGACAACAACACAACAGGGAGCAAGATCAGGTGAGATCTAATTGGAGTACGGTGTGTACTCGATCAAAGAGCAAAGAGGAAGGCAAGGTAGTCCCTTCCAAAGTAAGATCATTTGAGTTATAGGTTGTTACAAGTTCATGGGAGATCTACTTGGAGTGCATTGTGTACTCGATTTGAGTATGTGGGTATACTTGGTGTACTGGCAGTAGTGATACTGACTAGTGGTACTGGCAGTAGTGGATACTGACTGGTTGGAGGTGAACACCAACTCTGTGTTTGAGTTGTGTGTTGGGACCGTAAGAGAGAGAGTGAGCTCTTGAAGAGATTTACTGTTTATGCCCTAGAGGTGTGGGAGCCCTAGAGGTGTGTAAGGAAGAAGAATTGTGGCAATCTTCTTTGTTGTATTTCCTTATGGAAGAGTATTAATACAATTGGGTATTGTCTCTCATATTCTGTGTTGTTTCTAAATTTTAGTTACTTGTTACTTCTGGTTTAATTCTGCATGTTTAGTTGCTTGGTAATCAGTTGTGTTTCCTTGGGTTCCTAACAGTTGGTATCAGAGCATGTTTGTTGTTCTAAATTCCTGACAAGTTGGTATCAGAGCTAAGGTTGCAGGGAGCAGGTTCGTGTTTGATTATAGGTCACTCTCAGGGGTTTCTGATTCAGTGGGAGTAGAGTAATGGCAGAAGAAAGTACACTAAGAATGGAGGAATTGAAAAGCACAAATGGTCAATTACGGTGTTATGGAAAGAAAGAGCAGGAAAAGAAAGATTGTTGGTTGGTAGCAGATTAGCATGAAAAAACTAAAGAAGCAGATGTTGCAAGTGTTATTGCATAGGATGCTCTGGGAGGTTTCTTGGATAAAGTAGAATCTTGTTTTATATATTCTGTTGCCTCTTTCCATGCAGCTCGAAATAGAGTATTTTTCCATGTTAAGGTCTTTGGATACTTTGGAAAGATTTATTTAGGGGTTGGTGTGCCTTGCCAAAGAATTGGCAAAGGGGAAGTGAAGTTGAAATTATAGGTGGCCAACACATGGGTGTTGAAGGAGGTCATGCAGGTCCCAGTTCTGAAGATAAGGCTAATTGCTTCAGGAAAGTTGGGTGATGAGAGATGCACAAGAACTCTCACAACGGATACACTTAAATTAGCATGTGGTAAGAAAGCAGGTACTCTTTATCTACTTGCTTGTATTACTGATTCTTCTTCTATTGCAAAGATGTGGCTTTGTAGGCTTGGTCACATGAGCAAGAAGGAGATGCATGTTCGTAAGAGGAAGTCAGATATCTTTGACAGACTTAAAAACTAGAAAGCCTTGGTGTTTTTGGAGGAGATGATGGATAGAGATCAGTGGATGGGACTGAGTAACTCTGAGCAGGGCAGTTTGGACAAGGTTTTGATCCATGGAGAGCTCATGAGTAAAAAGTCATCACTCACAGGTGAACATAGTTATCAGCGTCAATCAAGGGGAACTAATGTCAAACAGACAGCTGCCGATGTCGGTCATGTGCAGACCAGAGCTGATGGTGTCAGGCAGGGTGGCTGTCGTCATTGGTAATGAAACTGACATCGGCGACTAGGTAAGAATGACGTCGGTCAGAAAACTGACGTCGATAAAAAGGACAGTCGCATGGGAACTGATGTCGGTCGGATGCAGATTGTGTGGTGACCAAGGATGGTCACTGTAATAGATTTTGGGTAGACAACAAGCTGTTAAGGAGTCTCAAACGCCCATATGGAGGACTGAAAGTGGTAAGTAAGCCTCAAATTCATTATTCCTCTTCTTTATACTTGTTGCTCACTGTAGAGCAGGAAGGATCTAAGAAACAGTGGGAGCATGGCATGATTAGGATGCAGAACCAAACGAGAGAGTTGGTAGGGTTACCAGCCAGAGGAAAGCACTGAGAGATGAATGGATACCTTAGTTAAAGAATAGAGAGAATGGACACATGAGATGGAAGGCCAGGGTACATGGTCTTGAGGAAGCTGCAGGATAATAGTACAAGTTTTGACAGGTGGATGACAAAGTAGGGCTTTAGTCAATGTCAGTGTAACCATTGTGTTTGTCTTACTAGGTGGATAATGATTGCAACATTATCTTATTACTGTATGTGGATGGTATGCTAGCTAGCAGGGTCATACATACAAGGTTTTGCTAAGCTAAGGGTAAGGTTAGTTTAGTGGCATGTCATGAGGAATTTGGAGCAGTGAAATTTTTTGGCATGAGAGACATGGAAGATCACAGGTTGATTTTGTCTCCAGTGGGAGCTGATGTGAATTAGGTGTTAGTGAGGTTCAATATGCAGGATGCAGAATCAGAGCACACCAAGGGCTGAACAGTTTAGTGTCTGAAATCACATGAGGTCTGGTATAGACCTGAGTTTTCCCCAGCAGTGGGAGTTGTCAGAGAGTTAGGAGCCAATTCGAGGAAGTGGGTTCTCAAGTATTTGAGAGGGACCAATAGAAGGTATACATGCTATGCAGGGTCAGGACTTCACTACATGGGTTTGTAGATGTGGATGCAGCAGGTTACTTGGATGACAGGAGGTTCACCACAGGTGTTATGGTGGTTGGTCTTCAGGATTGATCTTGAAGAGGGATACAAGCTAGGAAATAGATTAGATGGGGTACAGGTACAAGTATAATGCAGATGTTTATCTCCAAGTGGGAGATTGTTAGGTTGTGGAGCTAAAAGCTTCACTGATGCAAACAGGGGAGGAGGTTGCTGAGTGTCACAGTCACCGACGTCAGTCAGGCCAACTGACGTTGGTCAAGTGGAGACAGGAAGCTACCGATGTCGGTCACCCCTAGGCAAATAGGCACTGACGTCAGTCGCTTGTGCGGTTCAAACTATGAGTTTTACAGATAGTTTGTTAATGAACTAGTTGTTTGCATGTAAGAAGGCTAATTATAGTCTTGAGCTACGGATCTAATTATTGTAATTAGATGTCTAATTATTATTTGCATGAGATATATATAATAGACTCATGGGCTGTATTGTAATGAGTGCTAGAGAGTAAGAGAGCAAAATTAGCTCCTTCAGAGTGAAGAGAGCATGGTGTGTTTCTCCTAGTGCCACAGTGCCAAGTATGGGTGCTAATTTGGAGAATCAGAAGGGTTCTTCATGTATGTAGGATCTTCGTCAGCAGGTGTGCAAGGCCACATTTGGAGATCTACATGGTAAATAAGATCATTGATCTGTAGGTGTATGTGTGTGCATGGTCTAGGTTTGTAGGTGTGCAGAACCAAGTTGATTTGCAGGTGGCAGCAAGATCAAGGTGACAACAACACAATAGGGAGCAAGATCAGGTGAGATCTACTTAGAGTACGGTGTGTACTCGGTCAAAGAGCAAAGATGAAGGCAATGTAGTCCCTTCCAAAGTAAGATCATTTGAGTTGCAGGTTGT
Source organism: Torreya grandis (assembly GCA_037957365.1). Taxonomy (NCBI): domain Eukaryota; kingdom Viridiplantae; phylum Streptophyta; class Pinopsida; order Cupressales; family Taxaceae; genus Torreya; species Torreya grandis. The sequence continues at coordinate 1,252,400 of JARHVA010002050.1, forward strand.
TGCAAGTTCATGGGAGATCTACTTGGAGTGCATTGTGTACTCGGTTTGAGTATGTGGGTATACTCGATGTATTGGCAGTAGTGATACTGAATAGTGGTATTGGCAGTAGTGGATATTACTAGTTGGAGGTGAACACCAATTCTGTGTTTGAGTTGTGTGTTGGGACCTTAAGAGAGAGAGTGAGCTCTTGAAGAGATTTACTGTTTATGCCCTAGAGGTGTGGGAGCCCTAGAGGTGTGTAAGGAAGAAGAACTGTGGCAATCTTCTTTGTTGTATTTCCTTCTGGAAGAGTATTAATATAATTGGGTATTGTCTCTCATATTCTGTGTTGTTTCTGAATTCTAGTTACTTGTTACTTCTGGTTTAATTCTGCATGTTTAGTTGCTTGGTAATTAGTTGTGCTTCCTTGGGTTCCTAACAATTGGTATCAGAGCATGTTTGTTGTTCTAGATTCCTGACATAGTTCATCATATCAATATTCATGTCTTTTACACATGTTTAATAGATTAAAATGCCTACAAAATTCAATGGGAATCTAATTCTGATAGACTCATTCCTACACTAAAAAACATTCTTTTTTAAAATATAAAGATCATAATTGGGTTATCCCATATGTTTTACATGTCAATGGCATGAAAAAGTACCTAAATATTCTCATATAAATACACAGTAGGTCTAAGTATATTTCATTATCTATAATTCCTTAAGGATACATCTATACACTTCTACACATTCAAAGGGACTACCCTAAACTTCTTAATTTAGTCATTAGTTACAAGGAACAAGCCCTAGCCAAGTTTGAATCACTAAGACAAACTAAGTTTTCTAGTTTTCAAGTGGTGAAATATATTATAGGTTACATTAATTAAATGTGTGTCATTGCACACATACACCTAATAGGGAGAACTACATGCAGTTTCACTTCCCTCTTTGGGGTATTGTATATCTAGGCAACACTCAACCATTCATTATATGGAGTAGTCAAGGTCAACTCAACCCATATTCTTTCCATTTTGTATACCCAAACCTAGTGTTAAAATTGGACTTAGGGTTTCAAATAGATGAAGATAATTTTTATGGATATCTCACACCTAGTGAGCCCTTATATCTCACACAAACAAATTACAAGCATATGTAGTGGCTTATACCAAAACATAGAGGCATTGTACAAATAAAATACTTTGATAGAAGAAAAATGCTATCATTTGGTGTAGGTGGACATTGACTGATGGGTTCATCCAAGAAGTTATAGGCATCTGGTTCTTGATTTGAGAGACTCATAATCTACTTCCAACCGTTATGCCATCTACATTGAGTCTCAGACCTGCATAGAATAGTAAAATGCTAAGTATCTTAATCTCTTAGATAATTTATATTTATATCGTGTAAGTGGTCAATTATATGTTGATTTTTACATTTAAATTTGTGTATCATTGTTATACTTTATATTATCTAAATAATTCCTTAGATTTATCTTGTTTAGATTTGTTAATCCAAAAAAAAGGTAAAACAAACAATGACTATACTATATAAAATATGAAAATCACATAAAGTAATAAAATATTACATTTTAAGTGTAGATTACATTTATATTTTTAAAAATTAAAATGGCAAAGGATGTGTTAATCTAATGCTATATATGCTTGTAGAGGATGTGTTAATATAAAATAAATTATATAGGTACAATTTTATCCAGGTGTAAAGTTAAGAGTATAAGATAGGAAATAGAAAGAATAGACATAACAAAAGAGAAAGAAAGTTTACTATTGAAGACGATGCTAAAAGAAATTGACTAAGACATAAATAATATAAGAAGAAGAAGAAAAAAGGAGGTTGCAAGTATAAGCATTGATGTTGAATCTGATCAATTTATCCATATGAATGAGGAAATATCTATACTTGGTATGTACACTCAAGATCATGTACATGTGCACATATTAATTTGAAATAGTAAAATATATCAGGAAATTTATAGAATTTAATAATTTTATATATGTTTTAGAAATTATGTTGAAGTTACATATATACTTACACATGCCCTAGTAAATACTAAATTTATGTAAAATTATACAATTATTTCAAAGGTACACATTTTTTATTTAAATAAATTGTTTAAAATAAAATTTAAGTCAGCAATAGTTAGAAAAGTACTCACTACAAATATCCACTTTATACCTTCATATTTCCCTTACAGGTTCTTTGTGATAAAAAAATGATGAAAGTAGTTGGATACATTAAAGGATTAATTTTGAATATCAACAAAAAGAGACTTCAGAGATTATGAAGTTGATTTATTTAATTCTCAATCTCAAAATTAATATAAGCTCATTTATAAATCAACAAACTTAATATTTAATCCTCAAGATTTATGTACTTGATAATGTTCATGGAGTAGAGTAGAACTTGTGCTATTATTTTAATCTTTGATCTCTGTGTGTTTTATGTTATTATTATTATTTTACTCATTTATTTTCTTGTTTATACAAGAGCCTTTGTACAAATGGTGTTGTAGTCGAGGTTTCTTCCTTGTTTAACTTGTGTTTTTTTGATAATTTTTTTCTCTTTATTTTCATCTATATTTCCAACATTATCAATCTTTTCATTTTATTTATAACTCTTAGATTTTGAATCCTTCATTAAAACTAGAGTTTCTTGTATTATATATTGTAATGCAATAAGTAAATAAATGAAAATGGGTTAGGGTTTAATGTATTGTACTTTTTCAATGTAATAATGTCTTGTCTCATATATATGTTACATATATTTTATATATTTTTTTTCAATGATACTTTTTAGAACTTTTGAATTTATAATTTTATTTAAATCTAACTTCAATAATGAAGGATTATATTCATTTTTTGTTTATATTTCATTTTATTATAATATTGTGTCCCATTTTTTGGTGTAAAGAGGTCACATACACTTCTAATCTTCTCTTAAAATAATTTGACTTTGGTTGATTTATATTAACAACATATATATTTTTGTTACAATTTTATTTTTTCTAATTTGCTCTGCTATTAAGACATTGATATTATTGTTGTTAAACTGATTATTGGTTGTTATTTTAGTTGGACTATATGTAGTACTTGTTGAAGTGGTATTGGGATACATGTGTAATTTTTTACGTAATGATTTTATTACTACAATTAATGTTATTATAAATCAATAATTAATTATCAATTATCGATTTGGTATGATTGATTTCCTTTTTGATAGTTACAGGTTCTATCTATGAGCTAGGTAGATGTTGGAGGATGTACTCCTGAAACTAAATGAATTCTGAGTAAGTCAAACATGTCTAACATGCATACTTATTTAGTTTTAATTTCTGTCCTTCAGACATCTTGATTGGTTGTTAAGTGTATCGATAGTCAACTTTGGCCCTTGTACTTATTTATGGTTATGGTTATACTTCACCTTGTTGCTTTTGGTGTAACTTATCCTTATTGAATGTCGTTACTTATCGTTATTGTTATAACGGTCACAATCTTTATTCCATCTTACACTCAGCTCCATTTTATCCTCTCGCATAGGCTTCTGCTCATTTCTACAACCCTTATAAGATCTTATTTGCCTATGTAGATAAGTTACCTAAGACCTACCTATACCTAACCTTTGACACCCCACCCCCCTTGGACTAAACCTTTGACCTTATAAACACATTATACTAAGGTCATGGCATGTTATTTAAATGACTTGTTACATTTTTGGAATTGACCTTGGTATTAAACTTGGTTTAATTAGTTTTAAATCCTTTGGGTTAATCGACTTAGGTCAATGACTTGTTTGATTATGTTTTAATGCCATTTAATAGGGTTGGTGGCATAGATGATGGAAGTTATGTTTTTAATCCACTTGACTTTGTGTTAAGTATATGAGTTAGTTAATAATCCACATTTCTATTAGTCAGTAGTTTGATTAATGACTGAGTTCTCTAGATGGGCCATTTATGATGAATTTGGTGGGGGATTTACCTTGGGATATGTATGAGGATTTCTCTCTCCTCCCATTTAATGCAAGCATTGAATAGGTATGGGAAAATGGATGAAAAAGAATGAGGAGTTGTTACTATGGATGGAGGAAGTTAATGGGGTTAGGAAGATGTAAGAAAAGAGAAGAAAATAGTGGAAGATTGGTTGGTTTTTATGGTGGCCATCACAGACTTGCAAACACACCTATCTTGCCTTAAAAGTCTTGAGGTTTTTGGTTTCTATCTTATCTTTTGGATATTTCTTTGCAGTAATGAGTAAATTATATTTTTTCTTTTGGTTATTTAATTCTGCGTAAAATTTAAAAATTAAGCTAAGAGGTTGCTTATGCAGCTAAAAGTCTTAGGACTTTTAGATGCATACGTAGACCCTTATGGAACCGATATACTTTCAAATGCATACGTAGACCTTTATGGAACTTATATATATATATATATATATATATATATATATATATATGTTGGGTGAATATTTTGTCACCAGCTAATTGATAGAAAAATCAGTGTTTCGACCATAGCATGAGGAGATTTATCGACCAAATGTGCAGGTTGACCACATCAAAAGGGGACAAATCTCTCCTCTCATCAAGGGGAGGTTCCCTATAACTATGATATATTAATATGCTATAAATATAAGCTAAAAAAAACACTCAGGGTAGGATAACACCATCCATCTCTCTTTTTTCAGAGATGATGTTCACAGACATAAGAGAATTCCTGGGTGATTACTAGAGGTACTTCTCTTCTTTCAGAAGTAATACTCAGTCAACAATGAGATTCTTTCCTGGGTAGTAAAAGTAACTGGATGCAGTAACACAACAAGATGAAGTGTAGCACAAAGTCTCCACCTCAACTACCAAAGAGTGAAATATATGAAGGATAATGGGGGCACAAAGTCATCCCAAGATCCTTTACACAGATACAAAAAACAACACACTAAAGACCATTGTGGCAGCACAAAGTCTCTCCACAATCAGCTTCAAGATACCTTCCTGATTACTTCCACTAGTTCTACTTATTAAATTAGATGGACAAGAATGCTTCTAGGAAACATACATAAGAACAATTTCTTAAATAACATAAGCTATTCCAGCACAAAGTCTAAAAGGTCACTTGTTTTCTCATTCAAATAACAAAATATGATTAGCAGTTTGAGCTCAAAGTCTTAGGAATGCCTTTTAATTTGGGTAGAGTTTCACTGCTGATAACAGAGAGATCTCTTTAAAACAATAAGACAGATTACAATATATAACACTCCAAGAAAGACTTGGATGCTTTGTTTCATGGAAATGGCCCATGCTGCATTCAATGCCTTGAATGCATTTCCATGAAAGAGCCATGCTAGAACTGGTCATTGGCCTTAACTTTGGCATTCTAAATCATATCAAACGTCTTTTTGCCTTCACTTAATGAAGAAAAATAAACCGCACCATTGAATGTTTGCACTCTCTGATGCCCACTTGGTGGACTATTCCACCTACTGTAAATAACTCTCCTATAGATATTTTTGGATTTCCTATAGTTGTTCTCTTTTTCCTCATCATGTCTTTTCCTTCCTTGGCGATCTGAGCTCTTGGGCTATCTTCTCACTTTCTATTGGCTCCTTCTTTGGCCAGTCATTGAGTTTGTTCTTAGGTGTGCATCTTTAAAAATCAATGGATATTTCATTACCCTATATTTGACGTTTGCGGGGATGTCACTGATCACTTAGTCACTTGAACCATTATGAACCTTGAACCTTGGAGTGCATCGGTTCAATGGTTCAAAGTGGTTCAATGGTCGGCGGTTCAATTAGCTCTTGGGTTCAATCTCTTATGAAGGGCCACATTCACTTTCTTTTCCTTCTTCAGTTGAACCATCTTTGGACTTCTTTGAACCTTTGAACCATATCGGTTCAAAGTTTAACGGTTCAATAGTTCATTCTCTTTCTTTGAATCCTTTTATTCCTAGGTCTTTTGAACTTATTGAACTCGTTGAACTCTTTAAACCATTTGAACCACATTGAACCATTGAACCACTTTGAACCATTTTGGTTCAATAGTTCAATCTTCACTCTTTGAAGCCTTCTTTTCTTTAAGTCAATCGAAGTCATTGAACCTTTGAACTTGCCAAATTCTTCAAACTTTCTAGTTCCTTTGAAGCGCTTAACTCCTTTTGAACCTTTGAACCACTTTGAACTTTGAACTTGTGAAAGTTCAAGGTTTAATGGTTCATTGGTTCAATGGTTCATTCCAATTGTTTGAGGCCTGTCAATGGACCTTTGATTGAACCTCGGCATTGAACCAGCCTTGAAATTGCCTAAGTGTTCAAAGAAAGACTTGTTTCTTTGTGAAAGCCCACTGGTTGAACCTGTTGAACCTATGAGTTTCTTAGCTGAAAATGCTTGAATAATTGAAGAACTTATCTGATCATAACATTTTTTTGAAAAAGGAAGAGATAATTTTGGCCTACAAGACTAAAATAGTTGATATGTTGTCCACAAAAACAAGTGACAGATTTTGGGAACAATTGTTGGCTCCAGTTGGGGAACTTCCATCAATTGCAAAAATAATTGAAGGGAGTAGAATCTAGAATCTTAGTGCCTTCATGTATGCCATTGGGCTACGGAGTCATGCTACCCAAAAAGAAAGGCACAAAAATAAAACAAAACGAACCAAAAAAAACAAATCTAAAGACTATACAAATATGTACAACTGATGTCATCTGATACTTCAAGGATTGAAGTGCCTCAGATGCTGCCCACTGTGAGGCAGTGAAAATGGCGTTCTATCTTGATATATCAGAAAGAAACCATTTTCTCCCCAGAAGCGATGATTGGCGAATGGACCTCTCCACCAAGAATCAACTTTTTTGTGCATTCCTTTTAGTTCTATCCTCTTGCCCCACAACAAGACTTGATTTCTAGTCTAAAAATCATGAATCCTTGTTCTCTTGCAGAAGAGTTTCTTTTCCTGATTTTGACATGCAGCAGTATGGTCCATTACCATAATTTATTGTTCTTCTGATTCAGTCCAGCACATGATTTGATTGTCAGCATCAAACACCTACCAATGATTGGCATTATTAGGCATACTTTGTTGAAAGACTAGCTCGATAGTGTACTTCTACTCTTCAAAGTCTTTGTGAGGAACCAAGAGGGTCGTAGAGATAACCAATGAATTTGCATGACTATGAAGCTCTCTGGGCACTATAGATATATTGAAAGCATCAAAACTTTCAATACAATCCCATACCATATTGTGGTAATGGAACAATATTTTGTTCTTGGTTTGACACAGGTTCCTCACCTGAGAAACCATCAGTTCATCATCTCCTTTGGCATGAAAGAGTTTGACACCTTTGTCTTGAGTAGCCTTCAACCTGAGTAATATAAATTCATACTCAACAGTGTTGTTGGTGTTTCTAAGCTGCAACTTGTATGAAGAAAGAAAAATATCTCCTTGAGGAGATATTAGAACAATCCCAGCTCCAAAATTGATAGAAGAGTAACTACCATCAAATTCCAGAATCCATACACCACTGAAAACTACTCCTTTCTCATATTTTCCTTCGTTTGGAGGGGAGGGTCCTTTTGCACCTACGCTGTGCTTTATTAATTCTTCTATTGTCTCATCTAAATCAATTCCTCGATTTCCACCTACAAGACTTTCATCTACTAAAATATGAACATCCTCTGTGGTCAAGAAGTAATTACCCACCCCTGAAGACTCAAATAGAATTTGAGCTTCAGGGGCTATCATTTGGGTGACAATGTACTTTGACTCCTTTTCAATGAGTAGCCTCTGCATGATGCCTTTGATAGGGATCCTTGCCTCAGATAGGTCCATACTTATTTCTCTACCAACATCCTTACAAAAATTTTGACCAAGAAGGATGTCGTAGGAGGCTGGGACATCGGCCACCAGGATTGTCATCTTAATTATTTTTTTTGAAAAGGCCGCAAATGCAAATTGGGCATCTTTGATTTGTCCTAGAAAAGGGACTTATTTGTTTTCCATGGAGAAGCATCTCCCAAATGTCTTGGTCAGTGTGAGACCAAGAGATTCTGCCACTTTGGTAGGCATGACATTGTCAGATACGCCTCAGTCAATGATGTAATTATTCAGCTGATGACCGTTTATCAATAGGGAGACATAAAATAGTTCTATCTTCTCAAGAGTAGTAGGAGGAGTAATGAAAAGGTTATTCTAGGTGGACGTGGGAGTCACCTTTGGAATAGTTGGTCCTGTAGGGATAGTTTTATTCTTTACACATTGAACCAACTTATCCAACCGCTCAAAGTTGGATTGTAGGAATTCAAATTCAGACATTTGAATTTTGGTTTTCTTGACATGGTCAATTATATCAAATGTATAAAATGAATTAGGAATAGGGGAAGGTAGTTCATCCTTCTAGTTTTTAAGAGGGGTGGTACTAGTCTACAAATTTGAAGTAGAAGATGAAGGAAAAATTGATGTACTTACCTTTTTAGCGATCACCAGGTCCTTTGATTGAAAAGGTAGAGTGGTTCCCCGCTTAACAATTGAAATTTCTAGTTGAGCTCACTCCTCTATTTTTTCCTTATCAACTTGCTAGGCTGACTGGTTCTAGGACCAGGTGAATACAACATATGATCCATCAAACACTTCACCTTTACTTTTGGGTTCATCCTGGTAATTCAAGAAACTAATGTTGGAGTCGCCAGCTGATTCATCTTGGTGTTCCACAAAGAGATTAGTGCCATCTTCTTGGTTCAGCTTAGGTTGGAAAGAAAAATTTGATTCAGTTTCAAGGTATCCAACTACTGAGTTGGCTGGAGTTGCTTCAATAGCAAGTTTCCCCTGAGGGGGAGGAAGACAATTTGGATGCCCTTGATTCCTGGCAGCATTACCTTGGTATGAATGATTGGGGAATGTCCTCCTTGGTATATCTCAATATGAAGGAGGAGCAGACATCCTTTATGCCATTTACTTTTTGAGAGATAACAACTCATTTTCCAGCTTTTGCACCATTGGATCAGTGGTGCCTGTAGATATATACATAGAAGATGAAGAAGATTTACCTTTATTAAGATCTCTCCTTATCTTCCCCACCAAGATGAGATCATCTTCCACCTCAATAGCCAAATCCTGTGTTACAGAAAGGTCTATGTGGCCAGCACATCTCAGTAGAAAACTCACTTCAAGTAGCTGAGAGTTGGTTAAGAAGCATTTGAGATTCTCAACTGTTGGCTAAGCAATTGTCAGAATCATGTTCCTCAGCTTGTCAAACTTGGCTATGAAATCTCTCATTGGTTCATGAGGCTCCTTCTTCATTTATGTGAGTTGAGCCAACGAGGCATGCACATCTTTTATAGGCTTAAACCTGGCTTCAAATTTGGTTTTAAAAGTGTTCTAGTTAGTCACTGACTGAGCCTACAAATGGTAGAACCAGTCTGTAGTAGCACCTTGTAATGTCTCTATGAATAGCCTAATTGCTATGTCTTCATACTCCACACCTATCATGCCATAGGCTATGCTAAAGGCTGCAATATGTTCATCAGGATGAACTCTCCCATCACCAAAGAATTTAAGGAAATTCTTCCTTGAACTGCGTGGTAGCTCATGTAGAGGTGGATTTAAATTGAGTGGGCCAAATGAGTGACCCCATGGGCCTTGAGCTGCCATTGTATGACTATGGAAAGGGAGAATAACAAATCTTGGTGGGGTATGTATGGACAAAGCTCTACTAGCAGAGAAAAAAGAAGCTCTGCCTTGTATTGGTGACCTAGTGTTGGTAGGAGGAAGACTCCTAGTTCATTGAAGGTGAGGTTGTGGAGGAAATAAATCAAAATTTCTCTATTGTACCAACTCGAAAATAGGATCAACAACACCTTGAGCTTTCTGGCTTCTTGTATAGCGTGGAGCTGCTAGATTGTAGAATAAAAATGGAAAAGAACTGGCCCTACTTCAGCTTGGAGCTTGAGGCTCCAAACTGCTCATTCTTCCCCAAAATCTCTAGTTTCATAGATCAGAGTATATAATGGAAATGGATAAGGATATGGAGATAGAAAAGAACTGGAACAACTCATTCGAGCCCCAGTAGAGTCACCAAAAATTGTTGGCATGGAGATAGCAGAGTTGATAATAGCAATGAAACGTTTGATCCCCAAAATCTCTGGTTTTGTAGATCAGAGTATATAATGGAAATGGATAAGGATATGGAGATGGAAAAGAACTGGAATAGCTCATTTGATCCCCAGTGGAGTTACCAAAAATTGTTGGGTGAATATTTTGTCACCAGCTAACTGAGAGCAAAATAGGTGTTTTAACCATAGCATAGAGAGATTTATCAGCCAAATGTGCAGGTCGACCACATCAAAAGGGGACAAATCTCTTCTCTCATCAAGGGGAGGTTCCCTATATCTATGATATATTAATATACTATAAATATAAGCTAAAAATAACACTCAGGGTAGGATAACACCATCAATCTCTCTTTTTTCAGAGATGATGTTCATAGACATAGGAAAATTCTTGGTGATTGTTGGAGGTACTTCTCCTCTTTCAAAAGTAATACTTAGTCAACAACGAGATTCCTTCCTAGGTAGTAAAAGTAACCGGATGTAGTAACACAACAGGATGAAGTGTAACACAAAGTGTCCACCTCAACTACCAAAGAGTGAAATATATGAAGGACAATGGGGGCACAAAGTCATCCCAAGATCCTTTACACAGATATAGAAAACAACACACTAAAGACCATTATGGCAGCACAAAGTCTCTCCACAGTCGGCTTCATGACACCTTCTTAATTACTTCCACTAGTTCTGCTTGTTAAATTAAATGGACAAGAATGCTTCTAAGAAATAGACATAAGAACAATTTACTAAATAACACAAGCTATTCCAGCACAAAGTCTAAAAGGTCACTTGTTTTCTCATTCAAATAACAAAATATGATTAACAGTCTGAGCTCAAAGTCTCAGGAATGCCTTTCAATTTGGGCAGAGTTTCGCTTATGATAACAGAGAGATATCTTTAAAACAATAAGAGAGATTACAATATATAGCGCTCTAAGAAAGACTTGGGTGCTTTATTTCATGGAAATGGCCCATACTGCATTCAATGCCTTGAATGCATTTTCGTGAAAGAGCCATGCTGGAACAAGTCATCGGCCTTAACTTTGGCATTTTAAATCATATCAAATGTCCTTTCCTAAGCATGGGTTTCCTGGTTTTTTTTATGATGCTTATACGACTGTCTATTCACCTTCACTTAATGAAGAAAAATAGACCACACCATTGAATGTTCATGCTCTCTGATGTCCACTTGGTGGACTATTCCACCTACTAGAAATAACTCTCCTATAAATATTTTTGGATTTCCTATAGTTGTTCTCTTTTTCCTCACCATGTCTTATCCTTCCTTGGTGATCTAAGCTCTCGGGCTATCTTCTCACTTTCTGCTGGCTCCTTCGGCTCCTTCTTTAGCCGATTGCTAAGTTTGTTCTTAGGTGTGCATCTTTGAAAATCAATGGATATTTCATTACCCTATATTTGACATCCACAGGGACATTACTGATCACTTAGTCGCTTGAACCATTATGAACCTTAAACCTTGGAGTGCATCAGTTCAATGGTTCAAAGTGGTTCAATGGTCGGTGGTTCAATCAGCTCTTCGGTTCAATATCTTGTGAAGGGCTGTGTTTGCTTTCTTTTCCTTCTTCGATTGAACCATCTTTGGACTTCTTTAAATCTTTAAACCTTTGAACCATATCGATTCAAATTTCAACAGTTCATTTTCTTACTTTAAATCCTTTTATTCTCTAAGTCTTTTGAACTTATTAAAATCGTTGAACTCTTTGAACCATTTGAACCACGTTGAACCATTGAACCACTTTGAACCATTTCAGTTCAAGGTTCAATAGTTCAATCTTCACTCTTCGAAGCCTTATTTTCTTTAACTCTGCCAAAGTCATTGAACCTTTGAACTTGTCGAAGTCTTCAAACTTTCTAGATCCTTTGAAGCACTCAACTCCTTTTGAACCTTTGAACCACTTTGAACTTTAAACTTGTGAAAGTTCAAGGTTCAATGGTTCATTCCACTTGTTTGAGGCCTACCGATGGAACTTTGATTGAACCTCGGCGTGTGTTCAAAGAAAGACTTGTTTCTTTGTGAAAGCCCGCTGGTTGAACTTGTTGAACCTGTTGAACCTGTGAGTTTCTTAGCTGAAAATGCTTGAATAATTGAATAACTTGGCTGCTCAGAACATTTTTTTGAAAAAGGAAGAGATCATTTTGGCCTGCAGGACCAAAATAGTTGATATGTTGTCCACAAACATAAGTGACGGATTTTGGGAACAACAATATATATATATATATATATATATATATATATATATATATATATATATATATATATATATTCTTATACGAAACAATATCTTCAAAATAACCACATATTCTTATATATATCCATTTTTGAGTTTATACACAAATGTTATATATATATATATATATATATATATATATATATATATATATATATATATATATATAAAACATTTGTGTATAAACTCAAAAATGGATATATATAAGAATATGTGGTTATTTTGAAGATATTGTTTCGTATTATGGCTTGAATGATTTGTCTTTGCATGCATGGAAATGTTTTCATGGTGTAATACCTTGTAAGGTTTACCTATCCTATGTTGTTTTTTTGACACGTCATGAACTTATGAGTTTATACCAGTATGAATGTCATGTGACATCTTATTATGTGTATTTTGTTGATACATTCGACTAAGTATATGTATATATATTTATGTAAATTATTAAAGGTAACTTATGTGGGATTCTTTAGCTTTTATTTGTCTGTATGCAAGGGCATGTAGGATGTTTAGGTTTCCAAGTATATCATTTGTTTTAAAGCTATAGTTGTTATATTTGAATCATGGAACATACATGGTTTTTTTTTTATGGGCTTCTTCAAGTATATTTCACCTGTGATTGATTCTCATGATTACACTATCATTCTATGTCAAGTGTTTGACTGTGTATATATACTCTATCATGACTTAAATATTTCATTAGGTTTGGGGGACTATGTTTAATGTATTTTGATAATGGTGGGTTTGATCTATGACTATGTTATTTCTTGTATCATGGTTTTCATGGCATAACTATAACCATTTGGTTGTGGTTTTGCCATGGGTTGTGTGTTGTCCTAATTGCATTTATATTTGGTCGATTGGTAGTAGTATTGGTGACTATGTTATATTTTATATTATGTATATGTTTATGCTATGACTTTAAAAGTATTGGACTAGTTTTTGATCACTATCTTTTGATAATCATTGACTGTTTCAATTTCATTATATAGTTCATGGCCTAAAGTTATATCTGGTCAGGTTTTTTATTGTTGAACTGTATTTTAACCATGGTATTTTGATTATGTCATTATGTTTCATGATTATATCAACTATGTTATTATGTTACATCAAAGTTGTGGTATATATATGTGTATTAACTGTATATACATATATATTTTATCATGGCTTGAAGTTTTATTTGATTAGGGTTGTTATCAATTTGGATTTTGTGATTATGTTTTAAGTTTTTGAAGGTATGAGCTGATTGTGGCCTTTAACTTTGATGGGGTCTCTTATTTATATTTGATTGCATTCCATGTCATTGTGTTATGTTAGATGATTGAAACTTTGACTGTGGTTAATGTTTTGATTAAATTCATAAATTTATGTGTTGGTTCCCATGCTAGACTTAGTGACCCAACTCTGTTAAAATGTCATGAATATGAATGGATTTTATTCTACTACATATGAGAAGGTATTGGAAAGGTCTGAAGGAGTTGTTTATGAACCTTTATGAGATGTTTTGGGTGTATAGAATCTTTGGAATTTAAATTGGATTGTTATCATGTTTTGATTTATTATTCTAGTCTAATTTATTATTCTAGTTTGAATTATTATTATGGCTTGGTTAAATGAAGTTATTTATTGGATGTTGTGTGGTTCATCTGGTTACCATTCCTAGACAAGACTTGAATAAATAAATGAGTACATTATATATATTGGTATTTTAGGTGGTTAAGGTTGATCATGACTTGGACGGGGATCCAAGGTGGTTATTTCAAATAATATATAATGGGTTAGCTTTAATCCATTCTATATCATTTGGAAGATTGGATTAACCTTCTCCACTCTTGATCTGTATTCTTGATAGATCAATTATTCTCGTCTGACCTCGAAATGGTAAAGTTGTCTTCTTGTATTCTTTTATTTTAAGATGTCTCTTTTGTTGGAAACCCGATTGCTCAAAATTTACTTCACATTCTTAGTTACCGCAACCACCATCTTACTAATGGTTGGGCTCATAGGGATGGTTGGGTGGGCTTGTCCTGATCAGTTCATTCCCTTTTGACTCCATGCTTTGATAACTTTGCACACACATAACATAATATTGTAACAATTTAAGTTGTTAAATTATGTTTATTTACTTAGTTTATATTTTAAGCATTGATATTGAGTTAGATAGTATTCAATTACTTAGTATATTTGGTTAGTATTGACATTGAATTGGTTAGTATGCAATATTTATTATATAGATTAACCATGTTAAATAATAACCTATGTTATTAATGATTTATGAAACTAAAATGGAAGTTGAACATTGTATGAGGTAAAATGATTATTGGTTGAAGGTGATATACTTCACATACATTGAATTATTAGTTAATGGTTTTTAACTTTCACATTGATTTAACATTTTGTTCTAATGCTAATTATATTTGAGTTAGATTTATTACAAATTTTTGTATGTGATTAATCTATATAATTATTATCATGTTGATTCCTTGATTTAGATAGATAACTTGGATAATCAAATTGATATATGAAAGTTGTCTTTAATAAGATTTACTTAAATGTTTATACTAGTTTTCTTAACCACATATCATGTAAATCTGATTTGAATTCCAAGAGTAGAATAATATTTGATTAGATTATATAGTTAAATCAAATATATATTGTGTTGGTGATTCATCATTACGTAGTCTCAAATTAAGCATGAAAAATAAGCTTAATAGATATATTTGGATTATCACATTATCTATATGGTAAATTCATTTACATAGATGCACATGGATCTCTTAGTCATTTTTAGCAATGCATAAATTATTCTAAATTATAGTAACTAGTTCATGTAAGAACAAATAATAATCCTTCCTTCTAACATGCATTTCAGACATACCTGATTACATGTTGGTATGTATGTTGCATATATATATGATTTAAAGAATATTAATTTTCTTTCCTAAGATATATATGATTCAAACATATGATCTGATAATTAATGCTTTCATTATTGTATTCGATAAAAAATAAATTGAAGGTTAACTTAATTCCTTTATTAATCAAGATGTTTCGTAACGTATGTATAATATTCCTACATAAAATGATCATATGGTTAAGTGAAATAACTTAAATGAAATTAAGATAATGAATTATTATAAGGAATGATTCATGTTGCATAATATTACTACTCCATTTGATTGCAAAATTATAAATGAAACCCTACACACTTTCTGATTTCTTTTACTTAGGCTATATGTGTTTTCACTTTCCCTTCTGTTAGCTGAACATACTTACCTCACTACCCTTGGCTTGTCTAACAAAAAAAATTGTAAGAGTTCTTTAAGTAGAAAATTTTATTTGGATTCCACTCAACTTGAACTTGATTGAATTCTATTTGCTTTGATTGTGTTGTATTCTGTCTGCTTTGATTATTTCTATTATTGCAAATTACTTGCTACCCCCTTCCAATCTATTTGTAATATGATTTAGTTCTGAATGCAATGATTCATTAGGCATATATTTACTTAGATAATAATGGAATATTGTATGGAAAGAATTAATTCTTTTCTTAAATAGTGATCTAAAAATGACTTAGTTTTGTATGAATATAGAAGTTTGTCTTCTTTGAAATAATCAAATAAGTAAAATTTAATTGATTAGATACATTAGATGAAAAATATCTTAGTCTCACTTGTTTCATCATATAGCATTGGTTATGCCAATTTAATGGTTATATGAATTCAGTTCTTAACTGCCTATAAAATAATGATGTTGATCATAACTATATCATTCATCATATCTTAAGAATTGGTACCCTGTATGAATTATTTAGATAAGTAGTGTGATGACCTCAAAGGTTGTGAGGCATTTATGACCTCAGTCAGTAGCACTATAGAACCTTGATTTTTAAATCTATTTTCTCTTTATTCAATAACATTTTCTACTGCATGAATGATTAGAAATATGCATGTGTTGAATTGATTTTTGGTTGTTGATTTTTTTACTTGTCTGAATTATGTTATGATGTAAGGTTAGTAACCTACAATCTTAATGTAAATTTATGTTAACATGAATGATAAATTAGGATAATAGAGTTATCCTTCCTAGTTAAACTA
Source organism: Torreya grandis (assembly GCA_037957365.1). Taxonomy (NCBI): domain Eukaryota; kingdom Viridiplantae; phylum Streptophyta; class Pinopsida; order Cupressales; family Taxaceae; genus Torreya; species Torreya grandis. Next base: position 1,268,836 of record JARHVA010002050.1, read on the forward strand.
ATCTTAAACTTAACCATTCTTGAGCAAGACTGAAACCCACTGAGGAGAGTGAGGTATTTACCTAGAGTTAAGCACCTAGAAATAGTCTTATGTGGAAGTAAGAGTGCCATATATTGGACTTGGGTCCTATCTATGTATGGATACAATAATATGCCCTGAACTCTATAAAATATCTAATACAGTAACATGCTTTCTTATAACACTTTTTGTATGTATTTACCTCTAACTAATTACCTCAGTTCACCTCCTTCAGTTCTAGTTGTGTGTATATGAGTGCACTAAATGTTTATCGCTTGTGTTAGCAAGCAAGGTAATTGGGTCTAATATGCATCCAAAACATACTATGATATATAATTCCAATTTTTTTAGGAGGTAGTTTCATATATTATTAGAGTAGTTTTCAGCTTTACAAGACTTTGGGAATGAGTTTTCTTCTTATAATTTTGTAATCTACTAAGTGATCACTTGTAATTCTCAAGATGATTAGAATGTGATCAAGTGAAGACAAAATCTATGAGAACCCTTTTAATGTCAACCCAAATAGGGGCAGAGGTAGAGGATGAGGAAGGAGTCATCATGGCTATATCCCCATTCATAACCAAGAAGAGATACCTATGAATAATGCTGACAACAAGAATGAGGTACCCAATGCTGAATCATTTGGTGGGAATCTTACTGATAAGTATGAGGAGATCCTTAGTGGAATATTGAAAACCCTTAATACCTTACATGGAAAGATTGATAACCAAGAGCAAAGATTGAACAATCTTGAAGGGATATCCAAAGAGAAAGTACCTAAATTGGAAATGGGGTAGGCAGAAGGACCTATGATTTAAGAACTACCTTTGACCACTATTAACCCAATGATCAAAGAGTTGAAGAAGCTTCCACCAACTACCTTTTCAGGTGAGGAATCAGGTGTTCCAACTGATGCATGGTTGGTGTACTTATAAAAATATTTTAACTTCCATAACATGTCATCGAATCTGAAAGCTAGGGTGGTAGTCTACCAGCTAGTTGGTCCTGTAGCTTTATGGTGGAATCACTTTTGTGCCATTGAAGGGTATCAACCCTTGAACCTGACCTGGTATTTTTTTGAGACTTAGTTTTGCAAAAGATACCTAAATGCAAATTATAAGGAGTAAAAAATCACCAATTTTTAGCTTTTGAATCAAGAAAACATGTATGTTGCTAAGTATGAGAATAAGTTTCTAAATTTATTACATCATGTTAACTATATGCATGATGAAAAAACCAAGATTACTAAGTTTAAACTTGGGCTTAAAGAAATAATGATGCATGATGTCAACATGATGAACCCAAGGACTTTGGTTGCAGAAATTGAATCGACCTATAGGTTTGAGGAAAAAGAAAAGTCTTACCAAAAGGCAAGACAAGAATTTAAGACAAACATGTTATAGTCTAAAGCAAATAAATTTTCTCCCATGAACAAGAACTTTTAAAAATTAGATCATAACCACAAATTTTTAAGTGGCAATAAAAATTTCAGCAAGTTTTCTAACCAAAATAGGAATTTCAAGTCTCATAGATCTTCTAAATCTAGTTCTTACAAGAAAGAACAACATCAAAATAACAAATGTGGACATGCCACAAGTGTTAATACTATTTCAGTGGCATCGTCTAGACCTATTATTTGATAGGAATGTGGTAACAACCAGTATAAAAAGGACTATTCTAAACTGAAATCAGGTCAAGCAACAAATCATAGGGTATATGTTGTTAATAATCATAATGTTGATTTGCAAGCCACTTCAATTAAAAATTGAGGTATAATTAATGGTTTTTTTTTACTATCTTGATTGATTTAGGTGTAATAGATTGCTCTATTTCTCCTTTTATGACAAGATAATGTAATATTAAACCCATCTTGATAAGAGAAGGTTGGGAGGTTAAGTTTGGTACTGATAAAAAAGTGCCTATTCTTGAGTGTTTGAAACAAGAAAATTTAGATATTGGTGTTTTTGAAACCAAGGTAAATCTTTTTATCATGCCTTTAGGGTCTTATGATCTCATCCTTAAGATAGATTGGTTGCATGAACATCAAGCCATGCTTGATTGTGTGGGAAAAAGAGTGCAATGCACTAATGATTTTGGCCAAATTATGGAATTACAAGGTATGTAAGGGTATGTAAGATGTAAAATACTTTCAACGTTACAAATGAGTTGTTAGGAAAGGTTGCAAGTTTTATGCCGTCCAACTATAGAAATTACTTAAGGAAAAGGAGTTGGTGCACGCAATTTTTTCTATTTTAAGGGAGTTTATAGATGTCTTTCTTGAAAAATTACCCAGTTTACCACTTAAGAAGGAATTTGATTTTTCTATTGATATCATACCCAGATCTTCCCCTACTTATAAAGCCCACTATCGCATGAATGTGGCTAACCTGCAAGAGTTAAAAGTTTAGCCGCAAGAAATTTTGGAGAACAAAAGCATCTAACTAAGTGCATCTCCTTGGGGTGTTTTGATGATCTTTATGAAGAAGGATGGTACATTGTGGCTTTGCATTGATTACCACATGTTAAATAAGGTAACAATAAAAAACTGTTATCCTTTGCCTAAGATTGATGACTTATTTGACCAAATGAAGGGTGTTACAATCTTCTCTAAGATTGATTTGAGATCAGGCTATCATCAACTAAGAATCAAGGAAGAAGACATTCATAAAACAACATTTGTAACTGAATATAGACACTATGAGGTCATATTTCCACCTTTCAGCTTAACTAATACACCTGCAACTTTCATGAATCTTATGAAAAGCATATTTAGAGATTTTTTGGATAAGTTTGTATTGGTTTTTCTTGATGACATTCTTATTTATTTCAAAAATGAGGTTGATCATGTTCAACACCTTCATTTAATTTTACAAAGACTAAGACAACATAATTTAATGGAAAACTCTCCAAATATGTATTTTATGAATTTGAAATTCATTATTTGGGACACATTATTTCTAAAGAGGGCATCACTATTGACCTCATGAAGATTAAAGCTATTAAAGATTAGCCTGCTCCTACCAATGTACATGAAGTGAGTAGCTTCATGGGTTTGATTAGTTATTACTGACATTTTGTTGAAAACTTTTCTAGTGTGGTCTATCCCATTACCTCTTTACAATGCAAAGGCAAGAAATTTGTGTGGACTCCTCGGTGTGAGGAAGCATTTAATAAACTAAAACTGCTGCTTATAACAACACCTATTCTTATCATTTTAGACCCAAATGGTAACTTTAAAGTTTGGGCTGATCCTTCTAAGGAAGGCTATGAAGGCATATTGACCTAAGATGGCAAAGTTGTGGCTTATGAGTCACAAAAATTGAAAGATCATGAAAATAACTATCCTACGCATGACATGGAGCTTGTTGCCATTATTTATGCACTTAAACAATGGAAATATTTCCTATTGGGAAAGCATTTCAAGGTGAAATATAATCACCACAGTCTTGAGTATTTATTTTTTCAAAAAGATTTAAATGCATGCCAACATAGGTGGCTAATTTTTTTGATCAATTATGACATGGACATATCATATGTCAAAGGCAAGGAAAATCGTGTGGCTGATACACTCAGTAAATGCATGGACCTTGCTACCTTATCGATGTTACAAAAAAAAATTAGAAGTGTTGTTTTGGAATAACAACTTGTTGATGTATTATGCCATGATGTAAGAGGAGGTTTGGCTGATGAGTCTATAGTAAAAAGATTTTCTAAATTTTCTATTACAATAGATGGCCTTATAATAACATTTTCTATTGTATGAATGATTATAAATTTGCATGTGTTGAATTGATTTCTAGTTCCTAATTTTGTTTACTTGTCTAAATTATGTTATGATGTAAGGGTAGTAACCTATACTCCTAACGTAAACTTATGTTAACCTGAATGATAACTTAGGATAATAGAGTTATCCTTTCTAGTTAAATTAATCCTTAAATTTAACCTTTCTCGAGTAGGACTAAAACCCACTGAAGAGAGAGGTATTTACCAAGGGTCAAGGACCTAAAAATGATCCTATATGGAAGTATGAGTGCCATATATAGAACTTGGGTCTTATCCATGTATGCATACAATGATATGCCCCAAACCCCATAAAATATCTAATACAGTAATATACTTCCCCATAGCACCTTTTATATGAATTTACCTCTAGCTAATTATCTTAGTTCATCTCCTTCAATTTCAGTTGTGCATATGTGAGTGTGATGAATGTTTATTACTTGTATTAACAAGCAAGATAATTGGGTCTAATACACATCCAAATTATACTTTGATATACAATTCCAAATTTTTTTAGGGTAGTTTAATCTAGTATTAGAGTAGTTTTCTACTCTAAGGAACTTTGGGAACGAGTTTTCTTCTTATAATTTTGTAATCTATAGAGTGATCACTTATAATTCTTAAGATGGTTATAATACGATCAAGCAAAGGCAACATCTACATGAACCCTTTTAATGTTAAACCAATTAGGGGCAGAGGTAGAGGATGAGGAAGGGTTCATTGTGTCTACATACCCATTCATAACCAAGAAGAGCTACCCATGAATAATGCTGATAACAATACTGAGGCACCTAATGCTGAAGCAATCAGTAGGAATCCAATCAAAAAATATGAAGATATCCTAAGTAGAATATTGATAGCCCTTAATACCTTGCAAGGAAAGATTGATAACCAAGAGAAAAGATAGAATAATCCTAAAGGGATGTCCCAAGAGTAAGTACCCATATTGGAAATGGGGTAGGTAGAAGGACCTATGATTCAAGAACTACCTTTGATCATTGTTGACCCAATCATTAAAGAGCTGAAGAAGCTTTTTTCACCTACTTTTTTAAGTGAGGAATTAGGTGATGCAATAGATGCATCACTGGTGCACTCACAAAAATACTAGAACTTAAATAACATGCCATCAAATGTGAAAGCCAGGGTGGTAGCCTACCAGCTAGTTAGTCCTACAGCTTTATGGTGGAATCACATTTGTGCTATTGAAGGCTATCAACCCTTGAACCCATCTTGGTCTATTTTTGAGACTTGGTTTCACAAAAGATACCTAAATGCAAACTATAAGGAGAATAAAATCACCAATTTTCAACTTTTGAAGTAATAAAACATGTTTGTTGTTTAGTATGAGAACAAGTTTTTGAATTTGTTGTGTCATGTGAACTATATGCATGATGAAGAAACCAAGATTACAAAGTTCAGAATTGGGCTTAAATAAATACTGATGTGTGATATCAACATGATGAACCTAAGGACTTTGGTTGCAAGGATTTAGTCAAACTACAAGACTGATGAAAAAGAAAAGTCTTGTCAAAAGGCAAGACAAGAATTTAAGATAAGTAGGCAACAGTCTAAAGTAAAGAACCTTTATCCCATGAAAAATAACTTTTGAAAATTAGATTATAACCACATATTTTTAGGTGGCAGTAAAATATAGACAAGTTTTCTAATCAAAATAAGAATTTCAAGTCCTATGGATCTTCTAAATCTGGTTCTTATAAGAAGGAAAAACATCAAAATAGTTAATGTGGATCTGCCATGGGTACTAATATTATTATAGTGGCATCATTTAGACCTATTATTTTTTGGGAATGTGGTGACAACCATTATAAAAAGGACTATCCTAAATTGATATTAGGTCAAGTAGCGAATCATAGGGTATATGTTGTTGTTGATAGTCATAATGTTGATTACATGCCATTCTAATTGAAATTCAAGGTGTAATTAATGGTTTTCCTTTGACTATATTAATTGATTCATGTCAGGAACCTAGAACAATAAACATGCTCTGATACCACTTGTCAGGATCTTGCTCCACCAATAAAGCACATATAATTACTTCTTGTATTAGCAACTAAACACGGAATTTAACCAAAATCAATAAGTAACTAAAAATATGAAACAACACAGGAATATGAGAGACAATACACAATTGTATTAATAATCACTCAGAAGAATATACAATAAAGAAGATGCCACTTCTTCTTCCACCTCAAAGGCTCGCCACACCTCAAGACCTTCTTCCCTCTCTCTCTCGGTCCCAACAATCAACCCCAATATAGAATTGATGTTCACCTCTCCAACCAGTCAGTAACACGCTGCCAGTACACCAAGCACACAACCGTACTCCAAGTAGATCTCATGCTCTCTACTGCTACCTGCAAATCACTAGACCTTACTCACCATTGTAGATCTCCAAAAGAAGCCATGCTCACCTGCTGACTAAGATCATACAAATATGAAAAACCCTGCTGATTCTCCAATCCAGCACCCACACTTGGTACTATGGCACTAGGAGGAACACACCATTACTCTCTTCTCTCAGAAGGAGCTTATTTTCTCTCTTACTCTCTAGCTACAAGTTTACAATACGGCCCATGAGTCCATATATAGATCTCATGCTTACAATAATTAGACTATCTTAATTACAATAATTAGACGCGCGACTCAAGACTACGACTAGCCTTTAACATGAAAACTAACAGTCCAAAAATAGACTCTCTAGAATCAACATGCAAACTACATGTTCACGTACAGGCTGCTGACACCGGCTCCTCCATGACCGATGTCGGCTGGTTGGTAACTGACGCCGATTGGTTCTTCGCTGCTATCAGACCGACGTCAGTTGATCAGACCGACGCCGGTTGCCCTGCAATTGGTTTTGCAACTCTCCGCAACCTCTGTGACCTCCGTAACTTCTCCTATTCGCATTCTGGTGAAGCTTTTAGCTCCACAACCTAACAATTCAGGTGCAATAAATTGATTTATTTCTCCTTTTGTTGTAAGGCAATGTAATATTCAACCTATCTTGATAAGAGAAGGTTAGGAGGTTGAGTTTGGTATTGACAAGAAAGTGTATATTCTTGAGTGCTTGGAACAAGTAAATTTAGATCTTGATGTTTTTAAAACCAAGGGAAATCTTTTTATCATGCCTTTAGGATCTTATGATATCATCCTTGGGATGGATTAACTGCATGAACCTCAAACAAGACATGTTTGTGTGGAAAAAATAGCGTAATGCACCAATGACCTCCACTAAATTATGGAATTACAAGGCATGAAAAGGTTCACAAGACGTAAAACACTTTTAGACTTACAGTTGAGAAGAGATGTTAGGAAAGACTACAAGTTTTATGCAATCCAACTACAAGAATTATCTGAGGAAAAGGAGTTCGTGCACGTAGATTTTTCTATTTTGAGGGAGTTTATGGATGTCTTTCCTAAGAAGCTACCCAGTTTATTGCCTAAGTAGTAATTTTATTTGTCCATTGATATCATACTTGGATCTGCCCCTAATTTTAAATCCCCCTACCGCATAAATGTGACTGACTTGCAAGATTTGAAAGTTCAGCTACAAGAACTTTTGGATAGCAAAAGCATCCGACCAAGTGTGTCCTTGGGGTGTTCTAGTGGTCTTTGTAAAGAAGAAGGATAGTGAATTATGGATTTTTATTAATTACCACATACTAAATAAGATAACAATTAAAAACCATTATTCTTTACCTAGGATTGATGACTTGTTTGATGAAATGAAGGGTGTTATAGTATTCTCTAAGATTGATTTGAGATTAGGCTACCATCATCTAAGAATCAAGGAAGAGGACATTCATAAAACATCTTTTAACACTCGATATGGACACTATGAATTCATGGTTCTACCTTTCATCTTAACTAACGCTCCTGAATCTTTCATGAATCTTATGAATAACATATTTAGACACTTTTTAGATAAGTTTGTGCTAGTTTTTATTGATGACATTCTTATTTATTCCAAAAATGAGGTTGAGCATTATCAACACCTTCATTTAGTCTTGAAAATACTAAGACAACATAAGTTGTATGTAAAACTCTCTAAATGTGCATTTTATGAATCTAATATTCATTTTTGGAATAAATAAGAATGGTTGAGCATTATTAACACCTTCATTTAGTCTTGAAAATACTAAGACAACATAAGCTGTATGAAAAACTCTCTAAATGTGCATTTTATGAATCTAATATTCATTATTTGGGACACATTATTTCTAAATAGGGCATCATTGTTGACCCCACAAAGATTAAAACTATTCAAGATTGACCTACTCTTATAATTGTGCATGAAGTGCATAACTTCATGGTTTTGGTTGGTTAAGAACAGTGTTTTGTTGAACATTTTTCTAATGTGGCCTATCTCATTATCTCTTTGTCATGCAAAGATAAGAAATTTGTGTGGACTCCTTAGTGTGAGGAAGCATTTAATAAGTTGAAAATATTATTTACAAAAACACATATTCTTATCATTCCAGACCCAAATGATAACTTTGAAGTTTGGGTTGATGTTTATAAGGAAGGTTATGGAGGCATCTTGACCTAAGATGGAAAAGTTGTGGCTTATGAGTCACGAAAATTGAAAGATCATGAAAAAACTATCATATGCATGACATGGAGCTTGTTTCCATTGTTCATGTAGTAAAAAAATAGAAATATTTCATATTGGGAAAGCCTTTCAAGGTGAAATATGATCACCATAATCTTGAGTATTTATTTTCTCAAGAATATATAAATACACACTAGTGCAAGTGGCTGGAAGTTTTGAGCAATTTTGACATGGACATATCATATGTTAAAGGTAAGGAGAACATGTGGTTGATGAAATCAGTAGACGTATGTACCTTGATGCTTTGCCAGTGTTATAAAAAAAATTTAGAAGTGATATTTTAGAAAAATAGCTTGTTGATGTAGTGTCATGATGTAAGAGTAGGTTTGACTGATGAACCTATAGAAAAATGATTTGCTGAAATTTTTGTTGCAACAAGTGGGCTTATAAGACATAAAGTCAAAGTTTATGTACTCAATTTGGGTGATTTAAGAAATTGTGTGCTTAAGGAAGTGCATACGACACTTTATTATGCTCACTTAGGGGTTACAAAGATGATGCATGAGCTAAAAAAGCTCTATTTTTGGCCTAAAATGAAGCATGAGTCACTAAATTTGTAGAGAAATGCTTGGAATGCTAGTGGGTCAGAGCGAAGCATTACCATATAGGAGAGTTGTTGTACCCTCATGATATTCCAAGAGATAAGTGGGTTGTAGTCTCACTTAATTTTATTGTAGAGCTACCAAAATCATGCAACAAGCATGATACAATCCTTGTGGTGATTCATAAAGCCATTAAAATTGGCCATTTTATTGCTAGAAACTTAACATATGATACATTTATGTTTGCAAAATGCTTCATGAAGGAAGTGGTTAGACTTCATGGCATACCTAAAGTGATCATATCAAATTGTGACAAGTTATTTAATTCAAATTTTTGGCGTACATTGACTGCAACCTTTAGAACAAAGCTAAATTTTAGTTTTTCATATCATCTGAAAATGGATGAGCAAATGGAAAGGCTCAACCAAGTGGTTAAAGATATATTTTGGATGTACATAATGGACCAATAAACTAAATGGGAAGACTACCTCCATCTAGTTAAATTTGTATATAATAATTCTTACCATTTTGCTATAAAGATGGCTTTGTTTAAAGCTCTTTATGGGCATAAATGCATAACTCCACTTGGCTGGGATAGCTTGGAAAATAAAGATGTTGCTAGACTTGATTTGTTACTAGAATATGATAGGTAGATGTAATTAATAAGGAAAATTTTGAAAACATCTTCTGATAGGCAAAAGAGCTATGCAGATCAAAAGAGAACCCCACGTGGATTCAATGTGGGAGACAAAGTTTTTCTACGTGTTAGACCAAAAAAAAGTTCCATTAAGTTTGCCAAGGCTTCCAAGTTAGCTCTATAATTTATTAAACCTTTCAACACTATAGAGAAGATTAGTCTTGTTTTATATTGGTTGGCACTTCTACCTTATTTATCAAGGATTTATGATGTATTTCATGTTACTTTGCTAAAAAAGTATATACCTGATCCATCTCATGTTTTGGATTGGACTAATTTACAAGTCACAGAAGAGAATTAGATCTAGTTGAAATCAGTGAGAATCTTGGACCATCACAATATTAAGTAATATATATATATATATATATATATATAACATGTTTTGGTGTAATGGGACCCGCTAAGCAAAATGATCTCTACTTGGAAAGATGTTCATCTTTTCAAGTAGCATTATGCTTAGATTTGTGACTAATTCATTAGGTTGGCTCCCTTTCAAGAGGGGGAGGATGTTATGATTATGTTATTTATAATTTGTTCTGCTATGAATACATGATTATTATTGTCAAAATGATTATTGGTCATTATTTTAGTTAGACTATATGTAGTACTCATTGCAATGGTATTGGGTTGCATGTGTAATTCTGTAATTAATAATTTCATTATTGAAGTTGATGTTATTATGAATCTATAATTAATTATTGATTGTCAATATGGTACAATTAATGTCTTTTTTGGTGGATGTATCTTCTATCTATGAGCTAAGCATATGTTGGAGGCTATACTCCCAGAACTGAATTAATTCTAAACAAGTTAGACATGTTTGATAGGTATAATTATTTGATTTTGTTTTTGATCCTTTGGACATGTTGATTGATTGTTAAGTTTATCGATAGTTGACTTTAGTCCTTATACTTATTGATGTTTTTGGTTATACTTCATCTTGTTACTTTTAGTGTAGCTTATCTTTATCAAATGTCACTACTTACCATTACCGTTATTGTTATTGCAGCCATAGTATTTATTCCATCTTGTGCTCAGGGCCATTTTATCCTCCCGTGCAAGCTTCTATTTATTTCTAAAACCTTTTGAAGATCATATTTGTCTATCCAGACATGTTACAAAAGACCTACCTAGACCTAACCTTTGACGCCCCACCTCACCTTGAAATAAACCTTTGACCTTATAAACACCTTCTACTAAAGTCGTGGCATGTTATTTAAATGGCTTGTTATATCATTGGCATCAACTTTGGTATTAAACTCACTTTAATTAGTTTTAAATCCTTTGGGTTAATTGACTTAGGTCGATGACTTATTTGATTTTGTTTTAATGCCATTTAATATGGTTGGTGGCATGGATGGTAGAAGTTATGTTACTAATCCGCTTGGTTTTGTGTTAAGTATACATGTTAGTTAATAATCCGCATTTCTATTGGTCAATAGTTAGATTAATGACCAAATTCTCCAGATGGGACATTTATAGTGAAGTTGGTGGGGGATTTACCTTAGGATACAAAGAAGGATTTCTCTCTCCTCCCATTCAATGTAGACATTTAATGGGTATAAGAAAATGAATGGAAGGAATGGGGAGTTGTTACTATGGACATAGAAAGTTGATGGGGTGAAGAAGATAGAAGAAAAGAGGAGAGAACAATGGAAGATTGACTGGTATTTATGGTGGCCATGATAGACTTGCAGACATACCCAACTTGTTTGGAAAGTCTTGAGGTTTTTGGTTTCTATCTTGAATTTTGGAAATTCTCTGCAGTATCATGTAAGTTATATTTTTTAATCTGGTTATTTGATTCTGTGTAAAATTTAAAAATTAAGCTAGGAGGTTGTTCATGCAGCCAAAAGTCTTAGGACTTCCAGATGCATACGCATACCCCTATGAAACACACACACACACACACACACACACACACACACACACACACACACACACACACACATATTTGTGTATAAACTCATAAATTGATATATATAGGAATATATGGTTGTTTTAAAGATATTGTTTCCTATTATGGCTTGAATGATTTATCTCTGCATGTGTGGAAATGTTTTCGTGGTGTAATAACCTGTAAGGTTGACCTGTCCTGTGATGTTTTTTTGACACATCATGAACTTATGATTTTATAACAATATGAAAGTCATATGGCATCACACCATGTGGATTTTTTTGATATATTCGAATGCATATATCTATATGTAAATTAATAAAGGTAACTTCTATGGGATTGTTTGGATTTTATTTGTCTGCATGCAAGGACCTGTAGGATGTTTGGGTTTCCAAGTATAGTAACTTCATTTTCCATTATACTATGTGGCACGAGTTCTTGTCTTAGATATTATTTTGGGTGATGAGATTTTTGGTATATGAATATGTGGATAAATGTGTTGAACTTAGCTATGGTTTATATCATATTTTTTAAAACTATAGTTGTTATATTTTAATCATGGAATATATAGGGTTATTTTTGTATGGACTTCTTTTGGTATATTTCACCTGTGATTGATTCTCATGGTTACACTATCATTCTATGTCAATTCTTTGCTTGTTTATAGATATTCTATCATAACTTAAATCTTTCATTAGGTTTGCGGGACTATGTTTAATGTATTTTGATAATGATGGGTTTGATTTGTGACTATGTTATTTCCTATATCATGGTTTCCATGACATAGCTATAATTAGTTAGCTGTGGTTTTGCCGTGGGTTATGTGTTGTCCTGACTACATTTATATTTGATCAATTGGTAATATTATCGATGACTGTGTTATATTATGTTTGTGTTTATGCCGTGACTTTAAAAGTATTGGATGGCTTTTTGATCACTATCTTTTGATAATCAATGATTGTTTTGATTTCATTATATAGCTCATGGATTGAAGTTATATCTGGTTGGGTTTGTTATTGTTGAACTAAATTTTGGCCATGGTATTTTGATTATATCATTATGTTTGTTGATTATATCAACTGTGTTATTCTGTTACATCAAAGTTGTAGTATATATACATATGTTAACTATATATACAAATATATTTTATCATAGTTTGAAGTTTTATTTGAGTAGGGTTCTTATCAATTTGGATTTTGTGATTATGTTTTAAGTTTTCAAAGGTGTGAGTTGGTTGTGGCCTTTAATTTTGATGGGGTCTCTTAGTTATATTTGACTACATTCCATGTCACTGTGTTATGTTAGATGACTAAAACTTTGACTACGGTTAATGTTTTGATTAAATTCATAAATCTATTTGTTGGCTCCCATGTCAGACTTAGCGACCCAACTCTATTAAAATGGCATGATATGAATGGATTTTATTCTACCAAACCTAAGAAGGCATTTGAAAGGTCTGAAGGATTTTTTTAGACACCTTTATGAGATGTTTTAGTTGTATCGAATCTTTGGACTTCAAATTGGATTATTATCTTGTTTTGATTTGTTATTCTAGTCTGATTTATTATTATGGTGTGAATTATTATTATGGATTGGTTAAATGAAGTTATTTATTAGATTTTTTGTGGTTTGTCTGGTTACCATTTCTAGACCAAACTTAAAAAAATAAATAGGTACATTTTATATATTGGTAGTTTGGGTGGTTAAAGTTGACCGTGACTTAGATGGGGATTGAAAGTGGTTATTTCAAAGAATACATAATGGATTAGCTTTAATCCATATTATATCATTTAGTAGCCTAGATTAAACTTCCCTACTCCCAATCTATATTCTCAAAAAATTAATTATTCCTATCTCACCTTGAAATGGTAAAGTTGTCTTCTTATATTCTTTTATTTTGAGGTGTCTCTTTTATTGAAAACCCGATTGCTTAGAATTTACTTCATGTCCCTGGTTACTACAACCACCATCTTGTTGATGGTTGGGGTGGTGAAGGCCATTGATGGTCGGGCTCATAGGGCTAGTTGGGTGGACTTATCCTGATCAGTTCATTCCCTTTCAACTCCATGATTCGATGACTTCAAATGTACATAATGTAAGATGGTAACAACTTAAGTTGTTAAGTTATGTTTAATTACTTAGTATATTTTGTTAGCATTGATATTGAGTTAGATAGTCTTTAATTACTTAGTATATTTGGTTAGTATTGACATTGAATTGATTAGTATGCAATCTTTATTACATAGATTGACCATGTTAAATATTAACCTATGTTTTTAATGAGTTGTGGAACTAAAATGGAAGCTGAACATTGTATGTGGTAAAATGGTTATTGGCTGAAGGTGATATACTTTAAGTACATTGAATTATTAGTTACTGGTTTTTAACTTTCACATTGATTTAACATTTTACTGTAATATTAATTATATATGAGTTAGATTTATTACAAATTTTTGTATGTGATTAATCTATATAATTATTATCATGTGGATTCCTTTATTTAAATAGATAAGTTGGATAGTCGAATTGATCTACGAAATTTGTCTTTAATAACATTTGCTTAAATGTTTATACTACTTTTCTTAACCACATATCATATAAATCTGGCTTGAATTATAAGAGTAGAATAATCTTTGATTAGATTATATAGTTAAATCAGATATAGATTGTGTTGGTGATTCATCATTACATAGTCTCAAATTAAGCATGAAAACTAATACACACACACACACACACACACACACACACACACACACACACACACACACACACACACACACACACACACACACACACACACACACACACACAGTATTATCACATTATGTATATGGTAAATTCATTTACATATATGCACATGGATCTTTTAGTCATTTTCAATAATGCATAAACTATTCAAAATTCTGGTAACCAATTCATGCGGGAACAAATCAGAATCCTTCCTTATGTTACATTATGTCTGCTTTGATTATTTTTGTTTTTATAAATCACGTGTTTCCCCCTTCCAATCTATTTGCAATATGAGTTAGTTCTGAATGCGATGATTCATTATGCATACATTTACATAGATAATAATGGAATATTGTATAGAAAGAATTAATTCCATTCTTAAATAGTGAAATGAAAATGGCTTAGTTATTGCATAAATACATAAGTTTGTCTTCTTTGAAATAATCAGATAAACAATATTTAATTGATTAGATATATTAGATTAAAAATATCTTAGTCTCACTTGTTTGATCATATAGCATTGGTTATGCCAATTTAATGATTATATGAATTTGGTTCTTAATGGCCTATAGGATAACGATGTTGATTATAACTATTTCATTCATTGTATCTTAAGAAATGGCATCCATGTATGAATTATTTAGACATGTAGTGTGGTAGCACTATAAATCCTTGAATTTTAAATCTATTTTATCTTTATGTAATAACATTTTCTATTGCATGAATGATTAGAAATTTGCATGTGTTGAATTGATTTCTGGTTGTTGATTTTGTTTACTTGTTTGAATTATGTTATGACATAAGGTTAGTAACTAGTACTCCTAACGTAAAGTTATGTTAACCTAAATGATAACTTAAGATAATAGAGTTATCCTTCCCAGTTAAACTAGTCCTTAAACTTAACCATCTTCGAGCAGGACTAAAATCCACTGAGGAGAATGAGGTATTTACCTAGGGTTAAGGACCTAGAAACGGTCCTATGTGGAAGTACGAGTGCCATATATAACACTCGAGTCCTATCTGTGTATGCATACACTGATATGCACCGAACCTCATAAAATATTTAATATAGTAACATGCTTTCCCATATCACCTTTTCTATATATTTACCTCACCTAATTACCTCAGTCCATCTCTTTCGATTCCAATTGTATGTATGTGAATACGTTGGACATTTATCATTTATGTTAGCAAGTGAAATAATTAAGTCTAACACGCATCCAAAATGTACTCTGATATACAATTCCAAATTTTTTGGGGGTTGTTTCAATTTTAACTTATATATAAAATGATGTTAGTATTTACATTTTTTCAAATTTTAAAAAATCATTAAATATTTTTTAATATTTATTTATGAGTTAAAATTTTAATTATTATTTGATAAAATATAATATTATAATTTGAATTTTAAAGATTTTTTAAGGTTAAAAGAGAGTATGACCTTCACATCCTTTTAATTGTTTTTTAAAATTTAATAAAAATAAAAATGATTTTAAAATTAAAATCAATATGTATCTCTAATTTCAAGTTATATATGTAAAATTGTTCTCTAATTTATGTTCATCTAATTTTCTTATTTCTTTATTTTTTGTTAGAGATATTTAATAAGTAAATATATTTTTGAGTATGTGTTCTCTAATCTCAAGTCATTTCATGCGAGATTTTTGTTAGCACTTAATATGTGTGAAAATATATTCCATTGTAAAAGTATTTTTGAAAATATATGATTTTATTTTTTTAATACTAAAGTAATATAATTTGAATTTTATAAATAAATATTATATAATAATTTGTCATTTATTTATTAATTTTAAAATTTAATAAAAATAAAAATAATTATGAAATTAATATCAACATGCATTTCTAATTTCAAGTTATATATATATATATATATATATATAAATAAATGTAATTGTTCTCTAATTTATATTCATCTTTTTTTTTTAATTATTAAAAATATTTAATAAGTACATATATTCTAAATTCTCATATATACATTTTGAGTATGCGTTCTAATTTCAAATCATTTCGATGCAAGATCTTCATTAACACATAATACATGTAAAAATATATTCTATTGTGAAAATATTTTTGAAAATATATGACTTCATTTTTTTATATTAATATAATTTGAGTTTTATAATTAGGTATAGATATTAGTTTGTTATTTATTTGTTAGTTTTAAGATATAAATTTTTTAAATGTGTAAGTTTTGTTTGTGTCTCTAATTTTTTATAATAGTATTTAGTTTTTTTAAAATATGTCAAAGTTTAGTCATAAGAATTTATCCAAAGTGAATTTTATTTAAACATAAGTACATGTGGTTCAGTTAAAATATATTTAAATATAAATTTAATTAATATATATTTGATAATGTTTATTTTTGATATTCTTATTTTATTAGGTATTTTTTTAATGTCATTAACCAAATCATTATAAGAGTTTTGATCATTTTATAAATACTAATAAAATAGAATATAAATATTTTTATTTCAATCATATTCATCTCTATTATATTAACATATCACTCATAGCAAGTTTTAAAATTTTATGACTTTTTGGGACACGACTAAATTAGGTAGACATGATCGCATTGTGTCTCTATCCCCTAATGCGCTCTTATCCTCTTACCTCGAATAAAAACTTTTTAAATTTGAGAAATTTAATAATAGCTATCCCACACTTTTCCTAAGGTCAACTCATGAAAATAATGGGAACATTCTTTTATAAAATCATATAAAATACACTCAATTCATTACCCGACAATCATCTAACAATCTATTTTCAAAAGCATTCCATTTTGAGCAAAAGAACATTATTCTTTCTAGCTTTAATTCTATTGCGTTCTTATAATCATAGGCAACATTTAATAATGTTTTATTTCAAGTCAAGGGAATATATTTTCAAACATTTTAATCAATATTCTAGTTGCATTCATCACAAATTTATTACTTTTTCTAAAAGGGATAAATACATCAATATGAGGTCCACTTGGACTATGTAGTCAAGAATTAATCAACAAGGGGTTTTCTAAAGATAGCTTGGCCATATCCTACTTTCCCACTTTTTTCCTTTTTTGTATTTGATCTTGTTTTGTGTACTTGTACATAATTAAGGTATAAACTTTACAAGTCTTTTTTGCATCTATTCGACCTCCATATAGAATCAAGAACCCTTGCAAGTTATCACATGTGGTCCAGGTAAAATTTTTGTTATACAATCAACAGGTACAGATCTGCACTACTAACTTATCCACATAGTGCACTATTATCTTATAGCTATTAAAATTCTAATTTCAGTATAAATGAACATGAGTTCACTCTGACCTATTCTAAATTAGTGCACAGTCTGTAACTTCAGAAACCACTTAGTTTCAAATTAAGTACATATTTTTTAGTAATCATTTATTATTTCATAGAGTAATTTTATCTTTTTAATTTATTACATTTTATTGCACTCTATTAGACATCAATTTCTATATTTTATTCATAGTTAATTGATCAATTCAAATTAATCATAGGGTAAATATTTTGGTGAACTTGTATATTGTCGAACATTGTCAAAACCCTAACTCCTTATTAGGGTTTTTTTAATATTTTTTGACTCATATTAGTTTTATTTGAAAATACATTATATTTTTTTAATGTTCATACACAAATAATAAAAAACTCATTTTTTTTTCAGAAAATTATTACATAATTTTTTGAGAAATTGTAATTTCATAGTTTTAGTAAATACTTGAATAACTGAAAGAAGACAAATCTATTTTATAATTAATGTATGGGTTTTGTAAATTTAATTTTTTTCTATAAAAACCTATCTCAGATCTAAAAAATAACAAGTCATTTTTATGTAATTACAAATTTCTTAGTTTGTATGTTCTAGGGTTTCGTTGCAATTATTTTGCAATCACTACAACTTGTTTCATTCACAATTAGTTTGAAAAAAAATAATTTGAAAAGTTATTAGATATTTTTTTCTATTTATATAGATTAAATTAAAAACCTCTTTTTTTGGAATAATTTTGCATAGATTAATCATAAATTGTATATTATTATTTTTAGTAAGAGCTTGATAAAGTAGTAAACAGTAATTCTATTTTAAAATTAATTTTTAAGTTCTACAAGCTGATTATTTTTTTATAATATTCTCTTTTATTTTTCTACTATATTGTATAGATCTCTTAAAATTGTTAGTTCTTTGTTTATAATAGCATAATACTCACTATTTATTAGTTTTTGTGTGGTCTAGGGGTTCAGTTAAAATTAAGATTTTATAAAATCAATTTTTGTTTGAGTCCTACACAAAAATATTCCACTTTATTTTCTCTCTGTTTCATTGCTTATGTTTGTTTTAGAAATTGTGTTCTAGTAGTTTTAAAATTACTTAGCTTCTGTCGTGAAAGGCAACATAGTGTTTTGTTTATAGAAATAATGACATGAGGGGTTTTACTCTAATACCCATAGCCATAATATAGAGCTAAACATGGACTTTAGTTTCCACTTACCTCATGGTATATCAGAAACACATAGGATCCCTTGTTTACACCAATAGGAATCCTCTTTATCTATTTGATGTGTAGTACACCTAAGAAGAGTGTATTGCCCAAAGATGTTATTCTCAAATTAGCCTCAAAGTTGGGGTTAGTGGGCTATAGACATAGTTATACCTCTGTAGTTAGTGATCTAAATTATTGGGTCGACACTAATCAACAAATGAGCAAGTATATCTTAGAGCCTACAAATTATTCAAGACCCTTTCCTAGTTTATTCATAATACCTCAAATTTTGTTTGCATTGTTTGCTTAATCATAGTTTCTTTATAAATACTAGACTACTTGTTAATTTATGGTATTATTATTATTATTATTATTATTGCATATCTTATCTTTCATTTCATTATGGATGGTCAAAATAGATTTTTTCCATGCATGTTATCCCCTTTTCTTATGATCAAGTTGAATGAAAAAATAGAATTAAGCAAAAACTTATGGAATATGATTATATAGATTATTTTTTACCTTGATAGCAGGGATACATATATACCATTTGAATCTAACTTATCTCATTATAATTTTAAACCAAGTGAAAGGGAAGAATCTCTTGATTCATCCATGGATTCCTATTTATAGTGTCCTTTGAACCCTCTTCCGAATCCTCCTTTTGACTCTCCCATAGCCATGCATATTGATTCTTCCTTAGAGACATCTCTAGACTTCTCTAGACTCTTCTTTATCTCACGCTTTAGATGTTATTTTGGATTTATCTTTAGTTCCTCGATTACTCCCATAGTCTCCACCTTGGATGTAAACTTGGGCTCCACCCATGATCTCCCCTCATAGTTTCCCTTAGAATCTTAGAGCCCAATATGCCTTCTAACTTTGATTAATTACCTTCTCTTAGGTTACCACCTACTATACAATTTGAATAACCTTACCCTTGCACACCTAACTTATCTTTTAATTTTGATAAGGCCATTCATCGCATTCACTCTTATAAATCTAATTCACACAAGTCATGCCCAAAAGAGGATAATTTTCTTATAGATATATATTTGGATTATCCTTTAGAGTCCTCCTTGGATTCTTTCATAGTTCATCCTTTAGGCAATCTTATGTGGCCCTCTTCTGATGATCCTTTGATCTAACCTAACAAATTTTCCTTGGATTTTCATTTAGAATCCTCCTTAGATATATCACTAAACCCCTCTTTGGTGACTCCTTTAAACATCCTTTTGGATATCCATTATGATTCTTCTTTGATCAAACCTATAACTACTTATGTAGCCTCCCCTTTAGATGAGCACCAAAATTCCACTCACACTTTTTCTTTACCCCCTTCTTTAGAATCTACTTTACCGAGCAATGAGTCTCCTAGTTTCTATTATATACCCTCTCTGAGATATAATCTAATCATAAGGAGGGTGTTATTTATAAATAAACTCCCCTCTCTTCTTCCCATGAGATTCAAGTTAATCTTATTAGAAATGAGGACATATTTATTTCATTACATCCCATAGCTAGTGAGCCCACATGTCATAGTTCTCCTCCTCACATCTTTCCACCTATAATGAAAATAAAGAATATTCCTCTTTCTATTCCTTATGAGTATCACAACTATAAATATTATGATGAGGATTGGTATGATGGTGATTATGTCTTTAGTGATGATGAACATGTTCCTTCTCTAGAAATGCCTCCACTACCCTTTTATAATGATGAGAACTTACATACATTTTATGATGGTATTTATCATTCTCCCCCGTAAAGTTACATATGTGCACAAGAGGATTATAGTACTCATAGTGTTACATATCCTATGTTAAAAGCCAATGGATCTCCAAAACCAATCATCTCTAAGGAATAATCTCTCCCTAGTCATACTTATCCCATTCACACTACTATACCAATGGAAAATATTAACAACATAACTCATCCCTTAAATGAACCTCTTAAAAACTCTTAATTTTCCTTCCCAATAGTTCATTTATTTAATGCATGTCATAGGTGTTTTGCAAACATAAGTACACCATTTATCCTTAGAAAGCAAAGCATATTATGTTTGGTTGGAATCTAGCATAGTCCATGGTAATCCTATTGTGCATAATATATTATATTCACCTTTACCTCCTAACTTCAAAACCCATACATTTTTACATATTTTATATAAGTGGTGACCCTTACTTACACCTTAAAACCTTTAATGAGTCCATGAGTGGGTATAATGGTAGTCAATTATGATTACATTTATTACCTAAAACCCTAGAGGGATGTCAACTTACTTGGTTTGAATCCCTTATTAGCAAATCCTTATCTACTTATCTTGAGATATAAGAATCATTTTTAATTTATTATGTTATAAATAAGGTACTTAGAGTTACTTATGAAAAGTTACCCTCTTTGCACTAAGGTCAAACTGAGTAAATTTGTGATTACATCTTATGATTTAAAACTGCTATGCATCAATTAATTTACCAACCCACATATTTAGAATTATAATACATATTTTTTGAGACATTGTTTGTCCATTAATAGAGAATTTACTTTGTAATATATTTGAATCATTTATATCTCTTTTTTATGAGGCCTTAGCACTATAAGAATAATTAAGTCTTGTTACTATTTCAAATCATATGCAAGAAGACATTGCATTATTTTAAGAAGATAAATTACCTAAATTTAATGCAAATACTTATAATAAAACACATCACCATTTATCTTTTAACAATACATGCATAATCACACACCACACCTTAATACTTTAGTACATAATGTCAAATCTAAATCTAAGTAAGTCAAAGTTTTGCATAAAAGAAAGCAATATAATACTATAATTAATAATCACACTCATTCTCTCATATTTTATTATAATGAATGTCCACATGATATTTTACCTAAACAATTAGACAAAAGTCTAATAAAATTATTCCCTAATTACTATCACCCTCTACATCACTTGTAAAAACCAAAGGCCAAAAATTTTGTACTTACCATGGCATTAATGGGCATCATGATAATAATTATTATACATTAAGAGAAATGATAAATGAATTTAAAAATCATGGAATCATCCTTTCAAAAATGTCATAACCATGTCAACTGACCCCCTTAGGCTTTAAATATTTAATCGAGTTCACTGCAATCTGCAAATTATATTCAAAATAATAATGATAAACTCAATCTTAGTAACAAACACATAGTCACACAAAAGCCTCTAATGTCATAGTTAATAAATTACCCATCCAGTTTTGGGTCCCTATATCAACACAAATAATAATTGAGAACTAATATACATACACACAATAACTCAATTATGACAAATGTAAATATCCAAGCATTCAATCCATATGATGCATTTATATATCCATTTAGTCAGCTAATTTCATAGAGAAAACAATGCAAAAAAAATATAAAATACACTAAAGAAATACCATAACATAATTCACAACGTCACATTCACATAATTCATAAAATATATAACACATGACCATAAATAATTACACATGACAATGATTATAATTTAAGGTATATTTATGTGCTTCCCTTACACACAGATTGGGGACATCTCACATGTCTTCAATATTTCTATATTGTGATTTTACATTTTATGTCTACTTTCGAAGCCCAGCTTCTTGCTTTCAAAAAAATTGAATTTTCAATTTACATATATAAATTATAAATATAGAAACAAAATAAAACCACAAGTATTTATTTCAAAATTATACAAACATCAAAATATTTGCAACACTCATAAACTCAAGATATCTAGGCATTTACACATGTTTCTAGTTTACTATCTTTGCATATATCATCTATTTTATGTTAGGTAGATAACATATTTTTATTCACTCTTCAATAAACAATGAATTTTCACAAGGTATGTGAGTGTGATACATGGCATACTTATACATCGGTTTGATGTTGGGCAAACCTTCCACCCAATAACCTTGCTAAGTTGGGGGCATCTCATTGTTCTATACAAACACTTTTACATGTTGTATTTATCCACAAAATCTTTTCAATGTTGAGTTGTATATTACACATATGTCTTGTTATTCATTAATACTTCACATGTGACATATGATAGTGTGATTTAATTCCATATTACACAACATTATTAAACTTTATTGATTATTATATAAATCAAACACATACTATGGTTCATAATAAACTATCATCTATATCCTACTTACTTTCAAATCTTCATATACACTCCAATGTTATACTTAATTTCATGATGCAATTCGCTTTCAATACTTACAAATTATTTACATTCTTTATCTACAACTCTATGTTTACAATACATATTCAACAATTTCATGTTATTTACATGATTCATCAACTACTTCAATGTTATATTCAGATACACGATGCAATGCAATAGTTAAACTCTTCATATGTTTCACAGTTATTTTTATAAGATTCTAATATGAAAAATATTATTACACGATTATATATTTCATAATGCTCTCACTTTTTATTTTAGAATGGTGATTTTCAAGGTACATCCCTCATCTCAAAAGGGGGTATCATATAGGGCTTATCTTGAATTCAAGCCCTCATAAGTAATTTATTTTACATTCAAAACAACATACATTATACAAATTATCAATATTATGGGGGCACATGGATTGAATGTGCACCCCACTCTTACAAATACTTGAACACATGTTCACACATACAAAAATTTCAAACATTTAAAAAGTTCAAATTAGCACTCTATATAATATAGGGGGCATGATGTTGATTCATGTACTCCCCTCTTTTTTTTTTTTTTTTTTAAATAAAAAGTTTTAAATAAGTTAGAATTTGAATCTAGATCTATTTGTAGTAGTGTGATTCATATTTTTAAAGTGGACCATGTGGAGCCTAGTGATGTTTCATGTCTTGGTTTCACTTTAGCAAGCCATTTACTAGATCCCACCTCTTTTTTAGCAAGTGAACCATGTTTAAGCTTAGTGATGTTCCACATATTTTTTTCACTTTAGTAAACCATGTACTAGTTCCACCCTATGTTTTTGTCATCTTTCCCTTATAGTTTTATAACACTTGATGGGTGGCACCCTTACTTATTCTCAGAGTGATTTTCAAAAGTGAAATCATATCCTTGTTTAAATCAAAAACTTCACTCATCAATGCTTGATCACTCTAAATTTCACCATGGTTTGAAATCTCATGAGTTGGTATGGTTATGGTTTAGTGACACCCAATGTCCTAACACTTATCCTATTACCACATTCAAAATTATTTGTTCTCCTGGATAAGAAGCAAATAAGTTTGAAAGAAACTTATTTCCACTTGTTTAGTTGGTAACCTAAGTCCCTCTTCTAAAGATAAAGTGTGTTTTTACACTCAGGTTATATCTCTTTCTCATTTACTTGAGTAATTTTAATTTATTGTATCATTATAATAGGGGGGAATGTAGACACATACATTTAATCAATATATGATTGACAATGTTTACTCTTGACATTCTTATTTGACTTGGTATTTTTTCCATATCACTAACCAAATAATTATAAAATCCTTCATTGTTTTAAAAATAATGATAAAATAACATGTAAATATCCCTATTTCATTTTTATTCATCATTATTATACTTACAAATCCCCTGTATCAAGTTTTAGAAGTTTCATACATTTTGGGACAAGACCACATTAGGTGGATAGAACTACAATGCATTATTGTTCTCTTGTCATCTTACCTATAACAAACACTTTTTAAAATTGAGACGTTTAATAATGACTATCTTATGCTTTTCATAAGGTTGGCTCATAAAAATGCTCAAAAACTTATTTTATAAAATCATGTCAAATCCACTCAATTCATTACTTGGAAACCATTTGGTAATCTATTTTCAAAAGCATTATATCTTGAGAAAAAAAGCATTATTATTTCTATCTTTAATTCTACTTTTTTCTTACAGTCACATGCCAAGTTTAATAGTGTTTTATTTTATGTCAAGGGTATTTATTGTCAAATATTCTAATCAATCTTCTAGTTGCATTCATCACATATTTATTACTTTCTCAAAGAGGGAAAACATCATCTTGAGGCCCACTTAGACTATATAGGTAACACTCAGTAAACAAGGGGTTTTATAAGGATAGCTTGACCATATACCACTTTCCCATTCCCCCCATTTTGCATTTGATCTTATTTTATATACTTGTGTAGGAATAGGGCATAAGATTTCTATATCTTGTACACATCTATTCAGCCTATACACACAATTAGGATACCCTTGTAGGCAACCACATGCATTCCAAGTGCAAATTATGTTGTACATTTATCAAAGATAACTCTATGTCAATGGATAGATCTGCACTGCTACCTTGTCCACATAGTGCACTTTTTTACCTATAGATCTTAAAATTCTAACTATTGTAGTAACATGATTATGTGTTTGATATGATCTATTATGAATTAGTGCACAGTCTACAACTTCATAAATCATTCAGTTTCAAGCTAACTACATGATTTTTTATAGTCATTTACTATTCATATTTTAATTTTAGCTTTGTAATTTATTATTTTTTATTGCACTCTGATGTAAATCAATTTATATAGTTTATTCATAGTTAATTTATTGATTGAAATTAATTACAGTGTAAATAATGTGATATTATATCCTATTGTAATAGTGAGTATCCTAGCATTCACTGAAAATAAATAAATGTATGTAGGTGAAACAATTCCAATTTACCTTTTTGATGTACTTGATGAAAAACTAGTGAAAGTCTATGTGAAATGGAATATGAATAGATGTTTGGGTACCTATTCATTTTTATGTTCCCATTCATGGTATGTGGTTGATGTGATCTTGTGTGAATGGTTGAAAAGAGGTTGATGAGTTCCCTCTCTACCTTCCCTTTACTTTTGAAGCCATATGTTTCAATTTTCATAATAGAGGGCGGGGGAGGGGAGGCGGGAGGCGAGGGGAGTATTTTTGAGGTATTTAGTATGTACATATATTTTTTCACATGTGACTTATGTATTTTATTTTATTGACACACTCAATTAGGATCAAGTGAGATATTATAGGGATTTTTAGATTGCAATTGACTCCATGTTAATAGGAGTTCAACTGGTCTATATATGTAACATTTTGTGAAGTGAATAATTAATTACATTTTTGTGTAAAATCTAATCAAATCTCACATTTTTTCCAATGTAATCCATTGGGAAGTTTATTTCGGAGCTTCATATTAGTTCTGTATATTCATTTTTTCATTCATAAAAGGTGATCTACTTTTAGACCAAAATCTTTCAAAATATTCTCGCCTTCATTTATATATACCTAGATGTATAAAAATTTATGTCGTATCTCTTGTATATGTTACATATACGTTATTTAAGTTCAAATTTCAATAATGCTTTGCATAACATTAGGTTAGAACATGTAACTTCCTTTAACTCCAAAAACCATAACACAAGATTATCCTCTTCTTGTTTGTAAAATTCACACACACACACACACACACACACACACACACACACACACACACACACACACACACACACACACACACACACACACACATATTCTCCTTTAATTTTCACATATCCCTTCTCTTCTCATTAATGCAATATTATCCTCTCAAAGATTTGTTTAAGTTAATATATATCCCAAGTTATCCCCTTCATTATTTGCCATCTATATTTATATCAAGATATCTTTTTAAATATTCTCATCTTGATTTTTGACAACCATACTAATTATAAAAAATGAGGTCTTTAAAAATACAAATATTGAGGATGAAGGAGGATGAAGATCTGCATTGATGATCCTCTAAGTTATCTCTAACCTATTGCCACACTATTGATCTACCACAAATCTAGGTAGGATATAACTTTATTATGCATTTATTGTTGATTTTGATCAGGGATTCACCCTCTGGGTAGTAGGGTGTACCCCTATTTTTAAATGTTTGCCACCACTATCTCTACATCTATCGATGCAAGGATAATCGTTGCAAGCGAGAGTGATCATGGCACTAAAACAAGCAAGGAAGTTCATTCTGATGGTTTTTCACGAGGCATTGGTGTTAACCTAGACACTCCCTTACCTGATGTTATTCTTGATCTACCTGAATTTGATAGAGTTTTTTTTTTTTTTGAGAATTACATTATTATTACTTATTTTGTGGGAAGACTCCCTCCCTAAGAGCCTATTGAAATAATGGGTTCATAACCATTAGTAAGGAAATGGTGTAAAAATAGAAGGATTAAAAAACCTTACTAAGGGTTTCTTCTTATTTCATTTCACCAACCCAGATCATCGTAAATCCATTGTTAATCATGGTCCTTGTTTTATATGCAACACATTAGTGGGGTTTTGTCACTGGACTCAATACTTTCAAGTTTCAAAGTAAGTGAAACTAAAAATTCTAGTCTGGGTCAAATTTTTGGGCTTGACTCTCCCCTTCTAGGGTTTTATTGACCAACTCATAAAACCCATATGGCACTTCATATGCCATGAACATGAAATTTTTTTTACATCCCATCCATAAAAAGGATTTGTGTGGAAGTGGATCTAGCCTGGGATCTCCAAGAATCTATTGACATTCAAATCAGAAATGATCAATTTTCTCAGTGGTTGCTTTACATCAACTTATCAAATACCTATTTTATGTGTCAATCCTTGTATCATATGATCTAGGAGTGTCCTTTAATGGTGCATTCTCCTCTTTTTCTTCAATAAAAGGGTGTACTTAAATCCATAACCCATAATTGAAGTGTTGATAGTTGGGCCATTGTCACTGATAAAAAGAATAATTTAGCAAGAGGTAGTGGTAAGCCTCATCCTTCTGCTTATCACTTGGTCATTTATCTTATCACCTAAACCCCTATTGGAAAATTTTTCATGCCAAATAAGGCTTCACCTTTGCTTATGCACACACTACAAGTAGTGGATACTTTGCCTTTAGCTTTGCAAGCTCAACTCTCACAACCCCCTCCTAGGGTGACCTTGTCAAAAGAAGAACAAAATATCATTACTTTAGACTATAAATCAATTATTTTTCACTCTATAATACCCTCTCCTTATCATGAGGGAGAATATATGGCACATAAGCAACAACCTTTTCTAGTGATTTTATGAAGCACAAACCTTCTTTCCATCAGTTTGTTGTTCTTGAAGATCTCATAGAGAGAAATGACATGAACCTTGATGTTTCCCAATGTTACTCTATTCATGGAATGTTTGGGGCCTTATTGACCCACTATGTAAGCATGTGATTAGGAAAAATTGTCATTTTTTTAGTAATATGAAAATTATTTGTATGTAATAAGTCAAGATCTCTATCTTTCTCCTGCAAAATGCAACATGAATTATTTATCATGGGGCCCTTTTTCAGAATACCATGCATGACACTAGGCATGGTGGGGCCATCACTCTTGTAGCTCTAGAGCTTTCTTAACACATTATTTCCTATGGATCTGACACCACTCATTGTGTTATTTGGACTTTGTATGATTTTGATAATTGCATCATTGGGATGGTAAATTCATATACCGCTAATGATGATTTGAAATGGTCCTTGCTTTTGATACAATTGGCATACTCACTTCTAGATGCTCATTATATCCTCTATGGGGATTTTAACGTGGTATAATTTCATGAGGACATATATGGTCATCTTTCAATGCATTGGTATGTTGGTGAATTAGAATCATGGTTTTACACATGCTACAAACTTGGGGCGTTTAATCAAAACCACAATTAGAGGAAGGATTCAAACTCTCCCAGGTTTACTTGGTTCAATTTTTGACAAGGATAGGAACATTTTCATCAATGGTTTGACCAGGCTCTTTTGGCTAAACAAGATCTCTTATTTTTACTCTTGTTCGTGATAGGCCAATTTTTGTGCTCCCTAAAACCTTCTTGTCAGATCACCATCCTATTTGCTTTAATATTGAGTGGTCTACCACTAAAATGAGGCCTACTAAAATCCATTTCTATCTCAATATTGCTCACCTTAATCATGAGAGAACTATTGGGCAAATTGTTACAATACAAAATTATTTCCTAGGCCCAATGGGGACTCTAGTTGGATACAATGTTGGATGGATGCTCTTGCTTGTATTATGACCTTTTTTCATGCTTAAGGTAAGCAAGCCTCTCTCTTTTGATAACATCCTTTTAATGATACAAATTGTGAATACCTTTAACTATCACAAGAGCTTGAAGCCTCTCCTTTTAATGTACATTTATAAACCCAAGCAAATTGTTGGCATCACAAGCTCCAAGTTGAGGAGGCATACAAGGCAATAGGGGCTCAACTTCTAACTCAGATGCATTGGATTGAAATTAGGGACAAGGTCACCACAGATTTTTTTATTTCCTATGTTTTAGAAGGGTTGTTGATAGAATCAAAGTTGTCAAAGAGGGATCTATTAGATTTACCAAATTTCTTAACATTATGCAAACTTTTTTTCATCATTATCATGGGGTTTATTCATCCTAACCCAATTATCCTGAGTGTGAGGTTATTCTTTCCTAGTACCTTCAATATGTCCTTTGAATTTTTTTTTATGCGTAGTAGGTTTCTTGTGAAAGGCCTCTAACCCTCAATGATCTTAAATAAGTGGTTATATAGATTGCTACTGATAATGCACCAAGAAATGATGGTTTCTATTTTGAGTTATATCAGACCTTATGGTATATTTTGGGTCCATATATTTATAAGGTTTATTCTAAAATGGTGTTGAATAATTCTCTAGGACCTCTTGTAAATCAAGATAACATCAATTTTATTCCCAAGGCTGGTGATTCTAGGGTTATTGCTAATTGGAGACCTATTACTCTTCTCAATTTTATTATAAGATAATTTCTAAGGAGTTGGATCTCAAACTTAAGCATCTCCTCCATTTCATTTTTAAAATTGATCAAATAGTATTAATCTAACATAGATACATCCTAGACAATGTCATTGTTATCTAGGAAAGCATCGAATGGGATTGCATTTTCAGTAAAAATGCCATGTTTGGTAAGATTGATTTTGATAAGGCTTATGATTTCATTGAGAGACGTTTTATTTTATCCATACTCCAAGCTCTTGGTTTGGGTCCCAAGTTTGTTTAGGTGTTTGATATGCTTTTTTAGGATGCTAGGGCATGTATTAATATTAATGGAGCCTAGTCCTCTCAGTTTGAGATTCATATATCTATTAGGTAAGGTTTATGTTAACTCCTTCACTTTATGTGTTAGCATCTAAAGGGTTTAGTTATCTACTAGTTAATTATGTATCCAAAGGCTTGGTGAAAGGCATCTCTCTCCCTAGTTATGATTTCCAATTTCTAAATGGCCATTTCTAACTCTTCAAGAAGAGGAGGAGTAGGTTAAGAATGCTATGGATTTTATTCAAATTTTTTGTTTGACATTTGGATCCTCCATTTAATGGAAAAAATTTAGTGTTATCGCTAGTCTCTCTCTCCCAAACCCATTTGGATGGAGGAATATTTATGGAATTGGTTTCTTCCAAGGGTACATTTTAAGTTCCTTGGCATTCCTTTTGATTTTTGGGATTATCCTATTGAATTGTGGTCCTATGTGGTTCAAAGGTTTGATAATTTTTTCAATTTTTGGATCACAAAACCTTGTCTTTGGTAGGTAAGTTTTATATTTTCCCCAAGGTATTGGCAGCTATGCATGTTTACCATTATTCTTATTGGGATCCTTCTAATACTACCTCTGTTAGATTGGAAAATCTTGTAAGATATTTCTTTTGGGTCAATTTTGAAGGGCATAAAGGCTTTCATAGAGTTTCTTGGGATATTTTTTATTAGCCTAAAGAAATAGGTGGTCTGGGTCTCCTAGATATTAAGCTTCAAGGTCTTGCTCTCAACATTAAATGGGTAATCCAAGGATTGGAAGGTGATGAAGCCTATAATATATTTCTTCATCACTTTATCTCTTAGGGATTTCCTTATGGTAAATGTGCTTGAAAAGGCCTTGTGATACATATTCTTATCATTATCCCTATTCCTATTAAAATTAATGACACTTTTGTCATTTAGAGCATTTGGAAAGCTTGGAAGCAACTCAAACCTTGTCTCATTTAGATAGGGGAGGGTTTTAGGAATGGTTTTTATCTTAATTATCATTCCCTTTGGTGGTCTCCCTACCTGAATTTTCACAATATTCCTTTTTCTTTGGTTCTTTGGTTTAAAGGCTTAAGGCTATTCAAAAAAGGTGTGAAAAATATTAGGGATCTTTTCTATAAAGTTAGACAATCTTGTATTCCTTGGTAGTAGGTTCAAAATAAATTTAACTTAAATAATACATATGTTGAGTCTATTACATAAATTTAAGGCTCCATACCTGATGAGTATCTTCATAAGATTGGGGTCAAATCTATTAATCCATGGTAGAAGGATTGGAATTGGCCTACAACCACTCCCTTTCTTGTTACTCTCCTCATTTGGGGTATAATCTTTTAGCTCCCTAAAATATTCAAGATGATACTCTCAATCATCGATGGAACCTTCAGTTCAGCCATGTGATTTGGTATAAAAGGTTTAACACTATGTGGGATAATCCCATTAACCCTAAGAAGGATCATTTTATTTAGTGTATTCTCTATCAGGGTTTACCATTGGGTGATCGAATTAATCACATGGGGGTTTTAAATCCCATTTTCCTAGTATGTCGTCAACCTGAGATAATTAAGCATTTTTTTCTTAGTTTTGCTCCCACACGTAGACTACATGGTAATAGATTCATACCTTATTTTGGAGATTTAATATTGATTTATTTATGTGTAATATGGCTCTTTTGGGGGACTCTATCCTTCTTCCTAAAAGATACAATGGATTTTGGTAGGTTTTTCATGTTGATATTCTATTTCAAATCTAGAAAGCTATGAATTATACTTGTATTAATCATGAGGAAATGAAACATAGTTTTTATGTTAATAAAAAAGTTACTATAATTTCCAATGTTACTCTCTAATTCAAAGCTATACTGATAAAGTTTGATTAGATTTTAACCACATCTAGCATTTGCTTGATCACTAGGGGAATGCCCCATGTGAAGTTAGATAAGAACCTCTAAAGCTTCCATGCTTGTAGTCACCTCCTCATGGGTGAGGACATGATATGCACTAACAACATTCTGGGAACATGCACAGGAGCCCCTCTCCTCACCAATCACCCCCTCATTGTTCATCTCCATGGTGTGATTTACCTTGTGGCTCTACTAGAAGTAGAGGTGACAAAAGGGACTGGGCCCCTTAAAGAACAAATATTTGCAGTTGGATCTGATAGGACCAAAGTTTCCCAAAGTTCTGACACAACTTGTTAGATTTAAGAGCACACATGATTACCAATGTATAATCAACTTAAACATGCAAAAATCCCAGAAGAACAAATAACTATGAATGAGAAATAACATAGAAACTGAGAGGCAACACATAATTGTATTCAACTCATTACAAAGGAAATTACAATAAAGAGATCACACTCTTCTCCACCTCTACAAGGCCTTCTACCTCAAGGGCTCCCAGTAATATTCCCACCTGAGTAATCTTCTCTCATAGGTCTCAACTAACAACTTACACAAGCTGTTGTTCACCTCATTGTACCTCTAGTACAACTGAGTATGAATCAGTACTCCAAGTAGATCTAACCATGATCCTGCTCTGATGTATTGCTGTCACCTTGGATCTAGCTCTCCCACCGATCTCCTTTCTGACCCTCACATTCACACATCTCCCTGTAGACCAACCTGATCTTACTTATCACATGTAGATCTCCTCCATGACCCTGCAACTCCCTGCATATCAAACCTGATCTTACATACAAGGGGAATCCTACTTGATTCCACCATGGGAAGAACTCTCCAAGCTCCACACTTGGGTTCTACAAGTTCAACACTTAACAATATAGCCCATGAGTCTATTATATAGATCTCATGCATACACTAAATTAGACGGGTGGCTCAAAGACTCGAACTGGTCTTCAACATGCAAACTCCGCGTTCACTTAACTGACTATTCGTCAACAGCAGTTCTGACCACTACAGGTGACCGACGTTGGTCCCTGTCTTCTTGGAGGTGACCGACGCCGGCCGATCTCCTGTCGGTGCCGATTTCCTCTGCGCTTCCCCTGACCGACGTCGGTTGTGGCCTGTCGACGCTGGCGACTGTCAAGCTGCAAAAAACCTCCTCCTTCTATTTGCAACAAGGTGAAGCTTTTAGCTCCACACCCTAACAATCTCCCACTTAGAGATAAAGAGCTACACCTGTACCCATACCAGTACTCTATCTAATCTAAATCCTGGCTTGTATTCCTCTTCAAGCTCCCACTCGAAGACAACCCACCACACTCCTTGTGGTGCTACACCTATGTCTGAATTTCTCCATTCTTCTGCCTTGCTATACTCCCACTCAAACAACAACCCCTGTGAGTACCCTGTAATCAACACACACTTAACAGATCTGAACCACCTGTTAGTCAAGCTCACTCTGAGAACGTCCAACCTCGCTCTGATACCATTTGATAGGACCAAAGTTTCCCAAAGTTCTGACACACCTTGTCAAATTTAAGAGCACACATGATTACCAATGTATAAGCAACTTAAACATGCAAAAATACCAGAAGAACAAATAAATATGAATGAGAAATAACACAGAAACTGAGAGGTAACACATAATTGTATTCAACTCATTACAAAGGAAATTACAATAAAGAGATCACACTCTTCTCCACCTCTACAAGGCCTTCTACCTCAAGGGCTCTCAATAATCTTCCCACCTGAGTAATCTTCTCTCATAGGTCTCAACTAACAACTTACACAAGCTGTTGTTCACCTCATTGTACCTCCAGTACAACTGAGTACGAATCGGTACTCCAAGTAGATCTAACCATGATCCTGCTCTGATGTATTACTGTCACCTTGGATCTAGCTCTCCCATCGATCTCCTTTCTGACCCTCGCATTCACACATCTCCCTTCAGACCAACCTGATCTTACTTATCACATGTAGATCTCCTCCATGACCCTGCAACTCCCTGCATATCAAACCTGATCTTACATACATGGGGAATCCTACTTGATTCCACCATGGGAAGAACTCTCCAAGCTCCACACTTGGGTTCTACAAGTTCAACACTTAACAATACAGCCCATGAGTCTATTATATAGATCTCATGCATACACTAAATTAGACGGCTCAAAGACTCAAACTGGTCTTCAACATGCAAACTCTGCGTTCACTTAACTGACTATTCGTCAACAACAGTTTTGACCGCTACAGGTGACCGACGTCGGTCCCTATTTTCTTGGAGGTGACCAACGTCGGCCGATCTCCTGCCGATGCCAATTTCCTCTGCGCTTCCCCTGACCGACGTCGATTGTGGCCTGCTGACGCTGGCGACTGTCAAGCTGCAAAAAACCTCCTCCTTCTGTTTGCAACAAGGTGAAGCTTTTAGCTCCACACCCTAACAATCTCCCACTTAGAGATAAAGAGCTACACCTGTACCCATACCAGTACTCTATCTAATCTAAATCCTGGCTTGTATTCCTCTTCAAGCTCCCACTCGAAGACAACCCACCACACTCCTTGTGGTGCTACACCTATGTCTGAATTTCTCCATTCTTCTGCCTTGCTATACTCCCACTCAAACAACAACCCCTGTGAGTACCCTGTAATCAACACACACTTAACAGATCTGAACCACCTGTTAGTCAAGCTCACTCTGAGAACGTCCAACCTCGCTCTGATACCATTTGATAGGACCAAAGTTTCCCAAAGTTCTGACACACCTTGTCAAATTTAAGAGCACACATGATTACCAATGTATAAGCAACTTAAACATGCAAAAATACCAGAAGAACAAATAAATATGAATGAGAAATAACACAGAAACTGAGAGGTAACACATAATTGTATTCAACTCATTACAAAGGAAATTACAATAAAGAGATCACACTCTTCTCCACCTCTACAAGGCCTTCTACCTCAAGGGCTCTCAGTAATCTTCCCACCTGAGTAATCTTCTCTCATAGGTCTCAACTAACAACTTACACAAGCTGTTGTTCACCTCATTGTACCTCCAGTACAACTGAGTACGAATCGGTACTCCAAGTAGATCTAACCATGATCCTGCTCTGATGTATTACTGTCACCTTGGATCTAGCTCTCCCATCGATCTCCTTTCTGACCCTCGCATTCACACATCTCCCTGCAGACCAACCTGATCTTACTTATCACATGTAGATCTCCTCCATGACCCTACAACTCCCTGCATATCAAACCTGATCTTACATACATGGGGAATCCTACTTGATTCCACCATGGGAAGAACTCTCCAAGCTCCACACTTGGGTTCTACAAGTTCAACACTTAACAATACAGCCCATGAGTCTATTATATAGATCTCATGCATACACTAAATTAGACGGCTCAAAGACTCAAACTGGTCTTCAACATGCAAACTCTGCGTTCACTTAACTGACTATTCGTCAACAACAGTTTTGACCGCTACAGGTGACCGACGTCGGTCCCTATTTTCTTGGAGGTGACCAACGTCGGCCGATCTCCTACCGATGCCAATTTCCTCTGCGCTTCCCCTGACCGACATCGGTTGTGGCCTGCCGATGCCGGTGACTATCAAGCTGCAAAAAACCTCCTCCTTTTGTTTGCAACAAGGTGAAGCTTTTAGCTCCACACCCTAACAGGATCTTACTATTTCTCATAATAGACACAATGGAGATAATGATAATCCTAAAAATAATGATGGTTTGGATCCCTCGCCTTTGGATGAATACCCCCTACCAAGGGGATGGGGTGATAAGCCACAGGATCTATCTCCTTTATCACCTCCTCCAACCTTGTGCTCACTCCTGAAGCTTAATTGTTCTCTTTACTAGCCTGTGATTTTATGTGCACATTTTTAGTTTTTACGTACCTTTGATAGTTTGATGTGATGTTTTTTAGTGGTCATTATTAAACCTTTGTTGGACTTGACTTTTCTAAATGGTTTCTTACCTTGGTTTTACTATGCTTATGGGGTGTGACTTTTTCCACCTGATTTTTTCATATGACTATCATTATACCATTACTTTTTTATATTAATATAGATATGATTTTCAATCAAAAAAATAATCTCACCTTTGTTTCTATATACCTATGTGTAATAACATATATCTTGTATTTTAGATATACATACATACATGTGTGTGTGTGTGTTGCATGCATATTATTTAAGTTATTTTTAATGATGTTTTATAGATCTCTAGGGTTGAAATTTATAATTGAAACTTTAACTCCAACAACCATAATAAACTTCATTAACTTCTTTTGATTTACATTTCACATATACCTTCTTTTCTAGATATGTATATTGCTTAAAATAATTTTCAAGGTCAAAATAGGATAGGGCCTTCACCATCCACTCAATTATTTTCAAAATTTTAATAAAAAACAAAATGACTATAAAATTAACATAAACATACCTATATATCTCCAATCTCACTTGACATTTGAAAAAAAATTCCTCTAATGTGTTCATATAGTTTCATTTTCATTTTTTTGCCAATGTAATCAATTGGGACTCATTTCAAAACATTGTTTAAGTCATATATATTACTTATCCCCTTCATTATTGGCACAATCTACCTTTAAACCCATATCTTTCAAAATATTCTCAACTTCATTTATATATACAATTGTATTAATCCTTTATCTATATACAAGTGATAAACGTGTAGAATATATTTAGTATACTTAAGGGAAATTTTGTATTCTTAAATATTACATGAGTTATCCATTCCTATTTTTCATGGTATCACCATGTTACTTGTTAAATTATGAGTTACTTTAATGATCAAACTATATGACTTATTAATACATTTTATTATAAAAATAAGACTTTTAATTTACATTTCATGTCATTTAATAATTAATTTTTTTTAATAGTTATTCAAAAAGCTATAAAATAACCTCTTGATATTGACATGACTAAAGAATATATAAAATAAAGGTATATTAATACCAATGTGATTGAAGACCACCAACGTGTCATTTCTCTGAATCACATGCAAATATTATTCAAAAAATGTGGAAATGACTTCCTAAGAAAAATATGAAACATATAATAAATATGGATATTAAGAAATTATAAAAATATACTCAAAATATAAGTCAGACTCGAAGAATGATCCATAGGTATTCTAACCACATATTTACATTTTACTTTAAGAAATCAGTGCAATTAGGTGTGGTTAATTTTTAGTTTATATTATAAATCATGATGGGATATAAGATGGTCTAGTGGTATTGGGGGTGGATTAAACAAAACAAAAATAAACCCTTAGAGAAGAGGTAGTTGGAAATGTGTCTAAAGGGTTATATTTGATAGGTGAAAAAACTCACTCAACTGGCAATAAAATTTCACACAGAGTGATGTTGACCTCAATCTTAAGTGAAAAAATCAAAATATTGACATATTAGTGTTTTTTTAAAAGAAATAGTGTTGGAATATTATCATTGATGTCAAAGGCAAAGTGAAGGGCAAGCTTTGAACTCGCCCAGAGATTTAGACTAACTCAGTAGCTTTAGACTCACCTAGAGCTTCAAAATCATTCAATAGCTTCAGACTCACCTAGAGCTCTAGAATCACTCAATAGCTTTGAACTTACCTAGAGTTCCAGACTCATTCAATAGCTTTGGACTCACCCAATAGCTCCAAACTTACCCAGTTAGCAACTGCAGACTCACTTAATATGAAGAGCATGGAATGAAGAATGAAGAGAAGTGTTGAAATGGAGTTAAATTCATTTGTATGAAATGATATCTGACCACCTTTGTTAGCATCCAACTTTTGGCAATAAGAATCGCCACCCAATTCTAATGAATGATAATCTAAAATGAAGGGATGCCCACCTTTAGAGAGGTCATATCCCTTGGGATAAATCACACCCTTTTAAAGAGGCATAAGAAAGGTTTAAATATATATAGAAGTTAGAGAGGAAGAATGGAATAAAAAAAGTGGAAGTGTGAGATATGTGAAGAAGAGAAGGAAGCAAGTGTGTGGAGAATAAAAG
The DNA here is from genome assembly GCA_037957365.1 of Torreya grandis. Taxonomy (NCBI): domain Eukaryota; kingdom Viridiplantae; phylum Streptophyta; class Pinopsida; order Cupressales; family Taxaceae; genus Torreya; species Torreya grandis. The sequence continues at coordinate 1,306,681 of JARHVA010002050.1, forward strand.
ATATATCATAAAAACACATGCAAATTTTGAATAATGGAATTAATTTATTTGATCATTTGAGCATAAGCATATTTTTGTGAAGAAGAAGAAGAGATTGAATTTGCCATCATTCATTGATGAAGAAACAATAGTAAGGTCAAAGATTGTTTTAGTGGAGGTCAATGCCTCAGATCAAAGAGATGGGTATCTCTTGCTAAGTTGGTGCTTAGCAGTGGGGATTGGTGTCTCCAGTAGGTTGGTGCCTACCTAAGTGATTAGTAGTGGGGATTAGTGTCTTTAGTAGGTGGGTACCTACAAATTGCTTAGCCATGAGGATTGGTATCTCCATTAGGTTAGTGCCTACGAATTTTGTAAGAAATTTTTTATTTGTGGTTGGATTTGGATAGTAGATCCAAGCATCCTTTCAAGTGTGGTTTTTTCCCCACTAAGGGTTTTCCACATAAATTATGTGTTGTTTATTTACTTGTTCTTATGTGAATGGTTTATTTATGAAAGCTAATAAGAAAGAAAGTAATTTCTTATTACACATTGATTTACCCCCCACTTAGTGTGGCGTGTGCTCAATAATTGGTATCAAAGCAAGGTTCCTTCATGATTAGTTTAACCATTAGAAGGTAGATCTCAGAAGCACACATGGCTAGTCATCAGGTTCATGAAGGTTTATCCATCAACAAGGTTCCATTGTTCAATGAGATAAATTATGCATTATGGAGTATAAGGATGAGGGCATATTTAATGGCCCTTGGTTTTGACATTTGGTGATCAGTTATGGATGGATACATAGTGCCATAGACTCTACCAATAGATACAATAGGAAAGAAGGCTAGATAAAATAATGCAAATTCCATGAATTTTATTCTTGTGTTTTATAAGAATCTAAGTTTGTAAAAGTAATGCATTGCAACTCGGCTAAGGATATTTGGGATAAACTTAAGACCATCTATGAGGGAGATAACAAAGTAAAGATGGCCAAGCTTCAAAGTCACAGGAGACAATTCAAAAGTTTGAAGATGAGAGAAGATGAAAACATTACAACCTATCTACTTCATATAGATGAAATTATCAACATTATTAGAGGGCTTGGTGAAAAAGATGAAGAATCTATAATCGTCCAAAAGGTACTAAGGTCTCTATTTTTAAGATTCGATGCAAAAAATTATGTGATGAAATAAATAAAGGATAAAAAAAAATTAATAATGGATGAGTTACATGGAATTATCATGGCATATGAGATGAGGAATAAAAAGGAAAAATCTTCTAATAAGGAAACAACTTTCAAAGCTTCTAAGGAAGGGAAATATAAAGAGCCTGAATCAAGAGATAACACTAGTGATGAACAAGATGAGGAGGCCCCATTTGTTAGAAAGCTTAAAAAGGGATATGGTAAATACAAATGTAACCTACCTTTCAATTGTTTCAATTATGGTAAAAGAGGACATTTTTTTGATAAATCTCCACATAAGGATGATAGAGATGATGAGGAAAATTATAATGAGGAAACGAATAAGAAGGAAAGCAAATCTCCATACAATAAAAACTTCAAAAAAATTAATATAATAAAAAGTTTGGTAAGCACAAGAAAAGCCTCTATCCCAAAAAATATAGTAGCTCAGCTGAGGACAACATATCAGACAGTGACACATAAGAAACTTTGTTCATGGCAATAAAAACAAAGAGTGATGTCATGGCAAATGAAGACAACTTTGTGACCGAAGGAAAAGAAGAGATGGATTTAGAAGAATAAGAATACGACAATAAAGAATGAGAAGTAGATCTTGAAGGAGAACTCATTTGTGCCTTAAGTGAGATAAAGCAACTTAAGAAAATAAATTTTAAGCAAAAATTGTAGCTGTAGAAATATGAAAAAGATAATTATGATTCAAGAGTAAGAATGTTGCAAAGTGTTGAGGAATCAGAAAAGACTATCATCAGAATTGAAAATCAACTAGAGGAGGTGAAAAGAATAGAAGAAGAGGTGATAATCCATGTGAAGACAAAAGAATAAAATTGTGAGAGGTTAGAGTCTAAAATTGTTTCCTTGAGGAAAGAAATAGAGAAAATGATATATTTTTTTTAAAACTAAAAGAGGGGTAAAAATTTATTGAAAAAACAAGACAAAATACAAACAAGTTACATAGCTTTATCTAGGTCCACAAGTTGGACCAGTTTTTGAGAAAGATGCACATGAAGCATAGACTGGTCAAGAATGTTCCAATCCGGGCCGTGTTCTAAAGCCCATTTAGCTAAGCTATCCACCACCCCGTTCCATTCACGAGGAATATGACTAAAAGTCACCTCTTCCAACGAAGAGCATAGTTGAAGGATCTGATGAACAATCATAGAAAGATGCCAGTCCGTAGCACCAAAGTTCCTATTATTCAATAAGTTGACAACTACCTAGGAGTCTGATTCACAAATGATTCTGTTCCAGCCATGTTGACAAGATTGCTGAACTACGTCTAGGATCGCCATAGCCTCCATAAGGTTATTTGTGTGAATGCCCTTATAGATGGAAAAGTAGAACTGAATATTACTATCACTATCCCTTCCAAATCCTCCCATGTCGACCATGCTCAGGTTTCTGCACGAGGATCCGTCTATATTAATTTTTAGGACTCTAAGTGAAGGGGGAGTCCACTATCCTATGTGCCTAATAGGCTGTGCCCACTGACCAACACCATTCACTGAGGATGTGGGAGGGGCCGCAAAGGTGTTGCCCAGCTTCTCCAAGGAGAGGCAGGAGCTAATGGCATTGTCTGTAGGACTCAAGTCACCACCCCAGTCACATTTGGTGTGAATAGTCTCCTGAAGAGACATAATAATTTACCTCCATAACAATCGAAGCTCCTCGTGCTTGTTTAGGAAGATTCTTTTGTTCCTCTCAAGCCAGATGTTCCATAGGATAAATGAGGGGCTGATGGCCCAGGCTGCCTGGAGGTACACAGCCTTGGAGGGAGATGGGCCTATGTGAGACCAAAAATCAATAGGGGAGGCCACATGCCAGTAGGTATATCCCCATGCTTGCCACCAAAGATGCTAGAGCTATTTGGCAAAGGGGCAGTGAAAGAAAAGATGAGAGACTGACTCTCCGTTGTCGCAACATAAGCTGCACATGGATGGACCCTAAAATCCCCTTTTACACAAATTGCCCCAAGTAAGGACCCTATTGTGGGATAAAACCCAGAGAAAAAAATTGCACTTGGGCCACTGCAGCCGATTCCACACTTTCTTAGGCCAAGAAATCTCTGTAACCCCAAAAGATTATATCGTCAGTGTCAGGTATCTCAAGGACACTGACTACTTCCCTAAAGGAGTGCCTCCCTAGGCCAATACATCATGCTCCTGCACGGATCTGCATCTTCTCAAATCCAAAATTTGAGCCAGCTCCTGCTCCTCCACCATGCCTCTTAGAGGCCAATCTGAGGAATTCTTCTATCAAAAGCCCACAGCCAAACCCAGGTTAAAAGCTTCCTTATAATGATCCACAGAATCCCACCCTACTATAAGGAAAGCATGAATCAAAGGCTAGAGGTGTGGGTGGGATGATAAGAGTGGAGGAAATCCATCCCAGGAGTCACTCCAAAAGAGAGTGTCAGTGCCCCTGTTACAAATCTAGAAGAGGCTTCCCTTAACCAGTTGAGTGCCACACTTGAGGGTGTGCCAAATCATAGACCCTCTCCCCTCCACTGACAGTCTGGGAACAATGGTTGGGTCGGTGCCCAAGAATTACTTGAAATGCAAGATCTAGGCCCACAAGCAAGAGGGGCTAGAACACCAGCACCAATAAAGTTTGGCAGCGAGAGCCTGACTGGAAAAGATAGCAGAGCGCAGCCCAAGACCTCCATCCTTCTTTGGGCGACATATAGTATTCTAATTAATGAGGCTCCACTTGGCATTTTGCAAGTTACCACTCCATAGGAATTGATGGGATAGGGCATTGAATTCCTTGAGGAAATACACTAGAGATGCCTGTACCATACTCCTGTAAATAGGAAGAGCCTGAATCACGGCCTGTAGAAGAATTACCCTACCCGCTGTAGAGAGCCACCTATGCGTCCAATGGTTAATTCTTTTCCATAGTTTATCAAGAATATTTTTCCAGAACCTCCTAAGCTACCTTCCCACCACAATGGGAACTCCCAAGTAGGTCAGAGGGAGCGGTTGCAGCTGGAATCTAAGGATAGCAGCAATCCTCCTCTGAATCGGCATGAGGGTATTGAAGAAATAAATAGAAGATTTGTCATCATTAATTTTTTGACCTGAAGCCGCTGTATATGTATCAAAAGTGAGTTTAAATGCCTCCACCTCACTACTTCTGGCTCTCCTCGTAAGAGCTATGTCATCAACAAACTGGAGGTGGGACAAGGGAGGCAGGCTGGCCCCCCATTTCCACCCCTGAAGCAAATTCTAATAAACTCGAGACTTGATAAGTCATCCAAGCCCCTCAGCCATGATGATAAATAAGTATGGCAAGATTGGATCACCTTGGTGTAGGCCATGCGAGGCGCTGAAGAGCTCTGAGGGCTTGCCATTGATGAGGACCGAGTAAGAGGGGGTAGTAACACAGCTCAGGACCCATCTCACCCACTCTTGGCTAAAACCAAAGGCCAGTAGAACCTTGTGCAGGAAACTCCATTTAACTCTATCATATGCCTTAGCCATATCCAGCTTAATGACCATGGCCTATTCTTGGGAAATACTCATGGAGTGGACAGCCTCGGACGCAATGACCACTTCATCCAAAATTTGTTTACCTTCCACAAAAGCCCTTTGTTCCTTCGAAATCACAGTGGGAAAACAAGCCTTGAGCCTCTTCGCAAGAAGCTTAGTGATGATTTTGTAGACCACTTTATAGAGGGCAATGGGCCTGAATTGATCTAGCTAGTTTGCCTATTCTTTCTTCAGAATAAGGACTAAGAAGGTGGCATTCAATGCCCTAAGCATTTCCTTGCTGGTATAGGATTCCTGTATCACCTCCAAGAGATCCTACTTAATAATACTCTAAAAGTTTTGGTAGAATTCAGCAGGGAAGCCATCAAGTCCAGGTGCTTTGCCTCTCCTTAAGCTGAAAACCACACCCTCCAACTTGGTCATGCCAACTGGCCGCATAAGAAACTCATTCTGGTTTAGGGACACAATCGTGGGGATACAAGACAAAACTATATTCTCTGCTGCTCCATCTGAGTGATATTCATTTGAAAATAAATCAGAATAAAAGTGAGTAGCCTCCTTGGAAATAGCTTGAGAGGAGTTCAAAATTGTGCCATCCCCTGTAGCAAGGGAAGAAATGATGTTCCCATTGCGGTGAGCTTGCACTGAGTTATGGAAGAAAGCAGTATTCTTGTCACCTTCCTGGAGCCACTCAATTTGTGCCTTCTATTTCCAGAAGATTTCCTCACGTAGTTCCCACTCAGCAAGGTTAGCTTAGGCCTTGGATTCCTCTAGGCTAAGGGCTTCTAAGAAGCCTTGGTCCCAGATCTGCCTGGTAACATCATCCAGCCTGTCTTGCACCTTCCTCTTCATGGTGTGGAGATTGCCAAAACAGTCTCTGTTCCAAAATTTAAGCTTCCTTTTGACATACTGCAAATTTTTAGAGAAGGTGAACATGGTTGTTCCATAGGCTGGACCTCCCTATCTCCACTAGTTTGCCATTAAGGCCTGAAGGGTAGGCTCCCGAAGCCACATTAGCTGAAACTTGAATGGTGGCTTCTCGGGGGCCACAATGTAATTGGTAGATAGCTTGATAGGCCAATGATCAGAGCCTCTCCAATCAAGAATTTTAGATGAGAGATGGAAGGAGCTGGAGAGCCAGAAGCACAAGACTAGGAACCTATCCAGGCATTCTAAAATTGCATCCTCCCTGATCCTTCTATTGTTCCAGGTGAAGAGTCCATTCAGGGGTTCCATGTCTGAAAGATGTAAAAAGGTGATATTTTACTGGAGGAGCTCAGAAGAAGGGCCCAATCGGCCCAACCCTCCCCTCTTCTCCTTCATGCTAAGGATAACATTGAAATCTCCAGCCATAATCCAAGGAAGGAAAGGATGGCAGCCTCTGATGTACCAGATATTATCCCAAAGCCTGAGTTGTCCGAAAAAGTCAACAGGAGCATACACATTGGTCACAAGAATCCTCTCGCTCGTCTCATGAGATGAGGCAATCATTGATAGGGTCGAGATTCTGTAAATCCAATGCAAAGGTGTAATTTTTTGGGGATCCCACCACACAACTAGCCCACTAAAATTTCCCAGGGTCCCCACGCACTGACACTGTCCACGGAGCCAGGTGTTAGGGGTGCAGGCTAGCATAGAATCCACTGAGAGCTTGGTCTCTTGGATGCATATAATATCAGGAGAATGATCCAACAGTAATTTATGAATATATTTTTGTCTGGGGGTGCTACTCAGTCCCTGCACATTCCATGAGAGAAAAATCATTGGGTAGAATGAGTAAAGTGTTCATCCAGGGGCTTAACAACCCCTGACTCTACTAGCAAGTCACCTGTGAGTTTAATTTTATCTTGGTCCTTCTTGTACCCAGATTTAGATGGGGTGGTAAAGGAGACTTTATTGAATGGTCTTTGCATTAGTCCTAAAGCAAAAAGAGGACCTTTTTCTTTGCTTGAATCTCCTGTACTCTTTACCAAATCTGCCCAACGTCCTTCCTTGACTTGAGAGACGGGAGGCACTAAGAGGGTTCCATCCTCTAAGCCGTGAGGTATCTCTGAGGTCTACTGATTGTCAAAGTCCTGAGTGCCCATAGGAGTAGAATTTATCTTCGTAAGGTCATCCTGCACTTCCTGCTCAACTGTCAGAAAGCCTTCCTCTATGAGCATGCTATCAAAAGCCTCAAAATAGTTAAACCCTTGGTCTGCCTTACGATCTAAAAGAGGCCGCTTTTGTCCCTGTCCCCTAGCCTTATGATGGACCGAGATGAACCCATCATGGTCTAAACCATTTGAGCCTGAGTGTTTTTTATCAGAATTGGAGGTACTCAGGTGCACCTTTCCTTTAGCTGCTCCTACTAGTTGTCCACTGCCATTACCCCTAGCACCAGAATGCCCATTGCCTGCATCTTCATTGGTCAGTCGCGGTCCAGAGGAACTACCTAGGCCATCAGCATCTCTGAAAACTAGAGGGCATTGGTGATGTAGGTGCCTGTACATGACAAATTTGGCATCGAAAGGGAATGGATTTGTAGTCCAGCTGTTGGACCCATGACGAAGCGCCCAGGCATATCTCCATAGAATCTGGCAAGGGGTTATTTAAATCAATATCCACACATATACAGGCATAGGTAATTACCTTTTTCTCCAATGATTGGTGTGAGATTGTAGCTGGTGTCCCGATCATAGCAGCAATTTGGTGATGAATATCTTTGCACCAAAATTCTAGAGGCAGCCTAAGAAGATGAACCCATACAGGAACACGAGATGGGAGGTCCTCCGCAGAGTTAAACCCTACATGCCATGGTTTAATAAATAGTCTGATGCGGTCATAGAAATAGGGACCTCCCTCAAAGATCTGATTCTTGTCTGCTACAGATGTGAAATTCACCATGAAGTAACTATTGCTAGCCAACATAATGTCAAAATCGCCCTCTACCTGCCATGTCCAGCGAATCCAGGTTTCCAAGGCCGCCATGGATATTCATATGCCAAGAACTTAAAAATCAAAGCATGTGAGGTCAGGTACTCAATGTCCTCCTTCACTGCCTTAGGTGAGATGACCAACACCAGTCTCTCTTGGCTGCGCGGCAAACATCCATTAACCTTGTTGACCTTGGCTCGATCACTGACATAAAAAATGTCCCTGTCTTGGGTAATCAGTCCATCCCCCTTTCGATCAGCTCTTGGAAGTCTTGGGGGAGAAAAACTCCTAGCTTCCCCCTCTGCATCCCTCACTCTGTCGCCAATCCCATGCCCATCAACCATCGCAGCTCACCCTCCAAAACTCTAGAGAAAATGATATCTAAGATAAATAAGAATCTTAAGTTTGAGAAGAGTACCAAAATTTTAGATGATATTATATATGGACAGAGGTCATCATTTATAAAGAATGGTCTTAAATATAAGGAAAATAAGATGGCAAATAAAGAAGACTCCAATGAGGCACCAAATAATTCAAATGAAGAAAAACCAAAGAGTTATGTTGAATCCCTATAAAAAGTCCTATAAACAAGAAGAAAGAAAATGGCATTCCTCATAAAACCAAAACTATTCATGAACACAACAAGGATAAAAATACATTCATAAGATCATTTCCTCCAAGGTAGGCACATATGACCAAGTTCTAGAGTTCCTTTTATGGTTATTACTATTTTTGTAATCATTTTGGTCATAAAGAAAGATATTGTAGGGCACAAGCAAGAAATGATTTTGTATGGAACAATAACAGTTCTTATGGGTCTTCAAATAAAAACTATAATCCATTTGCTCCTTTACTGAATTACAATGTCAGATGCTATAAGTGAAATAACTTTGGACATAAAACATGCTTCTGTAGAAGTGGTTTTATGAAACCTCATAAGCAAAATAAGAAAGTGGAATCCATGAGTAAAAAAAAGGAAGAAACTTTAAAAGTATGGAAAAGAAGCAGGATCAAGAAAAGAAGGAGAGACTTATGTTTGTGCAAACTGCATTTCATGCATAAGAGGTATCACTAAGCTCATAAGAAGCATGAATTCAAGGGGAGATAATCATTACATTATCTTTCAGCTTCTTAGATTCTTTGGTGATATGCATTCAAAAGACAAAGAGAAAGATTGGCTAATGACTATTCTTTTTTAGAGTGATGATGCAAGTGATGGTACTGTTATTAAAAACAAGTTAGAGAAGGAGGAATAGAGTAAAATGAAATCAATCAGGGTGCATAACATCTTACAGTAAGCATGGGCTAACATCAAGCACATATTGTAAAAGGTAGCTCAGATCCAGCAAGTAATCAATTTGGGAATGTTAATGAGCATATGGAGCATGATATGCAGATAGAAAGGGAAGTGGAAAAGATAAGTTACCACTTGAGTATCTAGAGATAATCTAGATTGATGTAGATGATGTCAAAAATCCCAGATTTGATCAAATTCAAGGAAATCAAATGAGAGAAGAAGAAGCTCTTGTGAAAAAGGATAGGGAAGAGTTGAAAGATAATCATTCATTTGTGGTGATGTTGAAGAAGTTGACATAGATGTTTCCCATGATCTATTTGAGAACATCCCTTTTGCATTGATGTCAAAGGGGGGGAGAGTTACAAAAATGGGGAGAATTATAGAAAGGGGGAGAACTATGTTTTTGTTGCATTTATAAATTATTTCTTTTTAGGGTTACCATCAATGACAAAAGGGAAGATTGTTGGAATATTATCATTGATGTCAAAGGCAAAGTGAAGGGCAAGATTTGGACTCAACCAGAGCTTTAAACTTAGCTTAGTAGCTTCAGACTCACCTAGAGATTTAGACTCGCTTAGTAACTTTGAACTCACTTAGAGATCCAGACTCACTCATTAGCTTCAAACTTGCTCGGTAGCTCCAGACTCACCTAGTAGGTTTGGACTCACCTAATTAGTAGCTACAGACCCACTTAATAGTTATGGACTCATCCAGTCTTAAGAGTAGAAATTAAAGAATGAAGAGTAGTGTTGAAATGGAGCTAAATTCATTTGTATTAAATGATGTTCGACCACATTTTTTAGTATCCAAGTTTCGGCAATGAGAATTACCACCCAAGTCTAATGAATGATAATCTAAAATGAAGGGTCGACCACCTTTGGAGAGGCCGTATCCCTTGGGATAAATCACACCCTTTTAAAGAGGCATAAGGAAGGTATAAATATATAGAGAAGTTGGAGAGAAATAATGGAATAAAAAAAGTAGAAGTGTGAGATATGTGAAGAAGAGAAGGAAGAAAGTGTGTGGATAATAAAAATATATACCATATACATACATGTAGATTTGAATAATGGAATTAATTCATTTTATCATTAGAGCATAAGCATATTTTTTGTGGAGAAGAAGAAGAGGAGATGAATTTTCCATCATCAATTGATGAAGCAAAAATAGTAAGGTGGAATATTTTTTCAGTGGAGGTCAATGCCTCAGATCAAAGAGATGGGTGTCTCTTTCTAAGTTGGTGCTTAGCAATGTGGATTGGTGACTCCAGTAGGTTGGTGCCTACAAAGTGCTTAACAGTGGGGATTGGTGTTTCTATTAAGTTGGTGCCTATAAATTGCTTAGTAGTGGGGATTATGTTGAGCCTATTTTTGACACCCCTTCTTTTCTTCTCAAAACAAATACTTTGTGATGATTTTTTCATATCGATGACATTATCGTAAGATCTAAAATTGCTAGTTGGGGGTCTTAGTTAATTATGTCATTTGAATATGCATTTTATGTTTAAATATTTATTATAACTCTGTATTTGATGAACTTATTAATTTGCATTACAAAGTGGTTTCAAAATCATTTCATGGATTTAATGAAAAAAATTAATATATCCATATTAGTAAAATTCATTCTTTATGAGTATCAATTAAAGATCAAATTCAGAATCTTTTTTGTGATATATAAGTTCGTTAAGAAGGAAGTATTTTTTTTATATCATGATTTGAATGTAAATGTGCTTCAGATGGTTTTACTTTATCATTGTTGAAAGAATGATATTTGTGGATCATAATTTATTATAGTTATTGTTGAAATTAATGGTTTATTTATAACGATATTTATAAGTGTTATTTTGAGACCTAAATATTTTTAAGGGTCTTAAAATAAAATTTAAATACTTTGACATAAGTATTTGCATTATAGCATAGGGGTTGAAGGTTATAATCTTTAGACACAAAGGTGGTCCTTATTTATTCTAGGGTTAGATGTTCGTTATATCAACATTAGTTATGTTGAAGGATTTGACTCACATGGCTTTAATAAATGCAAAAGTGGTGGAATGTTACTTGAGTTGGTTTTGAGTTCAAAGCATGGTTAAGTGGTATTTAAGTAGAAGGTGATGTTTTATTAATGTGCTCAAGATTTGGCACATATGTTAAGATTTATTTTATTTCCTTGTAATTTTTAGTATTTAATATATATGAACTATGCATCGAATCGAGATTTTTAGAGAGAAGTAGCAACTTAGGTTATCACTATTTTTTGTTAAAGCTCCTAAATTTTGTGGTAGAGCTGGAGATAAGTATTGACAAAGTTATTTAATTTTGGTTTAACATGTAATTATTTTATTACTTTGAGCTAAATAAAATATAAAAGGTATATTTACTTTGATTAGTTATCGTTCTTGACAAGATCACTGCAGAAGCAAAGCTTCAAAGCCAAAGGGAAGAAATTGAAAGTTTGTCAAACAATTTGTAGGTGAGGTATGGATATTATTTCATTTTTCATGAGAAAAACAAGTATAAGATATTTTCAAAGCTCAACTAAAATCAGTTATGAAGAATTTGATAGAAGTTGGTTTAATGGTTAACTCAGTCAATTTTGCATGTAGTTTAATGGTTTACTCAATCAGTTTTGTATGTAGTGTTTATTTTATTAAAATGAAGAAAAATATAGATTTAACTATGCATTATTTTCAAAAAATATTTATTACAAAATTATTCTTGAGCATGTAGTATATGGAGGTGTTATTCTAGGTCTACATGTCGTTTATTCTTGACAAACTTTTCAAAATAGTCAATTATGAGATGATTCTAGAAATGTAAATTATTTGATGTGGGTCTGAGCTAAACATTTGAGAATTTGTTGGAACATTTAGTTTTTGTGAAGAATATTTGGAAAAAAAATATGCAGTCCATCATAAAATAGTTTTGGTCTGAAAATAAGGTTATGATTAAGACAAATTTCTTGGTATATTTGCCTTTGAGTTTTGTTGAAGAATAAAATTCTTTGTATATAAATAAAATATATTTTGAAACATGCAAATTTATCATAAATTGCTATGATGGGTTCAATTGACATTGAATATGAAATCTGTATAGTGTGGGTTTGTTGTGTTATTTTCTTGGGTTTTGAAGAAGGATATAGTTCTCTATTTTTCATTGAAGATATCTTTGTTAGAAGTATAGATATATGAGAGGGTTCAAATTTTAGAAATATTTTTCACTACATGGTTTTTAAAAAAAATATATTTGGCAATATCATTCTAGTCTTGATCAAATTTTCTTTGTCACTAATATACGGGTTTTGTTAAGAAAGTTTAAACTACAGTATGTGGAACTGAATTTTTTTTATGTTGTTTGAAATTTGAAAAAATAGTGTTTAGAGGTTTTTGAAATTTTCAAGGGTAGTCAATTCTATTCAAAATTAATTTTATATTTTTATCAGCATTCTTTTGATAACAATGAATGGAGTTGTAAGTGATGATTTTAGTTCTTAGCAGATTGTGTCTATCTTGATGACATACTAATTTTTTAAATTTCAATCTTTATTTATATTTATATATATATTCAAATATTTAATGAGGTTGTATATTTTAGTAAGTGGTTTCAAAAGATATTTGATTTATTTGTTTTATCTTTTAAAATGTCAAAGTAGACACCCTCAAATTCAAATAATAACCAAGGAAATCCATAGAGAATAGATCAACTTGAGAATAGAAAAAATTCATTTTCTCATAGTTATGTGTCTAAATGTCATTTCTCTGTTGGGAGGAGGTCAAGTAAGAGTTTCTCAAAACCTTTCAATAGGGGAACTCGTATGTCAATTCACTTTAATACGATTGATCCCACTTTTTGGAATGTTCTTAAATCCTTATCATTTAATCCTATAAATGCTATAGGAAATTGAGGTTGAAGAAGGATTGATTGGAGAAATCATCCATATGGATGTAAAAATTCAAGTGGTTATCAGAGAATGTAAACAATATTATATTAGAAGATAATTCAGTTTCCCATCATCATCCTCATTGAAATGAATAGTTGCCTAAAAATGACTTACAATAAGTTGTTAAGTTACACTCTCACTCTCATGTTTAAGTAGCTTTGAACTGAAAACTTCCATCTCCTAAACCTGCTAGTCCATATGCAACTTGTACTAGGCTTAACCTTGCAAATTTTCCTTGTCATCAATTGGAAGAAATAATATTACCATTAAACTAGGAAAGACAAAAAATCAATCCTTCAACATCACCAACAATTACCAAGATGGTAAAGAAAGTTAAGTTGGAGGTGGATGATGAAGAAGATGAGGATGCAATTAAATTGATCAGGTTTCTGGTAACCAGTATGAGTTATACAGAATACATGACTAACAAGGGTTATCCAATTGTTGAAATGTTATCAGATTCAGAAGATGAGTAGAAGTATTTAGAAATATTTTATTACATTTTGATACTTATTAGATACTTTGTTTTATTTTTTGCTTGACAGTGGTTTCATGATTTAAAACATTTTTAGACAAGTATATTTTGATATGGATATTTTAACTTGTATATATAATGCATATGGATAAATGTTAGATGTGATATTTTTCATTTAATAACTTATGCCGTTTTAGATATTTTGCATAAATTATTTTATTTAAGATATTATAATGTTTAAGGAGCCCCACCCAATTAGAGTCAGTGCCCTTGATTTATTATTTTAATTTTGATCTTAAGACTAATTTTTAAAGTCTAAAATGAATTAAGTAACAACTAAAATTTAATTAAAACAATATTATTTTTAGAGTCTATAAATTAGAGTAGCGAGCTTTTGGATTAAACTGTGTTTAAGTTTTTGACCAATGTTTTGGTTCACATTTCATGAACCATCATCAAGGTGAGAGAATGAAAAATGTAAAACAACAGACTAAGCACTTCCTTTATACATATAACATTGAAGCTCAAAGATGTTAAGGTGAGTCAAAGAGGTGGGGGCCTCCAAGGGGGCAAAATGGTAAGGTTTAGAAGTTATAATTTTGAATTTAGATTAGAGATTAAAATTATAAAATATATATTAGAAATTTTAATTTTTAATTTTTAAAAATTAAATTTTTTGAATTATAAAAAAATAATTTGATTATTAACTAAAATTTTTCCTTACCAATTATAATTTGATTTATAAATATTTATTGGTAAATTTTAAATTTATGAAAGGTTATCAATAATGAATTATGAAAGATAAATAATAAAATAAATAATATTTTATATATAAAAATTAAGTTTTTTAAATTATGAATTGTAATTTATAACTTAACTATCAAGGTTTAAATTATAAATTGTAAATTTTAATTGTAAAATTACAATCTTATAGCTTTTATTTTATTATTTAGTAGTTATAATTGTCAATTTACAAAGAATTTGATAATTTTTATTTTTATTTTTAATTATTTATTTAATTTTCTTTCTTCTTCTTATATGAAATTCACCTCTCACAATAAATTATATTTTATATAAAATTGATTTTAGATTTTATAATTTATTTACCACTAACCCTTTACAATTTGTAATACAATTTACAATTCTTTAACAATTAATATTTACAATTAATCTTTTGTAATTTAAATCCTATCAACTAAATTAATAATTTATACTTTAAAACCTTATATTTTATTGTATGGTATAATTTATATTCGTTGTATAATTTGTCATTGATAATTTTACTAGTAGCTTAGATTTACCAGTAGTTATCTTTGGTAATTTATAATTTTTATTTAATAATTTAGATTCAAATTAGAAATCAACCCAATTTTTTATAATTTTAATTATAATTATAATTTGTAATTGTTATTATAATTAGAAATCAAACTAATGGTATATAGAAATTATAATTAGTTTTTATTTCACAATCTAAATTCACTTGTTTATAAATAATTATCTTTGGTAATTTATAATTTTTATTTAATAAATTTAGATTCAAATTAGAAATCAAACTAATGGTTTATAATTTATAATTTTTAATGTTAAGTTTGTAATTTTTACAATAAACATTTACAATTTTATAAAAATTAGAAATCAAACTAATAATTTATAAAAATTATAATTGATTTTATTTCACAACTTAGATTTACAAGTAGTTGTTTATAAATCATAATTATCATTGGTAATTTATAATTTTTATTTAATAATTTAGATTTAAATTATAAATCAAATTAATGGTTTATAATTTATAATTTTTAATGTTAAGTTTATAAGTTTACAATTAATATTTATAATTTATAATTTAAACTTTGATAATTAAGCTATAAATTATAATTCATAATTCATAATTTAAAAAACTTAATTTTTATATATATAATATTATTTATTTTATTATTTATCTTTCATAATTCATTATTGATAACCTTTCACAAATTTAGAATTTACCAGTAAGTATTTATAAATCAAATTATAATTGATAAGGAAAAATTTTAGTTAATAATCAAATTGTTTGTTTATAATTCAAAAAAATTAATTTTTATAAATTAAAAATTAAAATTTTTGAAAATTAAAAATTAAAATTTCTAATTATATTTTGTAATTTCATTTGTAATTTTAATCTCTAATCTAAATTCAAAATTATAATTTCTAAACCTTATCATTTTTTCTCCCTTTGAGGGCCCCACCTTTTTGACTCACCTTGACATCTTTAGGAAGTGCTTAGTCTTTGTTTTATATTTTTCATTCTCTTATCTTGATGATGGTTCATGGAGTGTGAATCAAAATGTTGGTCAAAAAATTAAACACAGTTTAATTCAGAAACTCTCTACTCTAAAATTTAATTGACTTAATTAAAATCGATTAAATCATAACCATAACTAACTAAAGTTAGTTATAACTTATTCCTCAATCATCTTTGGAGGAATTGATTATAAAAGAAGATCAAAGTGACATAGAGAAGAAGAAGAAGAATGTTACACAGGTATTTTGAAAGACTTTTGATTCACTTCAAGTCTTTTTTCATACTTCTTTTTGTATAATATCTCTGAGATAAACAACTCTTACAGATATATCAAAGACACTTTCTCTAACAGTTAAGTAATTTATTTAACAGGCACATGGATATCCAAGTTTTTTGTTTAATTTATAAACCGATTATCTAAAGAAAGTTAGATTTAATATCTTATGATGATTGTAGATTTGTAATCATATGAGTAGAATCTGATTATTTGACCCAAATATTGATAAACACCTCATTGTGTGTGATATATTTTTGATCAATTCATATTGTATTGGTTGTTATGTTAAAGACTTTTGTATCAAAAATGATATTTCTCAATAAAAATTTGATTTACTTATTAAGATGACTCTTTCTTTGAAGATTCATGAATCTTTATTTAATTTTTAATTTATTTTCTTAATTTAAGTTTTAGTTTAATTGGTATGTTTAATAAAGAATAGTTTGAATTAATTAGTTGGTTTCTTGACTAATTTTAGACTTAGATTATTTTATTTTCTTTAATTTTAGTCATTAGTATAAAATTTATAGATTTAATTACTTTAAGTTATTTTATTAATATTTTATTTTCTTAACCGTCTTTAGTGTTTGGAATAGATTTAATTTTCTTTCTTTATTTTATTTTTAGTTTAAATTAGGTTTATTAGATTACTTTTTTAGGTTCATTGTGGCTTGCTTTTACGATAGAATAATTTTATGCGTTAGATTAATGTTGTTTTATTATTATTATTATTATTATTATTATTATTATAATAATAATAATAATAATTATTATTATTATTATAATAATAATAATTATTATTATTATTATTTAGATTTAGTTTATAGATCTCTTAAGAATATTGATTGTTATATTTGTCTCTTTCTTTGATTTTCATTATAATTTTTTATTTGTATCTTTTTGATTTTTTTTGTTTCTTTTCACTGGATCTCTTTTGAGTTAAGCATAAACTTATCATATCAGTTATTGATTCATAATATTAATAAGGAACATAAATCTTTCCTTCAAAAGTTATCTAATTCATAGGTTTTCTCTCTCAGATAGGATTGATTATATAATCACATCTATTTCTTTCTTTCAAAGAGATCATTTGATTTCTAAATTAATAATAGAGTATTGTTGATTATTTGGCATACTTATCCCAAATCATCTAAAAACACTTTTATGCATATTTTAAATCCCTTAAAGTTTTTTAGACCAAAACTATTAAACTAGTATGATTCTACTTTAACCTTCATGATAGGCAAAATGGATGATTCATTGACATAACAAATTTAATCGTTAACAAATTTGGTGACTTCATTAGAGCTTTTAGAAATCTTATTTTCTTGTTTGTTTTAAGTTGCCCATGAATATTGGAGGTCTACACCCAGTTATCCAACCCTTAGTTGATATTGCTAAAGAATAGGGTAACACTACTTCTAGTTTGACTCATTTTGTTTGGTATAATAAGCCTTATGATTTATTTCATATTGTTGAAGTACTTAACAAAAAATTAGAAGAAGAAGAAACTATTGGCATTCATGCAAGTCTTACACATAAATCTCAAATTCAGATTCAAGAAAACAATTATAGAATTAGACTTGAAAGAGAAGTAATCTTGTGTGTTAATTGTCAACCTAAAATATGTTTTCTTTCTGATTTTTTTCATCCTGAAAATTTTATTGCTCTTGTTGATCAATCTAATCAAATAATTAAAATAGTTGAAAATTTAGATGAAGGAAGAGTAAGAACAACAATAGAGGGTTCGAGATTTGATTCCAGGGGTTCAAAATAATAGAGATCAAGCTAAAGTAACTAATGAAAATAATGATTTAGATGAATACATAGTTCATCCCTTAGCAAATCCTTGGATTCATGGAAATCCGAGTGTTCATCTAGTCAAGGTACCTTCATTAAAGGGTCTTAACATTCTTAAGTTTTTAGGAAGCCCTAGTGAATTATGGGAGGATTATTTAGATGCTTTCAAATTATTTTGTGCTACCCTTGGTATTGCTAATGAAAAAGTTTCTCTTAGAATTTTCTCATAGACTTTGGAAAGAAAAGCATACCGAGCATTTAATAGCCTTCCAGCAAATGTGATTAGCACCAGGAAAAATATTGAAGACTAGTTAGAGTTATGTTTTGGTAAGTCTAAAAAAGATTTAGATATAGTAAATGAATTGGTTAATATTTCAATTGGTCCAAGTGAAATCATTTATGGGTTCATAAGTAGATTTACTAGATTGCATTAGAAAACTTCACTTGATGTTTGACCATCTAAGAAATTGTCAAGGTTATATTTTTGTAATGATTTACCTTTAAAATATAAAATGGCTCTAGAGGATAAAGATATCATGGACTATGATGAAACTGTAACTTTCTACATAGAGTACAATTTTTTTTTGAAAAGAGTTGGTTTTAATGATATAATTATGCCAAGAGTAAATTCAGACAATATAGAAATTTTAAATATCATTCATAATCTTAGCAACAAACTGGTTGCCATCAAGAGATAATTAAATAATAAAATATATTCATCAGGTATGTCATCATTTTCTCAAAAGAATCAAATTGAAAAAAAAGTTCTTTATTGTAACATTTGTGAACTAGACCATGACCCAAATATGTGTGTAATTATTAAAAAATTTAAAAAATATATTCAAGGTAAGGAAAATATCTCATTTGATCTAGCTAACAATATAAATATGTATGAGATTGATGAATCTTCAGATGATATTAAAACCACAAATGCTTATGTTGTTAATACTAGACAAAGAGATTATTCTAATACAATAAATAATAATCAAAACTCAGATTAAAACCAAAATAAAGATAAAAATATACAGATTAATGTAATATCAAATAATGTTGTAATGAATCTCAAATATAATGATCTTTTATTAACATATTTTAATAATTCTCAATATCATCCTTTTAAGCTTAAAAATCATATGCATATACATCATCCAGATGTAGGGGCTTATAATATCAATGCTTTATCATTTATTAAGGTAGAATTTTCATTATTACAAGTTACTAGTTTGCTAAGATAGAGAAAATCAATGAGGCTATTATAAATCCAAATTCTAAAAATATTTTAAGATTTTAGGAGGAAAGTAAAAATGATCATACTCAGTTTATTATTTTTGCTCAAAATTATGACTCTCCTGCAGATTATATACCACTTTTTTATATATTTGTCAAAATTATCGACAAATTCATACATAATTGCATTTTAGATACAGGAGCATCAAAGAATATTATGCCCAAATTTATAATTGATCAATTAAGTATTTCTTATGAAATAGATAATAGAAAACTAATTGGTTTTGATTCACATTAAATAAAAAGTTGTGATAAATTTTGAGATATTGTAATTAAAGTTACACAAGATGAAAGAATCAGGTGTATGACGAATGTCCAGATTTTGGATATTCTTAGTAATTATGCGCTAATTTTTGGTAGAGATTGGTATAAAATAACTGATGTATTTATTAGAAAAGATACCACCTAAGTTCTAATTGAAAATGAAATTGTCTTTATTCGAAGAGAAAATTCATCTAAGAGCCCAATTAATTAAATGCATCCTATTGTAGCCCATGTTGAAATGAGAATTGGTACATATGAGTTGATGACTCTTTATGAACTTGAACAACAACAAAAAAATATCATCTTCAAGAATGATTTATGGACTTTGTATTTTGATGGTGCTTGTTTGCAAGCTATTAGTAATACAAGAATTTGTCTTATTTCTCCCATAGGTATAATATAGCATTATGTTTATAAGTTGTCTTTCGATACTACTAAAAATACAACAGAGTTTGAGGATTTATGTCTTGGTTTAGAAAAGGTTATAGAATTTAGTATTAAATAATTAGAAGTTTTTGGTGATTCTAAATTAGTTATCAGATAAGTAAAAAATAATAATAAAATAAATCAAACTCGTCTTCATCACTATAATCAAAAGGTTTGGTCTTTAATTGAACATTTTGAAGCTTTTCATATTATGCACATTATTAAAGAACTCAATTTACGTGTTGATAAATTTATTATTTTTGCTTCAAACTCTTTAATAATCAAAATATAACGTACTATAGAGTTTTCTTTTTTAAAAATATTCAAACCTAAAATTCATGATTTAAATGAAAGCTAACCTATTTTTTATTGTGATGAACATATTGATGCTTTTATCAAAAGTAAGTATTTTGATAACAATGAATATGTTCTTAATTATGAAGATTATTTACAATTAAATACTAATAAGTTATCTGCTAGTTTGGTGAGCTTAAAATCTATGTTTTCTCCAAATGATCAACCTAAGTTCTCATAGAACAAAGAATTTTCTAAAAGGATTATTGGAGAGACTATCCTAATAAACCTTAGGACTGATGAAGAACCAAAGCTTATTTATTTGAGAATACAATGTACTCCTAATGAGAAGGTCAAGTTTATTAGACTTTTAAAAGAATTTATTGATATTTTTGCTTGGTCCTATAAATATTTAAAAGGATACGATAATAATTATGTAAGACATGGCATTTCTATTAACCCTGGTATTAAACCTATCAGGTAAAAAATATGTAGGATAAATCCTTTGATGGAAGACACTATCAGTAAAGAGCTTGATAAAATGATTGATGGTGGTGTTATTTTTCTCATAACATATTCTAAATGGGTAGCTAATCTAGTATATATATGTAAAAATAATAGAGATATGAGACTTTACGTAGATTTTAGAGATCTGAATAAGGCTAGTATAAAGGATAATTTTTCTCTTCTTGATATTGATTAAATTCTGCAACAAGTTACAAGATATGGAATGATGTATTTGCTTGATGGGTTTTTAGGTTATAATCAGATATTTTTGAACCAAGATGATAGGCACAAGATAACATTCACAACTCAAAGAGAAACTTTTGCCTTTAATAGGATGCCCTTTGATCTTATAAATGTAGCTACAACATTTTAACGAGCGATGCATGTAATTTTTGATGATTTAATTGGTATTGTTATGCAAGTCTACTTAGATGATCTTATAGTCTATTCTAGAAAAAGAAAAAATATATTTGTATCATTTACGTGAAGTATTTGAAAGATATAAAAGATACGGTATTTCCTTTAATCTTAAGAAATTTATTTTTTTAGTGTTATTAAAGGTAAGTTATTAGGGCATATTATTTCTAAGGATGGGATTTCAATTGATCCTAAACATGCTAAAGCAATCAAAGAGTTGCTATCACATAAAGATCAATCAGGTCTTAGGTCATTCTTTGGCAAAATAAATTTTATATAAAATTTTATATCAGACTTTGCTGATAAATCTAATCTTTTATAGATTTTTTTAAAGAAAAATTGGTCATATTTTTGAGATGCAGAAGCTAGTTTTGATTTTAATAATGTAAAGAATGCTATTACAAACATACCTATGCTTAATAAACTTAATTTTTTTAGGCCTTTCATTCTTTATGTTAATTCTACAGATAAAGCTATAGGTGATGTGATTACACAAGAGGATAAAATTAAAAAAAAATATCTATTAGATACATGAGTCAGGTCCTAAAAGACAAATAAATTAGGTATCCTGTCATTAAAAAAATTGTTTTATTTTTGGTTTCTTATTTAATGAAATTCCATCATTTATTAATAGGAAATAAAGAGATAGTAGGATCAAATGTGTCCGTTCTATCCTAGTTTTTAAAACAACCTACTATTCAAGGAAGATTAGCAAAGTGGATTTTAAGAATTCAAGAATTTGACCTTGAATTTGAAACATCTAAAACTATTAAAGAAAATGAATTAGCAAAGCATTTGGTTGAAAATGTTTCTTCTAATATTAATATCTTAGTTTTATCTGTTGATGACTCTTTAATTGCTAAACCTCATTTCTAGTCTATGAGATTTTATGATTTTAAAAAAACATTTAAGTTTGGACTTGAAATAAAAGATTAAAATTGTTTAATAGAAGATGATTGGTATCATGACCTTGTATATTATTTTCAAAATCAATTTTATCTTAAAAATTTAGATAAAAGACAAAGAAGGTCATTAAGAGTGTAGTCTTTAAAATTGTGTTTACTTGAAAATCTTTTGTTTTATTGAAATCAAGATGGTGTATTACTAAGATGTCTAACTCATGATCAAACTCAGAAGGTTCTTAGAGGATGTCATGAAGGTAGTTGCAGTGGTCATTATGTTTTAAAAACTATAACTTATAAGATTTTGCATGCAGATTGTTATTGGCCTACATTATTTCAAGATGCTTATAAGTTAATATGTTCTTATAGACCTTATCAATTATTTTTTAGTAAGAATAAATTACCAACAATGCCTCTGAATCCCATTATTCCATAAAAACCATTTTCAAAATGGGGAATTGATTTTATTTATGATACCTATCATCCTACTAGTCATAGATATATTCTAACAGTGATCGATTATTTCACAAAGTGCCCTGAAGCAAAGGTTTTAAAATTTTTAGTAACATATGAAGTAATTATGTTTTTTGAGGATCGGATCTTTTCCAAATTTGATGTATTTTATGAGGTTGTCTCAGAGAATGGTTCTTAGTTTACTTCTATGAATACTTAGAATTTCTAAGAAATTATTCTATTATTTCTAATCATTCCTCTTAGTATTATCTTTAAGGGAATGGACAAGCTCAGTCCACAAACAAAAAATTAATTTCTATCATGAAGAAAATAGTCTATGAAAATAAACAAAATTAGCATCTTAAAATTTTTGAGGCATTATGGGTAGATAAAACTATTGTCAAAGTAGCTACATGATACTCTCATTTTATGTTGACTTATGGTTTTGAAGCTACACTTCTAATATAATTACAAATTTCATTTACTAATACAATTTTATAGTACTTATCAGAGGATATAAATCTAATTGAACAAAGATTAAATGATTTAATAGCATTGGATGAAAGTAATCTTACTTCTTTGCACAAGTTGGAAGAAGCTAAAAATAAGTTAAAGAAATTTTTAACAAAAAAGTTTCAAATAAAATATTTAAGGTTGGAGACCTTGTAATTTATTGGGATAAAGCTCATGAAGATCTGGATAAACATCATAAATTTGATTCACTTTGGTTAGGACCATATATATAATTTTTATTATACTTGTTAAAAATAATTTTCATTTACAAGATTTGGAAGGAAATTGGTTGTGTTATTTAGTCAATGGTCATCATTTAACACTGTTTGTTAAATAGCTTTTTGCTTTATGTTTGTTTTTTGTTTTGTTTATTTTATGTTTATTTTTCTATTTGTTTCTTTTTATTTGAATGGATCATGTTTGGTTACCTCAGTGAAGTTCATCAAAATGAAAGAAAGTACATGGAAACTGTAATATGTATGTAAGTATTCAATAATGGTAAGAAGATTCTACATCACATGATTCAATTTTATTTTATAAATGAGCTTAAAAATGGTTATTAATGTGTTTTAAAGTATCAATTATTTTTAAAAATTGTGTTTAAGACTTTTAAAATTGATTGCTTATTCAACCCAAAATTCCGATTCTAATTTTTCCAATTCTTTGTGCCATGTTGATCGAACACTTCATCCCTTCAAATTTTATAATAAAAGTGTTTGCATCCAGCTACCTAAGAAATAATTAACCTAGATTATACTCTTAGGTGTTTTATATGTAATAAACAAATTTTATATTTTCTTACCTTATTTTATTACTGAAACCAGCTAGCAAGGTCGTCAGTATTGAGCCTATTTTTGACACCCCATTTTATTTTCAAAATAAATACCTTGTGATGATTTTGTCATATCGATGACATTGTCATAATATCTAAAAATCCCAATTGGGGGTCTTAGTTCAATGTTTAAATGTTTATTATGACTATATTTAGTGAAATTATTACGCTACATTACAAAGTGGTTTTGAAAGCATTTCATGGATTTAATGACAAAATTTAATATATCCATATTAGCAGAATTCATTCTTTATGAGTATCAGTTAATGATATAATTTAGAATCCTTTTTGTGATATATAAGTTCATTAATTAGGAAACAATTTTTATTAAGAGTTTAGCATAAATGTGCTCAAGATGGTTTTACTTGACCATAGTTGAAAGAATGATATTTTTGGATCATAAGTTATTATAGTTATTGTTGAAATTAATAATTTATTTATAACAATATTTATAAGTATTATTTTATGACCTAAATATTTCTAAGGGTCTTAAAATAGACTTTAAATACTTTGACATAAGTATTTGCATTATGGCATAGTGGTCAAAGGTTATAGTCTTTAGACACAAAGGTGGTCTTTATTTCTTCTAGGGTTAGATGTTCATTATATCGACAGTGGTAATGTTAAAGGATTTGGCTTACATGGCTTTGATAAATGAAAAGGTGATGGAATGTTACTTGAATTAGTTTTGAGTTCAAATTATGGTTAAGTGGTCTTTAAGTGATAGGTGATGTGTTATTAATGTGCTTAGGATTTAGCACATATATTGGGATTTATTTTATTTTCCCATAATTTTTGGTATTAATATCTATGTATTGTGCATCGAATCATGATTTTTAGAGATAATTTTAGTGGCAATTTAAGTTATCACTATTTTTGTCAAAGCTTCTAAAATTTTTAATGAAGTTAGAGATAAGTATTGATAAAATAGTTATCCAATGTTGGTTTAACATGTTATTTTAGTGCTTCAAGCTAAAAAAAAATACAAAAGGTAGATTTACTTCGATTAGTTATCATTCTTAACAATCTCACTATAGACGCGAAGCTTCGGAGCTAAGGGGAAGAAATTAGAATTACAAGTGGGGTATGGATATTGTTTCATATTTTATGAGTAGAACAAGTATAAGGTATTTTCAAAGATCAGCTAGATTTGGTTATGATGAATTTGATAGAAGTTGGTTTAAAATTTAACTCAATCAATTTTGCATGCAATTTAATGGTTTACTTAGTCAATTTTGCATGCAATGTTTTTTTTTTCTTAAAATGAAGAATAATATAGATTTTACTACACATTATTTTCAATTGTAGAATGATTCTTGAGCATGGAGTATATGGAGGTGTTATTATGGGTCTCGATGTCATTTATTCTTGACAAACTTTTCAAAATAGTCAATCATGAGATGATTCTATAAATGTGAATTACTTGATGTGGGTTTGAGCTGAATGTTTGAGAATTTGTTGGAACATTTAGTTTTATGAAGAATATTTGGGAAATTTATATGTAGTTCTTTATAATATTTTAGATCTAAAAACAAGGTTATCATTAATACGGATTTCTTGGTATATTTAAATTTGAGTTTATTTGAATAATAGAATTATTTTTGTATGAATAGAATATCTTTTGAAACATGTGACTTTGTCATAAATTGTTATGATGGGTTCAGTTGACATTAAATGTGAAATCTATATAGTTTGGGTTCGTTGTGTTGTTCTATTGGGTTTTGAAGAAAGATATAGTTCTCTAATTTTCATTGAAGACATATTTGTTGCAAGTATAGATATGTGAGAGGGTTCAAATTTCAAAAATATTTTTCACTACATGGTTAAATTAAAATATATATATTTGGCAATATCATTCTAATCTCAACGAAATTTTCTGTCACTGATATACGGGTTGTGTTAAGAAGGTTTAAACTATAGTATGTGGAAGTGGATTTTTTTTTTATTGTTTGAAATTTGAGAAAACTATGTTTAGAGGTTTTTAAAATTTCTAAGGATATTCAATTCTGTTAAAAATTAAGTTTATATTGTTATCAACATTCTTTTGATAACAGTGAATGGAGTTGTAAGTGATGATTTCAGTTCTTAGCAGATTGTATCTATCTCGATGACATATTGATTTTTCAAATTTCAATCTTTATTGAAATTTATATATATTTTCAAACATTTAATGAGGTTGTAGATTTTGGTATGTGATTTCAAAAGATATTTTGTTGATTTGTTTTATCATTAAAAATGTCAAGGTGGACACCCCCAAGTTCAAATAACAACCAAGAAAATCCATGGAGAACAAATCAACCTAGGAATAGGGAAAATTCATTTTCTTATAGTTTTGTGTCTAGAGGTTGTTTCTCTGTTGATAGGAGGTCATATTTTAGTTTTTCAATAATTTTCAATAGGGAAATGCGTATGTCAATTCACTTTGATGCAATTGATCCCACTTTATGGAATGTTCTTGAAGCCTTTTCATTTAATCATATAAATACTAGAGGAAATTGAGGCTGGATAATGAATGATTGGATAAATTATCCATATGGACATGAAAATATAAGTGATTCTCAGAGAATGCAAACCACTTTACAATCAGAAGATAATTTAGTTTCCCATCATTCTCCTCATTAAAATGAATAGTTTTTTTAAAATGACTTACATCAAGTTTATAAGTTACACTCTTACTCTCATGATTTATTATATTTGAATCAAAAACTTCCATCCCTTGAACTTGCTAGTCCATATGCAACTTGCTCTAGGCTCAACCTTGTCGATTTTCCTCATCATTGGCTAGAAGAAAGAATATTACCACTGAATTGGAAAAGGCAAGAAATCAGTCCTTCAGCATCACCAACAGTTACCAAGATGGTAAATAAATTTAAGTTGAAGGTGGATGACGAATAAGATGAGAATGTAGTTAAGTTGATCAAGTTCCTAGCAACTAGTATGAGTGATACTGAATACATGACTGATAAAGGTTATCCACTTATTGAAATGTTGTCAGATTCAATAGATGATTAGAATTATTTAAAAATACTTTATTACAATTTGATACTTATCAGATACTTTATTTTAATTTTTACTTGATAATGGTTTCATGATTTAAGATATTTTCAGACAAGTATATTTTGATATAGATATTTTAACTTATATATATAATGCATATGGATAAATGTTAGATGTTATGTTCTTCATTTAATAACTTATGTTATTTTAGATATTTTTCATAAATTATTTTATTTAGGTGATTATAATGTTTAAAGTCCTCCACCCGATTCGAGTCAATCCCCTTAATTTATTATTTTAATTTTGATCTTAAGAGTTATTTTAAAGTATAAAATGAATTAAGTAATAACTAAAATTTAATTGACTTAATTAAAGTCGATTAAGTCATATCCATAAATAACTAAAGTCAGTTATAACTTATTCCTCAATCATCTTTGGAGAATTGATTATAAAAGAAAATCAAAGTGACATAGAGAAGAGGAAGAACATTACATAGGTATTTTGGAAGACTTTTTATTCACTTCAAGTCTTTTTTCATAATTATTTTTGTGCAATATATCTAAGATAAACAACTCTTACAGATATATCAAGGACAGTTCTTTGATGATTAAGTAACTTGATTAACAAGCACAAGTATATATAGGTTCTTTGTTCAATTTATAAATTGATTATTTGAAGAATGTTAGGTTTGATATCTTATAATGATTATAGATTTGTAGTCATATGAGTAGAATCTAACTACTTGACCTGAATATTGATGAACACCTCATTGTGTGTGATATGTTTTTGATAAATTCATAGTGTACTAGTTGTTATGTTAAAGACTTTTGTATCAAAAATGATGTTTCTTAATAAAATGATTCACTTATTAATATGACTCTTTCTTTGAAGACTCAAATCTTTGTTTAATTTTTAATTTATTTTTTAATTTAGGTTTTAGTTTAATTGGTGTGTTTAATAAAGAATAGTTTGAATTAATTAGTTGGTTTCTTGATTAATTTTAGACTTAGATTATTTTATATTTTTAATTTCAATTGTTAGTGTTAATTTTCTAGCTTTAATTAACTGGAGTTATTTTATAATATTTTGTTTTCTTAGCTGTCTTCAGTCTTTGGAATAGATTTAGTTTTCTTTCTTTATTTTGTTTTTAGTTTAAATTAGGTTTATTAGATTCCTTCTTCAAGTTCATTGCACTTTCTCTTATGATAGAATAATTTTATGCATTAGATTAATGTTGTTTTATTGTCTTTCTTAGATTTAGTTTACTGATCTCTTAAGAATTTTGGTTGTTATATCAGTCTCTTTATTTTATTTTCATTGTAATCTTTTATTTGTATATTTATTTTATTTTTGTTTCTTTTCACTATATCTCTTTTGAGTTAAGCATAAACTTATCATATCAGTTATTGATTCATAATATTCATAAGAAACAAAAATATTTATTTCAAGAGTTTATCTAATCCATAGATTTTCTCTGTCGGATAGGATTGATTCCATAAACATATATATATATATTCTTATTTCAAAGCGAACATTTGATTTCTAAATTAATAATAGAGTATTATTGATTATTTGGCATACTTATCTCAGATCATTTAAAAACTTCTTTACGCATCCTTTAGATCTCTTAAGATCTTTTAGACCAAAGCTATTAAACTGGTATGATTCCACTTTAACCTTCACAATAGTAAAAAATGATGATTTGTTACCGTAAAAAAATTAATCATCAACAGATTGGTGTCTCCATTAAGTTGGTGCCTATGAATTTTTTAAGAAGAATTTTATCTATGGCTAGATTTGGACAGTAGATCCAAGCAACCTTTCAAGTGTGTTTTTTTCTCCACCTAAGGTTTTTCACATTAATTATGTGTTGTGCATTTACTTGTTCTTATGTGAATGGTTTATTTATGAAATTTAATTAGAAATAAATTAAATTATTATTACACATTGATTCACCCCCCTTCTATGTGTGATGTGTGCTCAATAGTTAGGTGTTTCTAGAAATATAATTACTATATATATGAACAAGAGAAAGGTCTTGGATGATAATACTGTAGAAGGAAATTGGGCATTGATGATTAGAGATCCTCATTTTGAAAAGACTAAAGAGGGTGTTAAAAGGTGTACATTCCCAAATTTTATATGAGCCTTGTTTATATAATACTTTTCATGTGACTTTACATATATGGACTCTCATTTGTGAATAGGGCACTTATTTATATTTTTATCTTGATATTACACTCTTTTGTTTATCTCATTTTATTGTATGATATTTGTATTTCAAATTTAATTATAATTCTTGAGTCTATCTTAAGGGTCCTTGATCCTGTCTCTTCCATCTATAATTTTCTATGTGCTCAGGACAATATTGGTAAGATCTAAATTGTGTCAATTATTGGCAGGGTTAGAAGTTATAGGTAGTGACCTAGCATATATTTTGTGTAATTTCCAATTACAAACCCATTTGGGTTGGTCTCTTTTATAATTTTATGTCTTGTTAGGTCGGCTTTTGTGCCCCAATAGTTCCCTAATTTTAATTTTAGGGAACTATATATACAAATCCCTTATGAATATTTTAGAGATAAGCATTCATTGAAATAAAATGTATTCAAAGATAAAATAGACATCTAGCTTACTATTTTTTTTATTTAGAATAGATTTGAATTTTTTTTAAGAATAAATTCGATATGTGCACATCAATTGCATGATCATAACAAAGGAGGGTCTAGATGAAATTGCATTTAGACTTGCATTTACTTGATTTGGTACACACACAAAAATTATTGGGATAACTACATGTGGGTTGAATCCTCTTTAGAGTATTAGAATATAGGCAATGCTTAGCTATTCAAGGGGGATTATCTGAGGCCAGTCCAACCAAGCCTTTCTAATCCATTTTTAGGTTATTCTCATGTCAAAAGTACAAATTAGGGTTTTAAATGAAAGATAAGGGAAACAAAGATTCATGTGTAGGGTTGAAGAAAAATACTTGCATAAAACATATCTACAAACATAGGTGCAGTGATCTAGATTGGTATATACCAACATAGTCATCTTGGATAATACTAGTTTCTATAGGGGTTTGAGCTTCATTGATTGTGTCCACATAAATTTTAAGGATTTTTTCCTAATCTAAATAGTTACAAGTTTAAACAAAACACTTATAAAAACTTGGGAAAAGGCAATGAACAATAAAAATTAAAAAAATTAGTTAGGTTCAATATCTTCCTTTTTGACTTGTCAATTATAAAAATAATAAGTGCGATCAATCCGCCTTTAACATTCTTATTTTTATGATAAATGCCATATCTTGTAAAATTTTAATTTTTATGTTTTTAGACTATTTTGATTGCATTAATTATAAAATAATTGAAACATTCTGGTGAACCTGATTTTTGTCTTGATCATTGTAAACCCTATGTATTTTTTAATCCAGGGTTTCATATTTCCTTCTTAGGGTGTCAAATTTATTATACATTAGGGTTTTATTTTAATATTTGCTTTTTTATTTATAATTCATTTATGTCTATTTATTTTAGGAATTCAATTGTTGATATCCAATCTTTCAAACCCTATATTTCTATGGTTGCTCTTATCCTAGGAGTAGATATTATGATTGTGCTCCTTATCATCTTAAGGTTTGGTAAAATTTTCATTCATGTGATTTATTCAAACCCTAATATGGATCATCCTATGGATTCCTTGTTTTTACCCATGTTTTGATTTATGATTATGATAATAAGTGGATAAATGCAGATATATAAATTCATGCTTATGTGTATCATGATAGTGCTTGTGTGAATGATGATCATGGTTGTTTGAATGAAGGAAATGATTGTGTTGATTGTGATTATATACATTATGATGTGGAATATTAAAATGCTAGTGATATATATTTTTACAATGGTAGTGAAGGATAATTATGTCAAATTAATGTTATAATTCAAGATATTAGTTCTCTTTCCCAATCCTTAGAGCTTTCCACTAGTCATCAAGGAGAACAAGAAGATAATAAAAATGATTTATTTGACACATCTATTTATATTATTAAGTTTAAAATTAGTAAATATGACATAATACAAAAAAATTGATAGATGATATGTGTGTTCCTTCTCATGATGTTGAATCTTACAAGGGTGTTTATAAATGCAATGATTATTCTAGTGACATGAAATGTGATTTTAAGCCTTATATTAATGTTCAATGTGAGGATAATCCTTCCATTGACATGAAATGTGATGCTAACCCTTATATTTATTTTCAATGTGAGGCTACTCATTTTATTGACATGACATGTGATGTTAATCCTTTTATTGATATGCAATTTTATTCTACTCTTTTTATTGATATAAATTGTGATGATATTTCTAAACCATGTAATGATTCTTATATTGATATGAAAATGTTTATAAAAAATGTAATGATACAAATGTTTGTGATGAATCTTTAATACCTATGTTTAAGATAGATGGTGAGATTAAACTTATGAATGAATATTTCCAAACCATCACCATGCCTATTGGTTATATAGTGTCCATGATGCATGCAATAAGTGAGTTTAAAAAGAAAGTTATTAATTTATATTTAGAATCAAATTCGTATAAGGCTCAATTTGATGATAATTTTGTATTAGGGCAACTTGTAATGTGAAGGGTATTTAATTATACCTATCTAAAAGGATTCATTATGCATAAATGTATCTAATTTGATGGACTTGAAAATCATGATGACCATCTTGTAGAATTTGTGTATTCTTTTGGAAAACATTCATTTCATGGGAGAATATTATTAAAATATTTTCATCAAAGTATAACAGGTGAATCCTTTGATTTATTCTATAATCTATCTAGTGGATATATGGCTCTCTTTAGAAAAATATAAGAGGCTTTCTTATCTCATTTCAATAAGAATAAATGTCCAATATTAACATTGGAGCATCTTCAAATCCTTCAACAAGGTCATGATGAGCTTATAGGAGATTACATTTTTAGGCTCAAAAATACATTACATTGTTTAATGTATGAACCATCTGATTTGGAAAACCAATTCATCTAAAGCAAGGGTCTTTTACGACCACTTAATAAAATAACACTTTACAATCATTTTGTTTATTTTCAGCGAATTTACATGGCTATTCTTGTTTATGCATAGCATGCACACATATATGTCTGACACTACAAGTTCCCAAATGTCGCCAACTTCAAATCTCCAAAGTGAATCTCCACCTAAGAAGGAAGCTACAAATAATTTAATTAATAATAAGATGATTCTCAAGATTCCTACTCCTTGAATTATAGATCAACCCATTTGATTTCATAGTCTCAAGTATAAACCAAGTGTTATTTTATGAACACTCCTTGATAATAAGTTAATCAAATTATCTTGTAATCAACATCACCCTACACATCATTTAAAATGAGCAAGGGTAAGATCATTTTGTAACTATCATAATATCAATGGAAATAGAGACAATAGTTGTTATGCACTGAAAAAAAGAATCAAACAACTTGTGGATAGGGGTGTTATTACATTCAAGTTATATAACAACACTTCCACAAGATTTTATTATCCATATTATTCTAGTTCACAATATACAAAGGTTGATGTATTCCAAGAAGTTCCTAAAAAACAACCAATGGTTGATCAATTTTTTATAGAAGGTGAATGGATAAAAAGATCTAATTCTATTTCACAATCTATGAAAGCTTATGTATCCTAGGAATTTCTTAAAAAGGAATCAATGGTGATTAAATATCTTATGGAAGGTGAACATATAAAATGTTTTGTTATTGATGATAAGGTATAATGAAATACATGCACAATTAGTTTTCTTAAGGAATTAATATATGAGAGAGTAAGTTATAACATATGAGCACCTATGAATATGCAATGTGGAATATTAATATACTAGTTTATTTTGGGCCTAAAGTAGTGAATTTTTTTTTTGTGAAGCTTACTATTCCATAAATAAATGCAATAATTGGAAAATTATGGTCAAAGCAAATGAAAGCAACATTAGATAATTTTAATATGATTATTTCATTCAATTTACAAGATGGTTTACTTACATATAAAAAATATAGAACATTTGAAAATAAGATTCCTTTAAAGAGTGTGGTTGCATCTCGAAGCATGCAAGTATGGGTATCAAAGCAAAGTAAACAAAATATAAATCAAGAAGTTAAATAAGTAATGGGTAATCCTAATCCAAATAAAGATCAATAAAATAAATAATCTTAAGATATTATCAATAGAAAAGTACCACTATATGCATCATTTAAATCATGTTTAGTATAATTACTTAAGAAAAATGCACATGTATTTAAGATATTAACATTGAATGTACATCCGTAGGATTCACTTACTCATGAGTTAAATTGATACAATACTTTATATAATGAGGAATTTTTATATATGCATGGTAAGTAAAATGATTCCATCCTAGTTGATTTTTCTAATTGGGATGGAATCATTGGTTAGTCTCACTTAAGACATACATTTTGTTTCAATGTTATATCATTAACACTTTGCATCTATTTTTTTCTTATTACAATTCAAAATACTCATAAAGTATATAAGATGAAAATATACTAGACATAAATGCATATTTAAAATCCATGATATAAACACACATAGAGCATAATCAAATATAATTTATAAAAGATGAAACAAATATTTACAATATTAAATACATCACTTAATGATGGGCACATGATTTACCTCACCCTATACATCACTATAATCATATTTATCCTATGTTTAAGGGATATAGAAGAATACCCACTATAATCTCATTAGGATTGTGATAGTGACCTATTACATCACTCACGATCCTCATATATAGTTATTCTAGCTTTAAAATTAGTACGCTCCACTACTACCTTTTTATGTTTGCCCTAGAGTTATACAAACTCAAAGAATATAGTTTGACATAAATTTATGCTAGGAACTATTGGGGGCATCTAATGACTATCTAAGTGGCCTCTCAACTTCATCACCTCTCTCCTCAACTCATCATGCTCACATGCAATAGTAATTTAAATAGTTGTGTAATGTACCACAAGATAAAAAAGGGGTATATGTATATTTGATACATCATCTACTCTGTATAGTAACCCATCTAACACTACATCATCAAGGATGTGTCAAGTGAGTAACCAAATAAATGATTCAATTATCATGGTCTAATACTCATCATCTGCATAACACATGACATGTGAAAAATGTTAAAAATTAATAAGTGAAATATAATAAAATTATTAAACATTAAAAATTAATATGTTACAAGGGCATTAGGTTGTCTATCCTCCAATCCATCATCTCCTTATCCACCCATGGAAAATTATGGTTTTGACTCATGACCTATGAAAGTTTAATCTATAATGATAGTGAATAATATATCCTAGTGTAACTAAGTCCACTATTAGGTGCACTCTATTGTAAAAATTATATCATCACCATATGCAATAACAACTAGGTTCTCTACCTATCCCATAGGAATAAGAGAAACTTTACATTAGTAAGATGACCTCTTTACTTATATGGCTAGGGTGTATGTTTATGAATTTATGACATCAATGTTGGGGGCACCCCTTTTACAATCCCAAACTATCTAGTCACATGCAGTGATCATATATCCTAGGTAATTTTTTAAGGAACTAACAACTAAACCAAATTTGCCTCAACTGAATGGCATCCTTAGGCCATTTGATAAATCCTCTATAAGGCCTCCATATGATAGAATAAAAATTTAATTGATCTAATAAGATATGAAAATAAATAGTACTATGTCTAGTAGAAATTGGATTACCTATCCATCCCTTCGCATACATCTCCAGATGGGCCCACCTTGTTAATGGATGACCCACTAGAAGAGCCAAAAATATATTCCCATATGCCCAAATATGTAACAATGTGGCTGAACAAAAATTACCACAATAATCCTCTTGTGTAAATCTTATATAGATCTCTATATAGGTGGGCCACCATATTCTAACCCCAAGAATACATCATACCATGTGTTTCAATATCTTAGATAATATTGTGCATACGATACAATATAGTCACACTTATTCCATATAGAATAATTAATGAAGTAAGAAGAATACATAGATATTTATGTACCCACTAAATATCAACTAGAAAATTATTAAAAAGAAAGATCATAAATTAAACTCACCTAGTCATATACCTACGAGCTTTCCCTTTTGGTCCCAGACCCTCTATAGCTTGTAATAATATACATGTACTTACTACTAGTAGACATATTATGCACCTTACATCATATATAGTAATTTTCATCTCCATGATGTGGAGCCAAAATGTACAAGTATCTATATTCCACCTCTCATCCAATGTAGACATGAGATGTATATTATAGGGCATTACCCCTAACCTACCAACATAATCCATCCCCACAATGTCAACCAAGTGTTACTCAACATAATTGAGTGCAATATCTAACATTGTATCCATATGGAGACTACGACAAAAATCTCATACATGCATATCTCCTTGTGAAAAATAAAAACAAAAAATAAAGATAAAAAATATGATGCAAATAATGAAAAATCTATCAAAAACATCAAAATACCATACAATCATTTTACTACTCAATAGACACTTGAAACAATGATGAAAAGCTTGTAGTATACATTACCAACAAAGGTTGGACACTATCGACAAGTACAAGATGATGCCGATAAACTATCTACTATGCTTAAAAATGCATATAAATTGATGGAAATGCTAAATTATTTTTTCTTAAATTACTAAAAATAAAAGCATAATTTGATTTTTTTCAAAAAATACTATGGTCGATGGCTAATCTACCTATAAAAAAGTATTTATGTGCTTGAACCATGTTGTGGTAGCATATTTTTGCATTGATATTTTAAAAATTAGAGATCAAAATCAATAAAAAATGAAATTTAAATCAATTGTAAAAAATAAAAACTCAACCTATTTATACTCAATGGATTTTTTTGCTATAAAGTGTGAAAATCAAACTTTATTATTAATCTATCTCATCACAAAATTCCATAGATCTTGAGGCTTGTATATTCATTTCTCCTTCTATTAGTTGTGTTGAAATACATGTGGGACACTCTTCTATATGGTGACACTTTTGATGTCATTTAGTAACACACTAAATCATGACATGTTATATACCTATTTATAAGACATACACATGTGGCTTAATAGCTCTCATGTTATCACCTCAAAAATAAAGAACATATTATGAATAAAATTGACATTGCATATGAAAATCCTTTATCGTTTAAGGACATTTTATTGAGATGACATAATTTCTTATTATTATTTACATACTTACTGGGGGAATAATATAACTTCAACTAAAAAAAATGTATCCATGCATATAAATGAATACTCAATAAACATATCGATATTAAAAATTGGAAAATAACATTCTATAGATACCCATATTTGGTACAAGCTTATTTTCATGTCATCTTTTTGCATACGTTTGGATGCATATACTTTTTGATAGAGAGTTGAGTACTTAGTGGCACGGTCTTGCATGGGCCTCTTTGGCTTTGTGTGTTTTATTTTATTTTTTTTGATCTTTTGGATCTGTATGTTCACTCTCCCATGATCCATCCAGTGTGTTACATGGATCCCTGAGTGTTCGTGGCCTTGTTTCTATCTTGTAAGTTCTTGGACACTACTGTCAACTTTAAGACACTAGTGTCTATGTTTTTATCCTAAATTTGTTGGTAGTATCCCACCTTATCCTCTTTTTTATGTACATTATTTTCAATTTTTGAAAAGTGTAAATGGGTTGTATATTTGTTTTATGGCTAATTTCATGCCTTAATAAGTATTAATTCAAATTTAAAAAGATTAAAATATATATAAAGTTAGGTCATAGTATTTATTATCAAGAAATCCTCTTAATTAGAATACATATTATTTTGTTCAAAATATATTTAATCATACCTTATATTAAGTTGTTAGATAGGATCCCTATTTTTTAACACAAATTGTGTGAAGAAGATGGCAATGGAGGTGACATATGCAAAGCAACATGGCAAGCAGGGGAGATCATGAATGAAGGGTAAGATTTTGAGTACTTTACATGCATCAAAATCTAGTTCAAATGATCATAAGGATATTCAAAGAGAAGGAAATGAGCCAGTAAGTGAACAAGTAGGAGATGAAGATGAAGAAGAGAAGAAAGGCAGAGCTGGTCTTAGGACTAGGTTGGTGCAACATAGGTCAATAGTCAGACATGGTAGGGTAAGGATCTATGCTTTACTCAAGTTTCAGATCAATTTGTATCATTTTTTGAGTAGATGGAATCATAATTTGGTCTTCCTAAGGTTTGTTTAGGGTAGAATTAGATGGTTGTCAATTCTAATCTATCAAAAGGAATCACCTCTCTAGAGGAAAGAGAAGTTGGAGCCTCATAAAAAAAGAAAGGGTTTCAAAGGATCTGGTATTTTTATCCTATATTAATAGCTCAAAACCATTTCATACTTTTGGATCCTTTTGTAAATAAATTATCCTCAAGGCTCAGTTGGGTTCTAATCTTATTTTGGTTCTAAAAATTTAGGTTACTTCTGAAATATCCCCATCAAAGGAAAAAGTAGAAGAAGAAGGTTTTAAGGAAGTGATAGAAGTAGATTATCCATAGAATTTAGCTCTATAAATGGTGCATCTCAATGATTTTCCCATAATCTTATCTAATATTTCTCCTACCTTAGAAATATTAGATTCAGAGCTTTCAAAGGTTCATTTGGAAAGGGACAGTAAATCATTGATTGGAAGATGTGTTAGGAAAAGGTTGTTATGGTGAGTGCTTCAGCAATGGGAGGAGGCCACCTGAACATCTTTGAAACCTCATTCTTTATCTATATTATCTAATGGATTCTTTTTTATTCAATTTAATTTAGTGGAAGATAGAAATTTTGTGTGGTCAAATGGACCTTGGTTTGTAGGGAATTAGGGGGTGTTTTTTTGCCCATGGGATCCATTTTTTTATCCAAATTCTTTAGTTATTTTGTAATCCCTAGTATGGTTGAGATTTTATAATCTATTATTAGCTCTGTGAGATCTAGGTCTTTTCAATTAGATGGTAATTAAATTGGGAGTCTTTGTGAAAATTGATGATTTCATTTAAGCTCATATGAATTTTGTCAGAGTTTGCTTATTGGTTGATTTATACATGAAAGAGTGTGCCAAGATCTCTAAATAGTGTTCAATCAATCAATGTCAATTCCTATAAAGAGATCTCCAAAATTTCAAGAGATGAAAAATATGCATTAACTTGTCTATTGCAAATTGTGAATGAGTCGATTAACCTTCCAAAAAGGAAAAGTGGGGTACATATAGAGAAAATTAGGGAAACATGAGGAAGCCTCTAATTTTCTTAATTAACTAATTAAAATTAAATAAAATTAGCCTATGGACCCTTTATAACTAACCTAAGGAAGCTTAAATACATATAAAGGCCATACGATCGTGTGGGCAAAACCCAGTGAGAAAAAGCACTACACTAACACCCCCCTCCTTAAGCGTAGCTTACGTGAGATGAGAATTGGCTCCCAACATTAAAATCTTGATGATGTACCCAAGTACATAGTGATGAACCTCTATAGGAGGAATAAGAAGGTGTAATATCCCTAACCCCAATGAGAGCTCACAAATGAACAAATTTACTCTCTGTGAAAGGCTTAGTCAGAATATCTACAATCTATTTTGATGTTGGATAGTATCAAAGATCAATGATTTGCTCATTAATAATCTCCCTAATGAAATGCATGTGAATCTCTATGTGCTTGGTCCTTTTATGGAGAATCAGATTCTTACAAATTTGGATAGTACTTTGGTTGTCACAATAGATGATTGTTGGCTTATAAAATTGGATACCAAACTCAGTGAGAACCCCCTACAACTAGATTGCTTCAATGGTGGCATTCATATCCCCTTTGTATTCTACCTCTGTAGATGATAAAGCAATTGCATGTTGCTTCTTGCTCGACCAACTTATTAGACCTGAACCAAGTGAAAAACTATAGCCTAAAGTAGAGTTTTGACTCTAAATATCTCTAGCCCAATATAAATCTATGTATTCGATCAAATCAACCTCTATTCCTACTTTGTAGTGTATCCCATAGTTGTGTGAACCCTGAATGTAGTGAAAAATCCACTTTGTTTCTTTCCAGTGCAACTCATCTGGCTCTTGCATAAACTGGGAGACCAATCCAACTACATAGGATATGTCAGGTCTAGTGTGTGTGAGATAGATAAGACTACCCATGAGTTATCAATATGGAGTTGCATCAACAAGTGGTGTAGGATAATCGACCTCAAGCTTCACACCAAACAAGAAAGGAGTAGGATTTGGCTTACAATCAGCCATGTTAAACCTTGTAAGAAAATCAAGAGAATACTTGGATTGT
Source organism: Torreya grandis (assembly GCA_037957365.1). Taxonomy (NCBI): domain Eukaryota; kingdom Viridiplantae; phylum Streptophyta; class Pinopsida; order Cupressales; family Taxaceae; genus Torreya; species Torreya grandis. The sequence continues at coordinate 1,345,651 of JARHVA010002050.1, forward strand.
GATAAAGTTATCCTAGAATTTGACTAAATGATTTCAATCCTGAGAAAGTAGTGCAATAATCCCATGTCTATCATTAAAAATCTATCTAAAAGTGTAGTTTTCACTACTGAGATGGATGATTTTGAGATCCCTATAATCTATAAGTCATCGACATATATAATTAGGATCAATAGAGAATCATCTTATCACAATATGTAGACATTTGGATCTAAGTGGCATCTAGTGAACCTGAGTGTGAGGAGAAAGGAGTCCATCTTAGCATACCATGCTTGGGGGGGCTATTTGAGTTTGTAGATAGATTTTTTGAGTCTACAAATTAATGAGGTATCTTCCATAAATGCTTGTGGTTGCTCTATATATATCTCTTCCTTGAGGTTACCATGTATAAAATCACTCTTTATATCCATTATGTGAACATCCCACCGATGTTAGAGTGAGTCTTAAGACATCATCTTGGCTACAAGAGTAAATGTCTCAATGTAGTCTATGTCAGGCACCTGAGAAAACCCCTTTGCAACTAGATGAGCTTTGTACTTATCGACTGACCCATCTACACCATACTTGGTTCGATAAACCCATTTACATCAGACCAATTTTCTTCCTTTAGGAAGAGGGACCAAGTCCCATGCTTTATTCTTGATTAGGGAAATGTACTCTTCCTGCATAGCAACATCCCATTTTAGAATGCCAGATGCCTCATAAAAGGTTTGTGGATCTAAAATAATGGCTAAGTAGGCACGTGATGTCCCCTAAAACTATGATCGTGTTTGGCTTATATTCAATGGATTTCCAACCAATCCTCCAACACTTTGAAGTGTTTGTCTAGCCCAAATCAAACCAAAATTGTATGAGATTGAAGAATCGGGAGTTGAGTCCTCATCATCTATAGTGTGAGTGTGAGATTAAGGAGGTGAATCCTCATCACTACTCTCATCGCTTGAACTTGAAGAAGAAGAAGAAGAGTCATTCTCATCATCAGGAGGATCTTGAGGTGGATCTATGTCATTGTCTAAAGTGGAATCAATGTCTAGTGAGACTTTTGAAGAGTATGGAGTGCCAAGATTGTGTTCAAGTGGGCCCTCACAAAACTTGACACTCTTTTCAATCAGTAACTCATGATTTTTAGGATGGAAAAGCCTATATCCCTTAACACCCTCTACATACCCCACAAAGATGCAAGACTGACTCTGAGGATCTATTGCTTTACATTTATTCTTGGGAACATGAGCCATTGCTGGTGATCCAAACACTCAAAAGTGATATACTACAGGCTTGTGACCATTCCAAGATTTAAAAGGAGTGATTCCCTTCAAGGCTTTGTGTGAAACTTGATTTTAAATGTAGCATGCATAATTGATTACTTTGGCCCCGTACTGAAGAGCAAGAGGCTTTGATTGAAGCATGCAATTTTCCATTTCCTTCAAGGTATGGTTCTTGCATTCATCCACACCATTATACTAAGGAATTTATAGAAGTGTGTGTTACATCTGAATCCCCTTTGATGCACAAAATTGCTCAAACTTGTTGATATACTCTCTTCCATTATCAGTCCTTAAGATTTTGATGGAACATTCTGACTACGTTTCCACAAGTGCCTTGAAGTATTTAAAGTGATCAAAGACCTTAGACTTCTTTTTGAGAAAAAACACCCAGGTGTACCTTGAAAATTCATCGATGAATGTGAGCATGTATCTTGTCTTATTGATTGAAGGTTTTGGAAATGGTCCTGCTAAGTCACTATGGACTATCTCTAGCTTCTATTCAGCTCTCCTTGCTTTGCCCTTGTCATATTTCTCTTATGGAGGCTTACCAAGAATGTATCCATTGCATAGGCCATCTGAGAATTTGACTTTAGGCAATCTTGAAGCCATGTCTTGATGATTGAGTTGCTCTAGGTAATGATAATTTAAATGGCCAAACTATTCATGCCATAGTTTGCTCACTCCATCTACATGAGTAAGCAGTGCAACTAAGGTCTAATATGGGGTAAATTTTGAGAAGGTATATAGCCTATACTGATGATTGGCCTTCCCATAAGCCATTATGGTGTCACTGTGTAGTTCCTTGATGACCATTAAATCAGGTGTGAGTGATTTGATATACTGACAGAAGATTGGTGGATAGTGAAGGAACACACATAACATCATTGAAGGTCATGTCACTTACTTTTATTGATATTTTACCATTGACTTTTGTTGAAGTGTCATCACCCATGAGAATTGAAGGCACAAAACATGTCTTTATTTCTAAAAATAAATCCTCTGAGGAGGCCATGTGATAGGAAACACCCAAGTCAATAACCCAAGTCAAAGGTTGAAAAGCTACTGAAACAAGTGCCTTTCCCTTGTTTTTACCATTTTTTTTTATCTTTACCTTTTGTATAATCTTGTGTTGATGTGTTCTGAGATGAGGATTCAAGAACATTGATGTTGTTCTTCTCAATAATCTTATTCAAGGTGTCAATCTTCCTTTTCATGCACTGAGATTCATCATGCCCAAGTTTCTTACAAAAGTTGCATTTGAGTTTCTCCTTCTTAGGTTTCCTACTTGAGGAGGACTCATTTGATGATGCCTTATGCTTGGTATTTTATTTTTTATTCTTCTTGTGCACATGATCAGGTTTAGACTGTTTCTTCTCTTGTTTGCCACTGTTAGAAGGCTTCTTCTTATCTTGAGTGACAATCAAGGCATGTGATTTTGAAGACTTCAATGCACCCATTCGAACCAACTTATCCTAATTCTAGTTAGATTAGAAAAAAACTCACCAAATGATGGTATTTTCTAAGTGGATCCAAGTGCACGTTTGGTAGCATGAAATGTAGAGACAAAAATTGAATAGTCATGACCCATTTTTTCAAACATGAATAGAATCAATTGGTCATCTATTTTCTCAATGTGACATTGTTTCAACTACAATATTAGTGATTTAAACTTTGTGAAGAAGTCTTTTAGGGTGTCATAGTCACATGGGCTTAATGTGATGAGCTCATTCTCTAGTGCATGACCCCTCGTGATGTCTTATACTCCAAAAAGCTTTTCTAGGATTGTCTAGACTTTGTTTAGAGTTTTTTTAGATTCAACATGAAATGGGAGGTTGGGAGACATTGACAGGCATAGAAACCCTTAGGCTTCGTCACATCTATTGTACCACTTAACTTTTTTTACATCTATAGATGGCTCAGTTTCCTTACCTATAGTAATCTGATAGAGTCCTTTACCTCTCAAAGTGAGTTGTATTTTAGACTTCCATTCTAAATAGTTAAATGGTGTGAGTATATGATGTTTAGATCCATTAGTGAAGATTATAATGAGACAAATTATAGAATTGAAAGCAAAAAATAGAAAACACATAGTACATGTACCCCCTATATTATCAAGAATACCCCATAAAGTTACAATGTATACACACTCAATCTTGGACATCAGACACAGCCGAGAATACATCTATGAGCAATCAATGTGAGAAAGTATGAGATGGATGTTGGACACTATCGATAATGCATCCAAGAGGAAAGGTACAAAGGTTTGAAGAGAGTTTTAAGCTATTACACCATGTAAAAAATGGATGTTATAAAATTCCTAAAACAATGTCACCAATGTGTATATCTCAATGAAATATGCACTTTCAAAAAAAAATGGCACCCAAAAAGGAGCTATAGATTGAAAGTTATAGCACTTATTGGTTCTTACTCCCACATATTCGTAGACCCTTTCCAAAATTGGAAAAAAAAATCTAGACTTTATTTTTCATCCAAAAATCTAAAAAAGGAAATAATTTAATTGTATTTCTTCATTACCTTTCACCTAAAATTTGATGCCCCCCTGAACATCACACACGATTATGCAATTACTTGACTTCGGGTTCTTGCAACTGCTTTACTTATAAAAATTTATAAGTTGTAGACCCTGAGAAACTCGATCACTTCTCCTCAATGTATTTTAGGTTCTTTGAACTAATTTACTTATAAAGTAAATGAGTAATGAGTAATCACCTTTGGAAAACCCAAATTGGTCTTCCTCAGTGCATTTTGAGTTCTTCAATCTGCATGACTTATTACTTATAAAGTAAGTAATTAGTAATAAGTAGTCAACCTCCACAAACCTGAATGGGTCTAACCAGCATTGATTGGGTTCTTAGAGAAGTAAGACTACCCTGAAATATTGAATTAGTCTACTAGCAAGTTTTCACTCTGAAGAAACCAGATTACTTTAAGTAGTCACCCTTGAGAAACTTGATTACTTATAAGTAATTACGTTGGAGAAGTTGAAGCACTTTGAAAGCCTGATTTGGTCTGGAATCAAGTAATTTCCCTCCAAAAAATTGACTACTTCTATGTAATTACATTTTGAGAAGTTGAAGGAGTTCAAAACCCTAATTTGGTCTATAGAGAGTAAATCGGGGTTTGCAGGTTGTATTACTTCATCTATACAAATATCCGACTAGATGTAAGAAATGGATTTTTTGGAAAATCAGTTTCTAAAAAAACTAAGAACAACCCATTTTAGATCTCAAAAAAATCAAAAAATATATGCAAATGGATTTTTCATCAAAGGCCTTTTGACATGTGTTTCAAGGTAGATTAATAAAATGCCTCCAAGGTCAAAAATGGAGGCCAAGACAAAAGAAAAACCAACAAGGTGAGTGCATGGAGGATCTTACCAAGGAGTCTGATGCATGAGACTATCAAGATAGCTCTGATACCATGAAAGAGTGTGCCAATATCTTTGAATAGTGTTCAATCAATCTATGTTGATTCTTATAAAGAGAGCTCCAAAATTCCAAGAGAGGAAAAATATGCATTAACTTGTCTATTGCAAAATATGAATGAGTTGATTAACCTTCCAAAAAGGAAAAGCGGGGTACATATAGAGAAAAATAGGGAAACATGAGGAAGCCTCTAATTTTATTAATTAAATAATTAAAATTAAATAAAATTAATCTATGGACCCTTTATAGTTAACCTAAGGAAGCTTAAATACATAGATAGGTCATACAGTCGTGTAGGCAAAACCCAGTGGGAAAAAGCACTACACTAACAATCCAAACCTCTGTTTCATTCTATTAAAATATCTTTTTCTCATGAAGTGTGGTACCAATTTTTCAAATTTAAAGGTCTTCCTTTAGATGCTTCAAATGTAGTAAATTGGATCATAAGATGGTTGCTTACGTGGAGAAGGATTTTAAAGGCTCCTGAGCTTCGATTGTTTCGAAATGGGTTAAAAAGATTGGATGCCCGAATCATGATCTGGTTTTTAGTTTGTATGGGATAGATAAATTTAAATCAGTCGAGAAATCATCCTCATAAGAATTTTAGAAGGTTCAGCATTCCCCTTAAAAAAGGGAGATTCTGGTGGCTGTAAAGGAAAGGATTGATTTGGAATCAGGGTAGCCTTCTTCTAAAAAGCCAAAAAAGGTAGTAAATGTTTTAAAATCTAGACCAGCAGATGTTTTAATAGAGGATGTGGATAAAATTTCTCCAATTAAGGATTTCCACCTTGATAAGGAAAGCTCATAAGAGGAGGAATAAGGATGGGAGGAAGAAGAAGAGCTAGAAAGTAGGGTTGTTTTGTCAATCACTCTGTCAAAAAGTGTGTTAAAGACTCCCAACTTCAGTCTGAAGGGGAAAAGAGGAAGGAAAATGGAATCAAAAAGGTTACAACTTAATGCTTATAATGTTATTAATGGTAGCACCTAATGGACTATGGAATCATTGTTGTCTAATAGAGGAAAATGGTTGCAAAAAATAAATGGATGATCTGAAGCATGGTTTAGGTGTGGTTTCCTAATTATCTTTTAAGTTTAATCCTTCTCCTTGGCTTTTAGTTTAGTTATTTAAAATTATTTGAAATCCTAGTTTATACCTTTGGATCCTTACAATTTTTCTAGGATTTTAAAGGTTAATAGATACACTCTTTTTTTGGATTCAAATCCTTTTGGAGACTAGACCTCCTGTTGTATTCTAGAACTAGTTTTGGCTCCAGGTAAAAGTTGAATTGGGACTAGAAACCTTTTTTCAGACATTGTTCTAAAAAAAGTTGTTAGAGAAAAATTCTGAAGTATTATAAAAGGTCAATTTACACTTCCATTGCTTGTACCAAGGGTTGTAATATGAGAATGAACATAGAATTGCATAATAACCATTATACACATACACCTAAGAGGGAGAACTACATGCAAGTCTGAGGGCCTCCTCAAACTATATGGCTATGTAGGCAACACTTAGCAACATTAAATTTATTAGGGTTAGCTCAACTCACTATTATCCCCTTTTTTATTGAGCCACAAGTGTGCAAATGACAAGGATCTAGGGTTCAACTGTTTTAGGTGCATCACAATAAATTTAACTACATGTTCAAATAAAAATAATAAATATAGGTACATGCATAGATCCAAGAATAAATTGAGTGGGCTACAGTTAAAGGATATAACTATCAAAATTAAAAAAATGGCATCAATGCTAGTGTCCCAAATCTAACATTAGTGTCCAAGTCAAAAAAGGCAATAAAATATAGAATGAATAGAATATTGAGCAGAGTTGCAGGATTGAGATGGAGTTGGGTGATAGTGACAATCTAAAATAGGACATTGAATAAGATATGTTCTATTTTAACCCTTAATCCCATAGTTATTATTTGTATTTATTGCATGTGCTTGAATGGGTGTATTATCAAAATTATATTATATTTCCTATACCTAAATTATTTACATTATTGTGATCAAGGTTTTATTTCTATAGGTGTTTGTGTAAGACCTAAATTTAATGAAATGATTTGTTGAACCTGACCTTTGAATTTAATTCAACAAAATCCTATCTTATCTTAGGGTTTTAAACCTTCTTATGCCTTAGAT